>JAMPIV010013244.1:0-137719 GCA_024509875.1 Oreohelix idahoensis
GGGAACATATCACCTATCTTATTGAATACAAGGAAACTATTGAACATATCTCAGATGCAATGCAGTCTTGGGGAACTAGTACTATATGAAAACAACTGGGTAAGATGGGCTGTGTGGTCAGAGAGATCTGACCCATTCTGTGTATTGTTGATGTGTTGTGCTGTGTGTAAGAGTGGTGCAGTAAATAGATTACTGACACAGCGCACAAATTTTGTTTCAGAATTGTGAGTTTCTGTTGTGGCACTAGGGTAGTGCCACATAAGTAATCAAGATTGCACAAGCAGATGTGTGTGCAGCCAAACAGTGTGTCGGTGCAGTCTACCATTGTATTCTAGCTACCGAGAGGAGTGGGCCACCGGAATCCAGCATTAGATCTTTGCAGACAAGATGAGTGATTTAGTGGCCTGCTGAGGATTCACCATACTCCTAAAGAATTTATAAATATTTCCCCAGCATAAATATACTGAATTTTGGGAAAGATACATTTATTAAAGTTCTAAGACAATGGACAAAGCTTGTTCTAGTCACAGAGTGGGTGTGATGACACCACCCCAACAGCACATCCAGTAATAGTTTCCCAGAGACATTAGAAATATAATTAATATTAACCAGTCTGATAAAATACTTATGTATACACATTCCATTTTATTATGCCATATATTTATGCATTCCATTTATAACTCCATCATATTTCATATGTTCTGACCAACTAAAACATTGGTTCAGAACAAATAAATTTAAAGAAAATTTTAATATTTAAACTAAAACAGCCTGAGTTAGTTCAGTGTGTTATAGAATTTTATTAATATTATTACACTAATTGATTATCTGTGTGTGTTTGTATATTTTACTACAACACATTACATTTCAGTACCCTAGACTTTTTAACGTAGCTACATTCATATTAGTAAAAAAGATATGTTTGAGGTCGTAAGTGGTAGTACGAAGGGCCTTCTGTAATTCCCATCTACATTTATCTCAGGAGCCTTCACAGCTGACCTCATACATTACACTAAGTAACATCACAACCATACAGTACCATCAAAAACCACTACAGATGTATAAATCAGATAAAGACGAAGAACATTACCAAAATGGTTGAGCTAAATGTACTGCTATGGCGCTCGGAGAGGTCTAAATTGTTGGAAAAATTGAGACAAGGAGTGGGAGAAGAGGGGAATGACACGAGTAAGAAAATGATTAAAGTGGATGAACCAAACATAAAGGAGTTGAAGAAGGTAATAGAAGCCACCATAAAGCGACCTGATTTTAACTTCTCAAGAAGCATGGTATGGAGAGTGCTAGAGGAAAAGTATCAGATATACTTTCCACAAACAAAAATTGAAATAGATATGACTCTGACGAAAATGGTAGATGACGCAAACAAGAAAAGGTGGATAGTAAAGGCAGAGCAGGCAAATCGTCATCGAAGTCGGAAGAGAAATAAAGGAAAAAGAAAATATAGGTATTGCTAAACACATTTCGTTGGAAAGGCATAGGGACAAGAAGTCACTATAGCGAAAATAGTGGAGTTTATGAGTATGTGAAGTAGAGGGGGAGATGAGGGATAAAGGTCATGAAAAATGACGAGGATATTATGTGAGAAGAAGAAGAGCCATAAGAGATGGCGAAATTAACAGGGAGTAATTGAGATATTGGATGGTGAGGTATTAAGGGCCATGGGAGATGGCGAACACAAGAGAATTGCTTAGATAAATAAGTATGGAAAAATTGAGAGTCACGGAGAAGTGACGGGAGTATTGAGAAGCCACAGTAAGGATGGCACGGACATATAGAAGAGATAGTTCTAGAAGGAACTTATGTAGAAGTGAGAAGCGATGGAGAAAATGGAAAAGAGAGATTTTTGGGGCAGTGGCCGAGTTTTATGAAGATTTTGGGGAGAAATCATATTTTTTTTTCTCCGTAATACATGAAGAGAAAACAAATGTGTTGAGAACGTTCTGCGGCGTTTGCCAGACTACAAATGTGAGTCTATGGAGGGTAACCCTCACCGAGCATATACAGTAGAAATCTAGACATGGGGAGACAGTGTTGTGGAGAAGGAAAAAAGAGATAGCACAAAGAGAAAATCCAGGGATGGAACGAAAAACATATAAAAATGTTAAGTGCGGTGTTTATCAGACTACAAATGTGAGTCTATCGAGGATAACCCTCACCGAACATACACAACAGAAATTCAGACACTGGGAGGCAGTGTTGTGAAAAAAAGGAAGTCAAGTGACAGGTCAGCAGCAGAAAAATACGCAAGTAGGTCAAATCGACAACGCGGTTTAAGATAGGTAGACCAAAGAAGTTGAAAATATTTCTGCGTAGTAGACCAAGGACAGGAGTCTAGTTAGCAAAGGGTGGACAGGATGATGGCAATTCAGTGTTGCCATGATAGTAAATGGCTCACGCCATCATGAACTATGTATATAGGGAGACATGACAGAAGACATGTTTGGCTTTATACGAGAGAAGAGGAAGGCCAGACAGTTCACACCAGGTGTGTGGTGACAGAAGATAATGCGATATGAGGAATTTACATGTATGACAATAGGAGCGACTGGATGAGTAAAAGGAAATAAACTGTGTGGCAGAATGTGAGTGAGAAAGACAAGGGTTAAGAACAGTCATAAATGTGAAGAGGGAAGGTCACTTAAGAAAAGTGACGGGATAAGAGTAATTCCTCAGTTTTTTGGTGTGATAATATGTTGTAACATAAGAAAATAATGACATGCTAAGTGATGTGAAAAAAAAGAAATGAAGACCACTAAGGAAGTGGAATGTATAACATGTCAAAAGTATGTTTTTGAAATCATGTAATATGAGGAGATAGGAGAAAAAGCAAAGATGAGTGGTCATAAATGGGAACGATATGTTGATGAATGTACGTTCTCAGTACAATTTAATTGTGTTGTGTAAAGGGAAATTGTCCTTTGGCACAGATAGTAATTGGTAATGTGCTGAGCTAGGGTTGTAACAGCACATTGCTAAGGATATTGTTTTTGTTTTGATACATAGTTAAGTACAATAATGGCAGGTACAGTCATTAAAATAATTTTTTTCTCCTACGGATAAATAATTTATTTTTAGGGGAGTAAGGGAGATAATGTGGCAGTTGGGGAACGATTTACAGTCCAAGGGAAGGAATAAAGAGAATTATGAATGGGAAGGTTCAGATAGAGTACAAAAAGGAGATGCGCAAACAATGATGCGCATGACAGAGGTGAACGATAATCTAGTGAGGCACGCTTTCTTAGCGGGCAGTCCAGAAACGTGAGCCAGAGAGGGAAGCCGCATATACGCGGGTAGCCATGTTAATGGCAGTATTCAAGTAGTTTAGATGATAAATATTTCATGGACAAGAAGTAGTTTGGGTAATGATTAACCCGAAATATTGAATAGTGGGAAATTCTTGTCTAGAAGGAGAAACGGTGTGAGTTAGATATTATTCAGAAAGGAAAAGGTACGTAGAGTGATTAACAATACATATAGACAGTAGTCATAATCTTCAGTGAGGCAAGGGAAATTAACAACCCCGGAGAGGCCCGGTCCCATCAAGATAACCTGAACACTGAGAGGATATAAATAACTATAATCTAAGAAAACTGTAAGGAAGAAAGAACAGAACTAAGACAATAGCACCTGAATGATCACTGATGGTTAAAGGTCACAAGGTGTAGATTCGATACTGAACGAGAGAGAGAGAGAGTGAGGAAAGAAAGAACTTACATTGTATATTCTATGATGGACCAAATGTGGAGGTCAGATCAGACAGCAATGATCCTCTCATATGTAAATAAACAGTATTCAAATTACCATGGCGTTATCGCATCACGTGCTGTGTGTGTGTGACTGTGTGGTATACAGCATATCATAGCTAACCACAGAGGTAAGCGAACCTGGACAGACATTGCCATATATGATTCATGATACAGCGAAAACAGGCTGTCACACGGTCAAGAAAATATGGGCCTAACACCATATTCCCAATATTCCTCAATGGGCGTGTAACGGGATCCTTTACCTTACCTTATACAGCTGCACGGCTTGGACATATTAATTCTCTTTTTCGTCTGTAAATTTAACCAGGACGTTGATATATTTAGCGGATATCTAATCACTAGCAGGTTATAATTGTTTAAAATTAATAATTTGTTTTTGTTTAAATAAAAAATTAGTGAACAAATCAATAACCAACCTGCCAAAGCTAGGATGAAAATCACTGACGTGGATGTTGACCTGCGACCTAAGAAAATGTAAAAAGCTATTGCGTTGCCAACAACACCGACCACACTGAAGATGCTCAGCATGACAACCACGGCAATCTGAAACAAAAAGGTTTAGTGAAAATCTGAAGTATACGAATCATGAATGCAACATAATATACGACAATGATGAGGACTGCAGTCCGTCAGTGAGTTTTATTAAAAACATGCATACGTCTTATTAAAATTAGGGACAAAGAAAATTGCCTACGGGCACACGGCCTTTGTCAGGAGCAACGAACAAAAACCGAAAGGAACTTTAATCTCCATGCACGGATATAGAAGCCATTTTGTTTACTCACAGAAAGTCGTTCCGGTCATGCAAATGCGCAGTTTGTATCTTTTTTTTTTTTCTTAAATGTTAATGTTGTTCATTTAGTTTTCATTTTCTTTCCTTTCTGTTTTGGTTCGTTTGTAACTGACGAAGGCCGTGTGACCGTAACGTGGAAAATTTTCTTTGTGTCTCTTTCCCTAGTAAAACGAATTACTATTTGTTGTTTATTTTACACCCTTCAAAATGATTGTGTTTCTTATCTTAATTCTGTAAACAGAATATTTTCACTATCATTCCTTATATGTTTTTCATGCTAGAGAAGTGGGGAAGAAAGTATGTTTTCTCTTCCCCCAACAAGGCGCTGATAAATACAATAATGTGTTGATATCTTTTTAGAATTGATGATACATACGAGAATGTGATTTTATCTTGTTAGTATTGATGATACATGGAGAAAGTGTTTTTATCTTGATAGTATTGATGATATATGCGAGAATGTGTTTTTATCTTGTTAGTAATTGATAATGCATGCAAGAAAGTGTTTTTATGTTGTTAGTATTGATGATACATGCGAAAAGGGTTTTTATCTTGTTAGTATTGATGATACATACGAAAAAGTGTTTTATCTTTTTAGTATTGATGATACATGCGGGAAAGTGTTTTTATCTTGTTAGTATTGATGATACATGCGAGAATGTGTTTTTATCTTGTTAGTATTGATGACACAACGAGAATGTGTTTTTATCTTTTTAGTATTGATGATACATGCGAGAATGTGTTTTTATCTTTCTAGTATTGATGATACATGCATATATGGTCAGATTAATTGCTGACTGTTTGACCGCGTGAGTGAGTGAGTGTCAGGATACAGTATGAAAGACAAAGAGCAGGACGTCAGACGCGCCTGCGTGCCCACTTTTCAACCCTTTCAAAATAAAGTTCGTTCGTTCGTTCATTCGTTACTGCCCCGTGTAGTCCCTGGGGTCTCCGAGGAGTCAATGATAACTAGGGTTACTGCTTCCTGAGGCATGTCGTAAATGGCGACTACTTTGAAGATATGCAGGACGCTGGCAACATCATCATACAAAACAAAATACTAGAGAAACACAACAGCAAATGGTTTCAATATTTTGATGTAGGCTAGTGGGAAACAGCTGCTGTGGTGGATGTATTCTTCACAGTCATCGAAAAGCGAACGCGGAAGCGTAGATGTCAGTGCACTGGCTTTCGAGCTCAGGTCCATGGTTCGATCCCCTGTTGAGGTTGATTTTTTTAGACCACTGTCACAGATGGAAATAGTGCCGCAGTAATCATCCACTTTTGCCCCTCCCCATCTAGATGATTTTTTTCTACATGAACGAAGGATTCACCAGTGCAATTAACACGTGAGCCATCTGGCAATTAAGCCCTATGGGAAACAGAGAGTGAAGCGTGGTGCATAGCGTAATATATTCTTTGATCAGGGGAACACACGAGATATTCAGTCTGAGACGGACCTTGGATTGTAAAACTTTCAGGGAAGTAATTACGTAGCTGATATTCGGCAGAGGCGGCAGAGGTGGTAAAATTACCTTTGATTTAAGAATCGAACGGCAAATTGGCTCGGGTCTAGCAGTAGGTGTGACTTTCGCGTTAGAGAACGATTGAACGGAATTTTTCAATATATACCATGTCTCTCCGATAGCCATGATCAGTTGCCCAGACATCTATCGGAATTCACTAGCTCGTTATCTTAAGATTTCTCGTACAGAGTGAAAATTAATAGATTCCGTGGAATCTTTCATTTTTCTGATTGCGGTAATTTATATACTAGCTTTAAAGTGATTTAGTGTATTTAAAGTTCTCATTATATTTCATTGAGATTTTCTGTACTAATTAAATAACTTATAGCTAAATTTTCCAGCCGTAAAGTAAATTTTATTACTCGCTATTTCCCAGTAAGAGGTGTTTTAAAATGACTAATACATACATTAAATAACTGTCTACTGATGGCATATATTATTTACTTCTATCCATTTTACGTAATTTTATAAATGACTAGTGTTCATTTCACGCGTTAAAAGATCGGGAGGATAAGCTGGACACGTGTGTTTTAAATCTAATTTAGGACAGAGTGGTGAAGAGGTAACATTTTAACACGTGTTAGATATGATATTAATAATTTGGTTAAATGTTTATATGTTCTTTTCCTAAAATATAGGCTGATCAAACCTGAGTACTAGCGGCTTATTTTCTTATGACCATATGAACTTATGATCATGCGAACTTATAATATTATAAGCAACCAAGAATATTTAATATTGATGAGCTTCTTGCTGTGACCTGTGCGGTCCAATTTTCCTCATTTTCATGGGAGAAAGCAGAATAGAAACATTAAATTATAATATTAACTGGACCAGAACTATTACCAGATTTATTTATAACAGTCTCATCAGCCAGCTGCGGCGAACTATAGTGTCAGCAACATTTGTGTAACTTAACCTAGCGTTTCAACCACCTGAGGCTAAACAACCTAGAAACTGTAAATGTTCTATTCACCCTACATCGGCGATCACCACGCATGAACCCTACTCCAGCCAACTGAAGGCATAGATAATGTATTGTATCCAGGACAAATTAAAACACCGACGCTAGCAACTCCTGTGAAATTTGCAGTCAGCAGCTATGGATAGTCTGGGGCTAGATTTGGCTAAACTAAAATTTGAAACGTAATAGTATCATTACTTATTAGTGTATTTTCTTGGAATGCCTCCAACAACTACTGGGGTAAGCATAGTCTGAAAGTGGCCACTGCGTGTATGTGATTTGAATGAACAGAGAAAGAAACTTATGTCTTTTGTTATCATCATATACTTATATGGTTTCTTCTTTTCTTTTAGTTATCTCAATAATCTGATTAGTCACGGAATAGATTACATTAGGAACCTATTCTTTTCCCATCCTGACTATTTCATCACTTATTGTTACCTTTTGATCTTTTGGGTAAATTAACCTCTGTTGGGCTCGTCCTTTCTTTTCCTTTACCAGAGGGGAGAACCTATTTGATTAATTTCCATTTTGTCTGTAAACCATGATCTCTTGATGCATATGATTTATGTTGTGATTTTTCTATTTGATAATAAACTTTATTAAACCTTTAGTTATCGTGTCGGTCAACCCCTATTCATTATATGTTATCCATAGTTTGTTTTCACGTTCGTGCGTATTTGTCACAGAATTGTGTGCATATGAGTGCAGTGTAACTTGTATTTTCGAACAAGGACAGAAAGTGTGTCTGATTTAAATATCGTCGTCCAGATAGGCTGGATTAGATAAATTATTCTATCCAGAGACTGTCCTTTCTCTTACACGATCACCCTCGTGATAAAAACTATATCTTACCCCTTACTTTCACATTGTCATCACTATCACCTCTGTTCAGACAGGGATTTAAACTTCTATACCTATCTGATAATTCATCCACGACATTAATGTGGGCACTTCCGTAGGATTTGAATCTAGTTCAGAAGACTCTACGACCTAATCGTCGCTCATCGAGGGACTGAACTCTAGTCTAAGTCTAGATAAATGTCTAAGTCTTATATGTAATCTGAATTTTCATCTAGTAAGAGTGTGTTTGTGAGTTTGTCTTGTGAGTTAGGGTATGAAAATAATTACCCCCTAGACAACGATCTTAGTATCTGGGTGTTTGACCACACACGTATAGGACTGTTTTTCTTTCCACAGCATCAAAGAGTTACTTGCAAATTGTTCTGAGTATAATCTTCGTCAAATATATGAGATAAATGGTAATTTTGATTAAAGCCGCTAGTACGTGTGATTGTTTAACAATCACTAGGTTTTTTTAAAAACAGACGCAGCAGAGTTTGAGCTCAGCTAAGGGCCGATTTCTGACTTTACGTCTAGTTAATAACGTTCCTTACTCTTAACTTACTTCTAGAGTGGGTGAGTTTTGGTGGACTTATAAAATAAGGGAAAAATATATATTTTTGTTTTCTCCATTTTTGTAATACAATTTTTTCTCCACCGATAGTAATAGTAGTTTTGTCCAGTTGTTAGCTGATCTACCATTTATTTGGCCTAGTCGTCTGTATTAGGAGCTTAAGTGCCAGTTAATAACAGCGACAGATTACATAACTGATAAAAGGAGGAGGTATCTCAGTTAAATAACATAATTTATTTTTGTATTTTTCTCGTAATTGGTAGGGAACCAGTGTATCCTTTTTCTTCCTTCTTTCTCGGGTAAGTCACAGTCAGTTATTTACAATGGCTGAGCGTGCTAAACGTAGAGCAATGCTAAGGGAGGAAGCAAGGGAAGAGGGATTAAAAGGAGAAGAAGCCAAGGCGCTTGTCAACGAAGAACTTGACAGATATGATGCGGAGAAGAAAAAAGAAGAAGCTAGGAGGAAAGCAGCAGAAGCTAGAGAGAAGGAGAAGTAAGCTCAAGATAGCGCGGAGAGGAAAGAAGCGGAAGAGCGTCAATATCATATGGAAAAGAAGAAAATTGAGGCACAGATGGAAGCTCGCATGCCAAAACAGGAGGAAAGAGAGAAGGAGAGACAGCATGAGGAAAGAGAAAAGGAGAGACAGCATGATCTGGCGCTTAAGGCCCTAGAAGTCCAACGTCGCGGTACTGTGTCTTCTTCCAGTAATGGAGAGTCTCCACCTCAGTCACAGTTAACTGATCAATCCAGCACCCAATCTCCTCAACTCGTAGCCATGTTTTTCGCCCTTGAATGCTTCCCTAGCCCTAACGAGAAAATTGACTCGTTGCTCGAATCATTTGAGAGGATGGCGACACTATATGGGTTAGAGAGTTCCCGATAGTGTCTAAAACTTTCACAGGTTCTGAAAAGTAGTGCTTATGACGTCTATGTAAAACTGGGAAGCAGCCATCAAGACATTTACGACAAGCTAAAGAAGGCTTTACTGGAGCGGTTCGAGATGAACGCTCGCAAATTTTTGCACCTGTTCAGAAACATCAGAAAGGAAGGCACGGAGACATTTCATCAATTCTCTTCACGCCTGACGGGATATTTGACAAAGAGCATGGAACATTTCGAGCTCCCTCTCACTTTTGAAGGACTCCAGGAATTTGTTCTTACAGAACAAATAAAATCCACGTTGTCAAACAAAACCCGTAGATTTCTGGCCGAATAGGGCGCAGTAAAGTTGGAGGACATTCATAGCAATTCTGAACGTTACGTGAATGTTTTGGCCGAGCTTCCCAGCACTAAACGCAAGCCGACAGATGAGCATTTTCGGAAAAAATAATCCAGAGCCGTCTTCCCATTCTTCCCAACACCATAATCAACGAGAAACCTTACCTCAGAACCCTCCCCGGGAAAAATCGAAATTCTTTAAAAACAAGTACCCCACGCAACATTCTGATCAACCCAACCGGCCAACATGGCACAGCTGCCAGAAAGGTCAAGACAAGGGAAAGACCCCTGCATAAGGGACATCGGATCAGAGCAAGCACACCGGGACGAAAAGAATCGGTTGCTTGTTAACAGACTCGCAACGGAGAATGAGTGTCAGTGATTCTCAACCTGAGGGTGAAAGGCCCTCAACGCGAGGAACTGTTATTTTGAACGGGACTTCAACATCTTGACTTTTTGACACAGGATTATCTTTTGATTGCATTGTCGCAAGACATTTGGTCAAACCTCGACAAGAGACAGAAGACACCGTCAAATTATGTGGAGTTTTCAAGAGTGATGCACCCATGACGCTTCCCATCGCATTGGTGGAGATACACTCTGATTTTGTCAGAGGTGTTATCAAAGCGGCTATTATGGATGATCCTATCTACCCACTCATACCTGGATGTAGATATGTGTTTGTTGGGAGACCGAAAGAGCCGATTGTGGCAGCAGTGACCACAAGAGGGCAAACCAAGAAGGAACGGGAGCCTGCGCCAAATTTGTTACCTAAGGAACTGAAAGAGGCGCAACAAAAGGGCCCTAACTTGGAACCCTGCTTTAGCAAACTGCCCATGGCCAAGGACCCCAGACACAACGGAGACATCTTTTCTAAGGATGGCGTACTATATCGTAGAACGGGCAACCCTGATGAAGGGCATAATCAGCTCCTAGTACCGACACAGTACAGAGACCAAATCTTAGAAATGGGAATCTCTCTTCCCTTTAGCGGACATATGAGACAAAACGCTACTATTCAACGAATATCGACTCACTATTGGTGGCCAGGAATAAACTCTGATATTATCAGGTTCGTGAAATCCTGCGCCCAGTGCCAACGGGTGAAACCCAAGCATTTGACACCCCCAGTTCCCATGGGTGAAATGCCAATAGTGGGAACACCATTTGAAGGGGTTGCTGTCGACATGGTTGGACCCCTAGAAAGGACCAAAAGAAGGAACAGGTTCTTCCTGACCTTAGTCGACATATGCACTTTGTGGGCAGAAGCTATACCACTAACATGCACGGATTCCAAGCATGTCGCAGAAGCCATAGTGCAGATATTTACACGGTTGGGATTTCCTCAACAAGTTTTGACGGATAACGGACCCAATTTCGTAGCCTGTTAATGGAGGAGATCTTTGAGATCTTGAGGGCCAAACGCATCCACACAAGCCCCTACCATCCGGACGGAAATGGGCTCGTGGAACGCTTCAACGGCAGCCTCACAATGATGTTACGTAAGTTGGGACAAAATAAACCTGAAGACTGGGACCTTTTCATTCCTGCAGCCTAATTCGCCTACAGGGAAGTTCCCCAGGCCTCTACAGGTTTACCACCAGCTACTCTTTTATTCGGCAGACCTATTAAGGGGCCGTTAGAAGCCTTACTCCGGTCACTAACAGACCAGAAGGCGGACGAGACAGTCGTCTCAGACAGCAAGAATGTATCGGAACTTAAGGAAAGGTTACAACTAGGATGGGATCTAGCAACAACCAACCTTAAGAAAGCACGCGCAAAGCACGCTAAATGGTACAATAAAGCAACTAAAGAGAGAGCACTCCAACCAGTGGAGAAGGTTTTGTTGCTACTTCCAACCGGAAGCAACAAACTGCGCATCGGGTGGCAAGGGCCGTTTACCGTCCTTAAAAAGATCTCAAGAACTAACTACAAGATCTCTATTAAAGGAAAGGAGAAGGTCTACCACGTAAATCTGTTAAAGAAATACTTGGAAAGACCGGTGCCATCCTCCGAACATCTCCTGGCGGAAGCGATAGCAACCGAAGATCAGAAAGATGACGATAGTTGCATGGAATATCAATTGCAACAGACGGAATCTTTTCTATATGTGAAATTCGGTGACAATGTCTCTGAAGCACAACAGACAGAAACGAGAGCGCTACTGAAACAGTACACTGCAGTTTTGACGGATGTACCTGGTCGAACACATCTCGTAGAGTTCGATATGAAACTGACAAACGAGACACCTGTTCGAACCAGAGTTTAAACCATCCCGTATGCTAAAGCTGATACGCTACACGGAGAAATAGACAAGCTACGTCAAGCAGGAATTATCAGTGAGTCTACCTCTCCTTACAGTTCCAGTGTAGTGCTGTTACAGAAGCCCAATAAGGAAGTTCGGCTGTGCATAGATTACCGATTACTTAACACTGTAACGGAATTCCAACCAGAACCTCTCCAGAGCGCCTCTGAGCTGTTCACCAAGCTTAACAGGGCAAACATTTTCTCCAAAATTGACCTGAGTAAAGATTATTACCAAATACCAGTCAAGGAGGAAATTAAGCCCTTGTTAGCTTTCAGCACCAGTGAAGTACACTATACGTTCAACGTGATGCCATTCGGATTGCATAATACACCGGGAGTCTTTACCAGAATGATGAGAAAGCAAATTCCCCATATCCATAATTTCATGGATGACATATTAATTGCATCGGAAAACTACGACCAACATATTGCTACGGTTGCTATGCTCCTCAGGAGACTACAGGAAACTGGTCTCACAGCCAGACTTAGAAAATGTCTTATCGGTTTCGAAAAAACTCGACTTTCTGGGGCATACTATATCTCAAGGCTGCATGTGGCCAGTTGCCAAGAACATTGAGAAAATAGTTGCAGCTAAAAGACCCCGAACGAAGAAAGACACACGCTCATTTCTATCACTGTGCGCATACTACCAGACATTTATTAACAACTTCAACGGGCTAAAAGCACCCCTTACTGACCTTACCAAAAAGGGGCGACGGAAACAGTTATTTGGGATGCTAAGTGCGAAGGGATGCTAAGTGCGAACATGCTTGCAGCACTCTCAAACGACAGTTGTCCGAATATCCAATTTTACGGCTACCTGACCTTAAGAAACCTTTTATATTGCGGGTCGACGCATCGGGTCAAGGCATCGGGTCAACCCTGCTACAAGCAGATGACACTGATCCAAACCTGTTATTCCCAGTCGCTTATCTTCTTCTTTGATCCTTAGCCGCCGACCGTCAAAGCAGTCAGTGGCCATCACGCCTGGTGGCGTCTTGTAGGGCAACAACAAATTGATTTCACTTTGCTCGGTCGGTGGCCATCCTTCGTCCAGTGCCCCAACTCTGGTTCAAGTCGCTTATGGCAGCCGAAAATTGAACACCACAAAACAGAACTATTCCACAGTGGAGAGAGAATGTATAGCACTCGTGAGTGGTATCAGGAAACATCACGAATACCTTTACGGCGTTTCATTTACAGTGCGGATGGACCATTCCTTGCTGGCTTTTCTTGGAGCGAATAAGGAATTCAACGCGAGGATTATGCGGTGGGTGTTGCTCCTAAGTGTATATGCTTTCAAAGTAGAAATCATTCCAGGAATGTGGGAGCAGATTTTATGAGTAGAGATTGGAGCAGTGAGGAAGAACGGGAAAGTGAAGATACCAATCACTCGCAAGATGCGGATAACAGCGGCGCTATTTTCATAGAGGAGACATAAATGGTTTCATGTCTTCAAGCCCGAACGTAATGTCACAGATGGAAATAGTGCCGCAGTAATCATCCACTTTTGCCCCTCCCCATCTAGTTTATTTTTTTGCTACATGAACGAAGGATTCACCAGTGCAATTAATACGTGAGCCATCTGGCAATTAATCCCTATGTGAAACAGAGAGCGAAGGGCGGAGCATGGCGTAAAAGATTCTTTGATCAGGGGAACACACGAGATATTCAGTCTGAGACGGACCTTGGATTGTAAAACTTTCAGGGAAGTAATTACGTAGCTGATATTCGGCAGAGGCGGCAGAGGTGGTAAAATTATCTTTGATTTAAGAATCGAACGGCAAATTGGTTCGGGTCTAGCAGTAGGTGTGACTTTCGCGTTATAGAACGATTGAACGGAATTTTTCAATATATACCACGTCTCTCCGATAGTCATGATCAGTTGCCCAGACATCTATCGGAATTCACTAGCTCGTTATCTTAAGATTTCTCGTACAGAGTGAAGATTAATAGATTCCGTTGAATGTTTCATTTTTCTGATTGCGGTAATTTATATACTAGCTTTAAAGTGATTTAGTGTATTTAAAGTTTTCATTATATTTTACTGAGATTTTCTGTACTAATTAAATAACTTATAGCTAAAATTTCCAGCCGTAAAGTAAATTTTATTACTCGCTATTTCCCAGTAAGAGGTGTTTTAAATTGACTAGTACATACATTAAATAAGCGTCTACTGACGGCATTTATTATTTACTTCTATTCATTTTACGTAATTTTATAAATGACTAGTGTTCATATCACGCGTTAAAAGAACGGTAGGATAAGCTAGACACGTGTGTTTTAAATCTAATTTAGAACAGAGTGGTGAAGAGGTCCTATTTTAACACGTGTTAGATATGATATTAATAAGTTGGTTAAATGTTTATATGTTCTTTTCCTAAAATATAGGCTGATCAAACCTGAGTACTAGCGGCTTATTTTCTTATGGCCATATGAACTTATGATCATACGAACTTATAATGTTATAAGCATACAAAAATATTTAATATTGATGAGCTTCTTGCTGTGACCTGTGCTGTCCAATTTTCCTCATTTTACTGAGAGAAACAAGAATAGAAACATTACATTATAATATTAACTGGACCAGAACTATTACCAGATTTATTTATAACAGTCTCATCAGCCAGCTGCGGCGAACTATAGTGTCAGCAACATTTGTGTAACTTAACCTAGCGTTTCAACCACCTGAGGCTAAACAACCTAGGAACTGTATATGTTCTATTCATCCTACATCGGCGATCACCACGCATGACCCCTACTCCAACCAACTGAAGGCATAGATTAGTCACGGGATAGATTACATTAGGAACCTATTCTTTTCGCATCCTGACTATTTCATCACTTATTGTTACCTTTTGATCTTTTGGGTAAATTAACCTCTGTTGGGATCGTCCTTTCTTTTCCTTTACCAGAGGGGCGAACCTATTTGATTAATTTCCATTTTGTCTGTAAACCATGATCTCTTGATGCATATGATTTATGTTGTGAATTTTCTATTTGATAATAAACTTTATTAAACCTTTAGTTATCGTGTCGGTCAACCCCTATTCATTATATGTTATCCATAGTTTGTTTTCACGTTCGTGCGTATTTGTCACAGAATTGTGTGCATGTGAGTGCAGTGTAACTTGTATTTTCGTACAAGGAGAGAAAGTGTGTCTGATTTAAATATCGTCGTCCAGATAGGCTGGATTAGATAAATTATTCTATCCAGAGACTGTCCTTTCTCTTACACGATCACCCTCGTGATAAAAACTATATCTTACCCCTTACTTTCACATTGTCATCACTATCACCTCTGTTCAGACAGAGCTATTAACATCTACACCTATCTGATAATTCATCCACGACAACCACAAACGGCTCCGGGGTCAACCCAGCCTCATGAATTTGGTATTAGATCAACTCTGAGAATGTTAAAGGCGGCTGGCGTGCATCACATGATCCCTATTGTGCCGTATGATCAAGACAAAACTGGTCTAACACCCTATTCCTAATATGACTCAATGGGCACGTAACGGAAAACTTTTGTTTTTTTTTCTTACCTATAACGACCTCATTCTCATTTTCGTCAGTCGTCTTCCATCCTCTCATCTACATATGAATTAATTGCCCCAGAGCCCATACTTGACTCCTGACATTTAACTCTATGCTACAAGTAAGAGGGGCGTTCAGAAAGTAATGCACCACATCGTTTTTCTCAGCTAATAATGAAGATAGAAGCATGAAATTTTGCACAATTCAAATATGGCATGTGCCAATTGTGTGCACTAAATTGCACCGCAACCGGCCAAATAATACGGCTGCCCTAAACCGTTAAAATGGAGCGTGTTAGCAACTTGCGTTATAAACAGCGAATTGTGATAGAATTTCTCGTTGCAGAGAAGGAAACTGTTGTGAATATTCACAAGCGTCTATGTGATGTGTATGGAAGTTTTGCAGTCGACAGGAGTAATGTCAGTCGCTGGGTTCGGGAGCCGCGCTGGTGTAATGGCTTCGGCGTTGTACTGGCGACCAGGTGTTCATGGTTCAAACCCGGGCGTCAGCGTTTGAAGAAATGGTTTCGGCCGGAAATTTGACTGAATAACCTGAACGGCTCCTGTGATAAACCCTCTGTGGATGGGAAGGAGCGAAGCTCCTGACCGGGTTGGAAGGAAAGTCCTCAGGTTCCCCAGCCTCGCAATGACGTGTCATTGGGCCGAAGGGCTGAAAGCCCAAGTGCCGCTGGTTAAGAAAAAAAAAAAAAAAAAAAGTCGCTAGGTTCAGAGAATCAAAGAATCAGGAAGTGGAGATACGGAGCTGCTTGATCGGCCGCGCTGTGGACGTCCTACCACAGCCACCAACGCAGAAATGTTGAAATGCGCTGAGGGCATTATTTTTACTGATAGGCGAATCACTACTCAACAGTTGGCCTTACAGCTGTCAGTCAGCATTGGTAGTGCAAATGCAGTTATAAAAAGTCTAGGATTTTCTAAGGTTTGCGCAAGATGGGTTCCTCGAAGTCTCACAAATGACCACCGATTGCAAAGGAAAGCAATTTTTTCTGAATTGTTGGAGCGTTTCAATGCTGATGGAGAGAAAATTTTGGCTAAGATCGTTACAGGTGACGAAACCTGAGCACATCATTTTGAACCTGAGACAAAAAGACAGTCAATGGAGTGGCATCATCCGCAATCACCAAGAAGAAAGAAATTCAAGACAATTTCTTCAGCTGGAAAGTTCATGATCACTGTCTTTTGGGACATTGAAGGTGTGATTCTTGTGGACATTATGCCAAGAGGAGAGACAATCAATTCGCAAGCCTACATTAAGACATTGAAAAAAAACTTAATCAACGTTTTCGCAAAGTTCTCTGATTTCCATCTATTTGGTCCACTTAAAGATGCACTCCGTGGGACAAGGTTTGAAGATGATGAAGGAGTGATTCATGCAGCGAAGAAATGGCTACATGATCAAGACAAAATCTTGTACGGCCTAGGAATACATGCACTTGTTTCGCGCTGGCATAAAGCCGTACAAGTTGATGGGGATTATGTTGAATAATATCGATGTTTACTTGACATATCCATGTATACTTACTTACTTAGTCGTTCGCCTTCTACCGTGAGGTGTAGAGGTTTGGAAGAGAGAGCGCCAGACTATCCTATCGGCTGTCTTCCTCCTGGCCTGGTTCCATTCTAGTCCTCGGTTCTTCAAAGATTGTCTAATGTTGTCCTCCCAGCGGACTCTGGGTCGTCCTGGGGGTCTGGATCCCTGGCTCTTTGTTTCCCATGCTTGTCGTGGTAGCCGATCTTCTCCCATTCTGCAGACATGGCAAAAACCATCTTAATTGGGACTGTTCTACTTGGGTCTGCAGGGGGTAGGATTTAAGGCCTTGACATATCGTCTGGTTGCGTACCATGTCTCTTCTTGTTACTTGAACCACCTTCCTCAGATACCTCATTTCTGAGGTTTGGATCTGGCTTTTATGGGTTGTAGTCATTGCCCATGACTCGCATCCATATGTCAAGACTGGGACATAGGTGGAGCGGTATATAGCCATCTTCGTTTTCTTACCAACCTCTCTCTTGCTGAGGAATCCTCGATTTATGGCCTGAAAAAGTCTCCCAGCTGCTGCTTTTCGAGTGGCCAACTCTTCTTTGATACCTCCCTTTCGGTCTATAATAGCTCCGAGGTATTTAAAGTGGTCGACCTGCTCCAGGACCTGTTCTCCCAGCTTAATCTGATGTCTTCTTTCTTCTCGTGATATCACCATGGATTTTGTTTTACAGCTGCTTATGACCATCCCTCTTTTCACCAGCTCTTCCTTCCAGACTTGCAGGTTGGATTGGAGATGTGCCTCTGATTTAGCAATCAGGGCAACATCATCAGCAAACGCCAGCTCCGAAATACAGACCTGTCTCATCTTCCAATACCCCACTGAATACTTTCTTGTTCTCTCCTTACATGCCTTGATGACATCGTCCATAAGGAGTATGAAGAGGTAAGGTGATAGGATATCACCTTATCTTACACCAGTGGTGGTCCTGAACTCTTCTGACTTATGATTTGCTGTCCTCACATAATTTCTGCAAGACTTGTCGAAGCTCTGTATAGCATGAATCAGAGGTGCTGGAATATTTTTCCTTGCCAAACAGTCCCAAAGTTTGCTCCAGGGGACCCTGTCAAACGCCTTTTCCAGATCTATGAAACAAAGATGCATCTCACTCTTATACTCAAGGGCCTTTTCACTCAGCTGTCTGAGTGTGAAGATTAGGTCTTGAGTACTTCGGTTTGCTCGGAATCCGCACTTGACCTCATCCAATTGTGGCTCAGCTAGGCGTCGGAGTCTCTGTTCTAGGATTCTAGAGTAGATTTTACCAGGGACACTGAGAAGGGATATGCCTCTATGGTTTCCACACTGTCAATTGTCACCCTTTTTGAAAATTGGTGTTATGATGGCAATCTCCCAATCCTTTGGTATGGTCCTGTTGTACCATGCAGCCTGTAAAACCCGTAAGAGTAATAGGTCGCCTGATGCTCCCATGAACTTAACCATTTCTGGTGTTATACCATCATGCCCTGCTGCTTTGCCCATCTTGATTTTCTCCAGTGCTGCCTTCAGTTCTTCCATCTTAATGTTATCTTCACCATCATTGGTTTTCTCTTCTGTGCTAGTGTTTATCATTTCTGATGCTTCACCATGCTCCCCATCCAGGAGTTCTGAGAAATATTCTTTCCATCTTTCCATTACTTCCTTCGGGGCAGTAAGCAATTTGCCTTGCTTGTCCTTTATAAATTTGAGAGGGCATTGTTTTTCCTTCCTCATGTTCTTTAGGGTCTTATAGAACAATTTCTGGTTTTCTTGTGCATCTTTTTCTAGCTTTTCTCCAAATTCTTCCCAGGACTTCTGTTTTGCTGCTAACACTTTGTTCTTTGCTTCTGTTCTGAGTGTCACATATTCTCTATATTTTTCCATTTGTCCTGTTGTGTTTTTAGCTCCTAAGTATTGTTTCCATGCCATTTTCTTCTCTCTTATTTTCTCTTTGACTTCCTCTGTCCACCAAGGTGTCCTCTTTCTCTTGTTCCCAAGTCGGACCTCACCGCATGCTTCTGCAGCAGCTGTCTTTATGATATCCTTGAATTTAATCCAGAGGGTTTCCAAGTCATCAGGTCGTTCTTCTGTGTAGCTCACCGCTGCAGCAATAAGCCCCTGATATCTGGTCTTAATTTCTGGCTCTCTCAGCTTGTAGGTCCTAATGCTAATTTTTCCTGCTCGTTTACTTTGTTTCTTGCGTGATGTTGGGCAGTTCCTATGCTAAGCAACTCTTTCAGTTGTTCTTTTGATTGTTAGCAGGTAGTGATCACTTCCAATCTCTGGCCCCCTCCAGACTCTAGCATCTCGGATATATTGAATGAGCTTCTCCGAACAATGGCATAGTCGATCACTGACTTCTCATTCTTTGTTGGTTCACATCTAGTGTATGCATGTATGCACTTATGGGGGAACTTTGTGTTTGTAATGATCAGATTCTGCTCACTACAGAATATAAGGAGTCGCTTTCCATTGTCATTGAGAGTATCTTCTCCATATCTTCCGAAAACTCCACCCCATCTAGCATGGTCATTTCTAACTCTGGCATTAAAATCTCCGAGCATGATAACTTCATCTAGGCAGTCATCCACTGTCCTTTGAAGTAGCTCGAAGAATTCCTCCTTGACCTCTGCTCTCTCATCCTCATTTGGCCCATACACTATGACCAGGTTGACTATGGTTTCTCCTTCTTTTAGTTTAACAACCATAATGCGCTCCGAGACAAAGTTCCATCCCTTGATACTATCTTTTTGATTTTGGGCCACAATGCAACCCACGCCACCTTTAGCTCTTTCAGATATGGGTACACCACTGTAGAGCAGCGTGTTGCCATCAAGATCCATGACGCCTTGTCCTTTTTTCTTTGTTTCCGTTATAGCCAGGATTTCTAGTTTTGCTTTCCTTATCTCTTCCACCAGCTCCTCTTCCTTCCCATTGATACTTCTTGTGTTCCAAGTTCCATAAGTCGTAGTCCGTAGTCCGTTCCAGTTCGTCGCCTTTAGAATCAGTCCAGTTTTCTCTCTTGTATTGCTCGTAATCATGATTTAAAGCAAACAGGTGATTGGCCTGTTGTGTCTTTGCATGGTGGAGGGGCTGCCTCCTTACGGCCTCCATGCAGGCCGCCCTCCTTCTTTTTCATCCGGGCTTGGGACCGGCATAGGCGGAGTTCATATCCATGTATATTGTGTATAAATTTCATGCTTTTTGAATAAACAGCTCATGAGAAAAACGATGTAGTGCATTACTTTCTGAACGCCCCTCGTATGTATGCCTACTGAGTCATGAACGGTTCATTTCACAAGCAAATAAACGGATTTCAAGTTTATGCAACAAGCTACATTATAAAATACGCATTGAGTCTTTAAAACATGAGTAATATCAGATCTAATCAGACCTAAATGTCTTTTATATTTGGACATGTGTCCTGCTATAACAGACTAGAGTGGACGGGACGCGCTTCGCCAAAACGAGGCAACATTTTATTAATTAAAAGAAAACGAGTATTGTCTAAAATGTAGTGTTCTACTGTAGAAACTCTTAGGTCTTAAAAGAGATTTCTTAAGCTGTATGATTTTTAGTTCTGCTGTTGTTATTAATTACCATATGAGGGTCGTGGTTCAATCGTCAGTAGCTAGGGGTATTCTGTATTAAAATAGGAATTTGAAAGCCAGAGCTGTAACTAAACTTTAAAAACAAAAATGTTAAAACATGAGGATTTTATTTGTTTGAAAGTTTATAAGATCGTCCATTATTCTGTATAAAATAAGTATTTGAAAGCTAGAGCTGTAATTAAACTTTTAACAAGAAGAATAATTAGGGTTTTATTTCTTTGAAAGTTTTTAAAGTTGTCCAGGTGGCATAATGGTTAGAGCGAGATTTTTTTGTTTTTTTTTGGATAAACTATAATCAATGAATCTTAGTATGTAAGAATCATTTGTCAGCATACATTTAAGCACTTGTAATTTGACTTTTAAAACTACAATTTTTTAAAAAGAAAGTGTGCTGTTCCTATATTTGTTTTACAAATTTTCTTAGAACTTATTTATTTATTCATCCAATATGAGATTTGACACAAATACTTTCCACGGCATGGTAAAACCTCTTTTTTTTCAGCCCATAATTTTTACATGTTAGCAAAATGTTGATTTACGGCAAATTACGGACACGTTTGCTTAATGTGCTGCTTTTTTCAGATACAAACCTTAAAGTTCTATATATTGAAATCTACTAAAGTTATCAACAATTTAATCTGTTGATAAAAATTGTTTTAAAAATACATTGATGAGCTTTCAATTCAACCTAAGTACTCATAACTCAACAAATAGAACTGCTTGAGTGAGTTGAAAAACAGGATAACAATTTTATATGTCCGCCGTTTCCATTGAAATCAATAGCACTGTATCATATAAGGCATGGGTTCTAAACCTTTTTTGCTCATGGCCCCCTTTTGAGCCTCATTTACCTCTGTGCCCCCCCCCCCCCCTTATAGTCACTGTTACTGTGATCCACTAGAAATATGGCATTGACCCTGGGAGGTCATATGGCCCACATGAGAACCACTGATCTAATGCATTACTGTGCAATAACTATTACTGATGTAAGTTAAGCCTGGACATTTAAATTGACATCCTTCTATTATTTATGAAAATAGCGTTTTACTTTATCTCCTCCGGCGTGTGTTCAAAACGGAAACCACTCGACATAGCATTAAGTTATCAACGTCTGGTACCTGGCCAGAAATTGTGTCATGTCGTCAGTGGACAGAAACTATTTTTGGTTTACTGACGTGTCAGTATGATGACCTTTTTACGCAGCTTGCAATAATTATTGCTTCTCTAATTATTGTCAGAGATGGCTTCCACAAGGTAATCTAGTTTTAACTAGCACATTTGTTCTAGCTTCGTTTTAGAGAAGGCAGATTTAGAATTTCCAAGACGTTCGTTGCACGTGGCTCTCATTTACATATTGATTGTTTTTTTTTTTTTAAATTCATAGGCTCCGTCAATTGGCACACACGAAAACATTGACTCTTGTTTCTCTCTTTGCCCATTCATCAATCTTTCTCATCTCTCTCTCTCTCTCTCTCTCTCTCTCTCTCTCTCTCTCTCTCTCTCTCTCTCTCTCTCTCTCTCTCTCTCTCTCTCTCTCTCTCTCCCTCCGTGTTATTGCCCCTATTTCCTTTAAAAAATACAAATTTTAATACAAAGTTTCTTGCACTATATAAAACAAAATTTATGCCAATTGCTCCATTTCAGAAACGTTAAGCCTGGGATATACACCACCGTTGAATTAAGATTTAAAGCTCGCATAATTTTCTTTGTCCCGTATTGGAATCCCATTAGCGAAGGTTTCCCCTAACAGAAAATGATCAGACAATTTTGGGACGTTTAAAATGTGTTAAGGGCTGCATATTGGGGTCATTGTTTATTTCGCCCATGTTCAGGTTATAGATGTTGACGTGACGTTGATCCACTGTCACTGAGCGTCAGCTCTTGATGACCAATTTATAGATCAGTCAATACCCTTTAGCTCCCCAAGGAGCATAGGTCTTCAACAAACACATGCAAAGTCTTCCTGTCCTGTGCCATCCGCTCAAGTTCTTTCCATGTTTTCCTCAACATTTTCACCTCTGTTTCCAGTTCTCTTCTCCGTGTGTGTTTTGGTCTACCACTGCCTCTCTTTCCCTGTGGATTCCAGAACAAGGACTGCCTTGTAATGCTATCAACAGGTTTCCTCAATGTGTGTCCTATCTATCGCCAGCGTCTTCTTCTCAACTCTTGTTCCACTGGCACTTGTCTAGTTCTTGTCATCAATTCCACATTTGTGACTTTGTCATACCATTTCAGTCCTTCTATTCTACGCAAGCACCCGTTTATAAAAGTCTGTAGCTTTTTGGTTGTTGTTTTTGTTGTTCTCCATGTCTCAGAGCCATACAATAGGACTGACTTCACATTTGAGTTGAAGAAGAATTTATAGATATTATAGATTAAAAGATTTAACTTTATATGAAAGATAAAGGATTTAATCGTCTAGCCAAATATTAGAGACAATAACAAGCACTTGTCTTATGAAATCCTGATGTTACGGTATGCATGTCATTACTCAGACGGGACATTGTTCATTATTACTTTGCGCACTAAAATTCACCAGCGATGAAAGAGATGCGTGATTGTTGTTAGATGACAGGTGTTCGTTAGTGGGAGTCCGGGCCGTGTAGGCCTGAGGACCGGCAGTGTGTTTTGAAAGTGTGGCTAGCTGGAGCAACTGTTAAATATAATGTAATCGTGTGTCCAAGGTGTTTATGTATGAATCAGAGTTTGGCAGTGTTCTGTAAATGGACAACCTATGGTAAGCAAAAAAGAAAGCTTAATACCTTCCATCTACGGTGTTTACGCCACATCCTCGGTATTTCGTGGAAGGACAAAGAGACAAATGTCGAGGTGTTGTCACGTGCTTGCCTTCAGAGCATGTATACACTGCTTAGGCAGCACAGATTACGCTGGCATGGTCATGTCCGCCGCACGGAAGATGGTCGCATCCCGAAAGATATTTCTACGGACAACTGGCAGATGGCAAAAGAAGAGTTGGGAGACTGGCAGATGGCAAAAGAAGAGTTGGGCGACTGGCAGATGGCAAAAGAACAGTTGGGCGACTGGCAGATGGGAAAAGAACAGTTGGGCGACTGGCAGATGGCAAAAGAACAGTTGGGCGACTGGCAGATGGCAAAAGAACAGTTGGGAGACTGGCAGATGGCAAAAGAACAGTTGGGCGACTGGCAGATGGCAAAAGAACAGTTGGGAGACTGGCAGATGGCAAAAGAACAGTTGGGCGACTGGCAGATGGCAAAAGAACAGTTGGGAGACTGGCAGATGGCAAAAGAACAGTTGGGCGACTGGCAGATGGCAAAAGAACAGTTGGGCGACTGGCAGATGGCAAAAGAAAAGTTGGGCGACTGGCAGATGGCAAAAGAACAGTTGGGAGACTGGCAGATGACAAAAGAACAGTTGGGCGACTGGCAGATGGCAAAAGAACAGTTGGGAGACTGGCAGATGGCAAAAGAACAGTTGGGCGACTGGCAGATGGCAAAAGAACATTTGGGCGAGCGCAGCTAAGATTCAAAGATGTGTGCAAGAGAGACATGAGGGTACTGGACATAAATCCAGCAACATAAGAGAATGAAGCTGCCGATCGCACCGAGTGGTGATGCTTTCTACGTACGGCACCACCTCAGATAGGGCGAAAAGAAGCTCTCATGGCAAGCAGAAGAGAGGAGAAAACGTCGAAAGGAACACCATGAAAATAGGCAGCTCATGGCTGTCACCTCAGGGGCGCATTCCCATAGTCAGTTATCACTGAAGGGGCTATTATTATTGTATATGGTAGTACGGCCGACTTGAGTCACGTGTTGATGAAATGTGTTCAATAATACTAAATGTGTATAAATGTAGATTTTGATAACCGCACAAGCATGGCTATGCGTTTAAAGACGGGCGTATGGACTCTGGGGATGATTGATAAATAATGAAAAGTGATCCAGATGCGGTACGCGGTTATTGACTTAATTCTACTTTGGAGTTATACAGCGTTTGTGGATTATAGTTGAGTTTACGTCTCTGTCTGTTCATAATGAACCCCTGCAAGCCAGGTTAGGCTAAGCCCTTTTAGAATGTTTATTTTCATTCTCCGCCACACCAGCTTTCGTAACACTAACGACACCGGCTAAGCCCTGCAACACATGTATGTTATGAAAGTTTACAGAATCAAAATAGGAATGACTATAATTTTGTTTTTCCGCATGGCCCCAGATTCAACAAATCGGGCCAAAGGGGTTGTAATCCACCAATTTGTAACTGCTCTTTCCTGGAGCACATCTATAAATGTACACGCGAATGTCGAATGAATGATTGGTATGATAAAAACATCCGTGAACTGGACTCGTAACTGGGCACTTCGAACCGTGCCAATGCAGACATGGGAGAACTCGTTACGTTTACTGGCATCATAATTTATTTAGGACGAAATACGTTGACGACAACAGGTTAGAGTACTTCAACGTGGATTCCACAGAGCAAACATACATGTAGCATGTGTAGGCATGGTATAGGCATCATATTAAATTCCTCACATAAGATAAGGGTTTGACCTTGCGTCAATGTCATGACCGTTAGGACTATCCAAACTATTAATCTTGGAATGAATATATTAACTCTGTCCTATAATTCTGGTCGGGTACTTAAGTGGCTTGGTACCTCTGACATGGCAGATCCATGCATACTTGCATATAAAATAAACAACGAAGGTTATGTCCTAATACTTGGTTAACCTCTCTTCGTCGCCGTGACTCGTGCGACGGCAATCCACATAATATTACAAATCGATAAGCCATGAATTCTATACAATATTAAAATGCTTTCGGTGAAAGTCCCCGTTGATCCATTATAGCACCTCTGTTTGCAGAAAGGTGCTAGCTAGATACCAACAGAGGATGGTGTCACGAAAGTTCAAAACAATCAATTCACTTCTTATCAAAACTGGTTCGGACTTACGTGTAGAGTAAGCCGACAATGGCTTCTACCAAGGAGTCATTGTTCCAGAAGAATTCTTACCCCAACACACTGGGTATATATATAAATAGGCAACAGACTCAATGTCTGGCATGAGATGCTGGCTTCCTTTTTCAACCTCTGACGTCATCTGGCTTGTTTGGTAACAAGCGCGCCCGCAGATACCCATACACAAAATTGTGCATTTACGTGCGCGATAAATGAACTATACATAAAATAACACCCACCTAATTTGGTGCATACTCACTTAACAAAAATAGAACCTGATGACTACTTAAGAATGTTAAGGACTAATAAAGGAGGCAACAGCTTTGTTCCACAAATGACGTCACGCAGGGAAGGGAGGGAAGGGGTCTACATGTTGTGACGAAGTGTGACGATAGGAGAAGATGGAGTGTAAGAAATGTGACTCACAAAAAATACGAGTCAGAATCGATTTTTTCATAGGGGATGTCAGAACAAAATAGATTTTGTAACCATCATCCTCATACTTTACTTTTAACCGCAATAGTTAACAACTCCTTTGTGGACGACTAATATTAATATTATAATCTCAGCCGAAATATCCGATAATTGTTTAACTGGTTTAAGCCGTTATCTGGTCTAAATTGTATTTTAATAATATAATGTCTTTTTATATAATGTAACGCAAACCTTACCAATAAAGGATGTTGATCTGGGATAAAGTAACTCCTAGTTCGTTCAATAGAGAGCATCGTACTTCAGCGTAGGATAATGATAACCAAGAGAAAAATCTGATTTATTAAACATTATTTTACTTAAAAGATTATTATTTGGCCCGCACTAGTAAAATAATTTACAGTAGACTAAAGTGTTTTATTTTAGCAACAAAGTCTGAATACAATCACGCAAATTAATTATTCAAGTAAGTTGTAACATGTTCATTTTATTAACTTTTATTTGCATTTCACATGCATGAATTACTTATTGATGTACAGTTACATATCAGGCTGGCAACCTCATCATATAAAAGAACTTGTTACATAAAGCAATCTCAGTCAAAGCCCACGAGCTAGCTTACAAGAATTATCTTTATTTCTGCACGGTACGAAATAGGCAAAACTGATCTTTTCTTTTTCTAGTAAAGCTAACATGGGGTCGGAGTACTAAGAGGTTTGGCGTCCGCCTCGAATTCTAGAAGTACCGGTTTTGATTCCTAATAGAGGGAAAATAATTTGTGGAATATGTTTGTCAGAACCAATGGCCCTAATGATGCAATATTCCCCCCTGGCCGCTACCCTGGTAAAATTTAAAATATAGAAAAGTACCCACCAAATATATTTATAGAATGTGTTATTTCTATACACACACTGGGATTCTCACTGGTGCTACGGAGTTCGTGCACTGTGCTGATATCCTCCATGTGTGATCTAATGGAGGGGTTCGGAACACTGATGGAGTTGTCCGTGTGCAATGAAGATAGTCTTTAAAACCAAACCAAACCAACCCAAAGCTAACATGTGGTAAAATAAAATTTAGTTTGAGTTTTTCACCGCTCTCTGGATGGAATAGTAGGAATAAGATTGTCAGGAAGATTATAGTTACATTTAGGCTGCACTCATTCCAAATTCCAAACACTGTGAAACCTGTGAATTACATGAATTCATCATGTGTTTCTATGGCAGATCCCTACAGCTCCTGTATTGTCTATCGCTGTCCTATACCTAACAACAGAATACACCAGACTCAACAAGCACTTAAACAAATTAAACCACGCCGCATCAGCCTAACTGCCGCAACCGTACCTTTACTTATTAGACAGCACATCACGTGCTGCTCACTTGCCCAGAACTCTCCACAGAAAGAAGAAAGCTGTTGCCGGGCTCCCCAACAATCACAAACTCTCTATACCGCACCACCCAACAGCTACAGAACATGTGAAAGTTCTTCAACTTGGCACTGGCTGCGAAAGAGCGGTAAACTCAGTAGCCCTCGTTAATCAACTACAATATCAAAACATAATAATCACCATGGAGAAGTACGGGCTGTTTTGCAGAAAATAGCTAAACACATGGCCGGGCCGGGCATAAGTCCACATCGTTATGACAGTTGGTTCGCTGAGATGAAACATATCACACACTATAGAAGCTTGACAATTTTGCTTGAACCCATATGCAGTATACACAAGTAAGTGCAGATTACTGGATACTTCTATTAATGAAAGTTTACCTTGGAAAGCACAATACTTGTATATCCTTGCCAGAAAATGCTATAAAGAGCGTTACCATATTAGGAAATGTGATCAGATGGGGTACCCCTCAGACAAGAAAATCTTAAGTTAAACTTTATTGAATGTGTCAGCTTCTGTTGAACGTCACAGGAAAACATCTGCAACCACCAATAGTACCGAAATGTAACGTCGACATACGTGTCGGATCTGAAGGGCCATGCTGGTCATTGTACTGCATGGTTTGAATGCACTTGAAACTGTAATCCATACACAATTTATGGAATATTTTTTTCAGAACCAGTGGCCCTAATGATGTAATATTCCCCCCTGGTCTCATGGGTAGTGAGAAGAAGATCAGGCGACCAAAAGGACACCCGTTGAGCTAAGCTGTTGATAGGATTACAGAGCAGTCCTTGTCCTAGAATCCCCAGGTAAAATGGAGAGGTAGATGAAGACTAAAAAAAAAAAAAAAGGAAGAGAGAACCGAAGATAAAAAAGAAATGATAAAGAAAACATAGAAGGATCATGTGGGGGAATGTACAGTATACTAGGGCCTATCGTGAATTTCTTGAAGAAGTATGCTTCTTTTGGAGCTAAAGGTCATGAACGAATTAATTAATTAATTAAACTACAAAATACTATTTTTCAAATTTTGTTTTTGTCCTTTTTAGTTACTGGTTGGGTTCAGTGAAAGGTAATAGTAATTTGCTGACAACAATTTCACGCATTTATATTTATCCCTATTGTCTAAAATTATAGTCTGTCTAACAAGAACTCAAGGTCTAAGAATCTGTGTGTATTTTCACGGCTATAGTTATTCTCTCGTTACTAGAAATGACAAGTTTACAAAGCAAATGTTCAAATCGTAATTTAAAAACGGCAATTAGTTCCTCGAACTTTGCCCTCTGTTCATGAAAAATTGAGGAGAAAAATCGTTTCTAATGAACAAAGGGGGATCTGGGAAATTGTTTTGCGTGCTGGGATTTTCTTTTCCAAGTAGGCCTACACTTCTAAAAATAACAAATTCCTTGGGCTTTGTTTATTTGTTTGTTCTGTCAAATTATTTGTCTTTTTTTGCATTAGCTACTTCTTTACCTATAATTATTATTGACCGGCGCTGAGCTTAATTATCTCAGACTGAGCATTCTAAACTAGAATAGCGTGCAATATGTCACTACTGTGCTTACTAAATTTGTTTTCTCTGCCAAAGTTCTACAGTATTTGTTGATTTATACACAATTGTTTATTACTGATATTATTTCTTAGATGTTGTGGGACATAATTAAACAGATACATAGCGTGCTACAAGTTATCAATCTTTTCAAAATATTATGTTTAAAGAAGTGGACAGTAGATCTATAATCGTCGCCTTAGTACCGCTGTATTCCATCTCTACTTCAGCATGTTTGAGAAAAGCGGGGAGCTACCGTGAAATGCTATTTTCGTTATTAATCATAGGATAGTCGTCTGTGGCCTAATGGATATGAACGCAGTTTCATAATCCAGATGTACCAGGTTCGAAACCTGCTGCAGGCGGTTCGGTAGCAAATCGCTTTGTGTGGATTTTTAACAATGGTATAAGCGCCGTACCGTTCAGAAAGCAATGGCAAACTACTGAATGAAAAAAATTGCCTAGAAAAATCACAAACAGCCAATAAAAGCTGGGGTTGATTGCCACGTCCTGTAAAGGATAAGCAACTAACTTTTAATCATAGGATTTCAATGAAAATGCACAGACATAACCTACATCAATCACAGACATAACCTACATCAATCACAGACATAACCTACATCAATCACAGACATAACCTACATCAATCACAGACATAACCTAAATCAATCACAGACATAACCTACATCAATCACAGACATAACCTACATCAATCACAGACATAACCTACATCAATCACAGACATAACCTACATCAATCACAGACATAACCTACATCAATCACAGACATAACCTACATCAATCACAGACATAACCTACATCAATCACAGACATAACCTACATCAATCACAGACATAACCTACATCAATCACAGACATAACCTAAATCAATCACAGACAGACATAACCTACATCAATCACAGACATAACCTACATCAATCACAGACATAACCTACATCAATCACAGACATAACCGACATCAATCACAGACACAACCTACATCAATCACAGACATAACCACAGACATCAATCACAGACATACATCAATCACAGACATAACCTACATCAATCACAGACATAACCTACATCAATCACAGACATAACCTACATCAATCACAGACATAACCTACATCAATCACAGACATAACCTACATCAATCACAGACATAACCTACATCAATCACAGACATAACCTACATCAATCACAGACATAACCTACATCAATCACAGACATAACCTACATCAATCACAGACATAACCTACATCAATCACAGACATAACCTACATCAATCACAGACATAACCTACATCAATCACAGACATAACCTACATCAATCACAGACATAACCTACATCAATCACAGACATAACCTACATCAATCACAGACATAACCTACATCAATCACAGACATAACCTACAACAATCACAGACATAACCTACATCAATCACAGACATAACCTACATCAATCACAGACATAACCTACATCAATCACAGACATAACCTACATCAATCACAGACATAACCTACATCAATCAATCACAGACATAACCTACATCAATCACAGACATAACCTACATCAATCACAGACATAACCTACATCAATCACAGATACGCATAATGAAGAGTTTGATGGTATTACATAATTGGTTGCCCTGGAAATGGCGGCCATATTGGGTTATATTGTTCTACTTCATTTTGCTAAGGCTTTTTTTATGTATTTAGAAATAAATACCAAATTTAAACACAATATTTATCGTTATGTTTCAAAACGTTTGTCAGATTTGATTTTTGATAACTTAAGTATATCTTGAGATAGAAAACTTTAAAATTTGTATCTAAAAAAAAATAACAATTTTTTTCAGAATTTTACAACATTATTTGCAACAAGTCAACATTTTAATAAGATATGAAAAATCTGATTTAACGAAAGTTTTACTATCCAATGGCAAGTATTTGTGCCAAATCTCATTAACTAGAAACTATACAAGTACTGTACAAGAAAATTATTAACAAAAAACAAAGTTCTGAGAAAACCATGATTTTCTTCATAGGAAAAGCAGAATTTCTGAGGAAAATACTATTTACAAAATCAAAATACACCAACTTAGCACGTGTTCTGACAAATGGCTTTCGCATATTTAGATTCAGGAGAATATAAATTATGTGAATACAGGCAAATCTCAGTTTTCATATTTGGGCTGTTTTGACTTAACATGTGGTGTAGCTCCTCCCCTTAAGTTACCAGTTGAAAAAAAGGATATCATATTAAAATGAAATTTGTTATGATGATCCCAATTATTAACTGTAAGATATTCTGTAGAATGATAGATTAAACTATTGTACGTGGATTTATGACCTCAAATCAGCTGTGGCCAAAAATGGAGATATTACCCTCAGAATTTCTTCCTTATCCATGGCCATACATTGAGGAAACATGTTGATAGCATTCTATTTTTAAATGGATAGGATATACATTGAGGAAACATGTTGATAGCATTCTATTTTTAAATGGATAGGATATACATTGAGGAAACATGTTGATAGCATTCTAGTTGGCGATGGATAGGATATACATTGAGGAAACATGTTGATAGCATTCTAGTTGGCGATGGATAGGATATACATTGAGGAAACATGTTGATAGCATTCTAGTTGGCGATGGATAGAATATACATTGAGGAAACATGTTGATAGCATTCTAGTTGGCAATGGATAGGATATACATTGAGGAAACATGTTGATAGCATTCTAGGTGGCAATGGATAGGATATACATTGAGGAAACATGTTGATAGCATTCTATTTTTAAATGGATAGGATATACATTGAGGAAACATGTTGATAGCATTCTAGTTGGCGATGGATAGAATATACATTGAGGAAACATGTTGATAGCATTCTAGTTGGCAATGGATAGAATATACATTGAGGAAACATGTTGATAGCATTCTAGTTGGCAATGGATAGGATATACATTGAGGAAACATGTTGATAGCATTCTAGGTGGCGATGGTATAGTTGGCGATGGATAGGATATACATTGAGGAAACATGTTGATAGCATTCTATTTTTAAATGGATAGGATATACATTGAGGAAACATGTTGATAGCATTCTAGTTGGCGATGGATAGGATATACATTGAGGAAACATGTTGATAGCATTCTAGTTGGCGATGGATAGGATATACATTGAGGAAACATGTTGATAGCATTCTAGGTGGCGATGGATAGGATATACATTGAGGAAACATGTTGATAGCATTCTAGTTGGCGATGGATAGGATATATAGTGAGGAAACATGTTGATAGCATTCTAGTTGGCGATGTATAGTTGGCGATGGATAGGATATACATTGAGGAAACATGTTGATAGCATTACGGGACACTCCTTGTTCTTGAAACACCAGGGTAAAAGAGGGCGACTGAAGAGAAGGAGAAGAGAACTGGAAATAGAAATGAAAAAAAGATTAAGAAGGTACGTAAAGAACTCGGCCGGATGGCACCAGATGGGAGTACTTAACATACGATTCTTGAATGCCATGGTAAACTGAAGTGTAAATAAGTGAATGAATGATGAGCCGCTTTATTTTCACTGGGAAACATAAAGAAGTTTTGTGTCTTAAAGTTCAACACACAAATATGAATCTTCAGCAGAAATATCAAGTCAGTTCTACGGTATGACTCCATAACATGGGGAACAACACACGTGAGAACCAGAAGGATGTAGGCTTTTATGACCCGGCGCTTGCAAGAATAAAATAATTAAAACGGTGTGAGAAGTGAACTAAATGAGGAACTAACGCAGAAGTGAACTAAGGATGAACTAACGGAGAAGTGAGCTAATTATGAACTAACGGAGAAGTGAACTAATGATGAACTAACGGAGAAGTGAACTAATGATGAACTAACGGAGAGAGCCAATTAAACAACAGTGGAACACGAGAGGACACTGGCGTTGAATAGAACACATATTCAGAAAACCAACTGACATCATTACAAGGCAGTCCTTGTTTTTGTATCCAAGAAGAGATTGCGTCATTACACCCGGGACTTGATTGAGACTGGAATTTACTCCAACAACTGTAGCTATATTCCTCTGTCATTATTATTATTACTAGCAATAACCCGCCAAAATTGACAGGTTTTTAATTATAGTGTGTTGTTTCTGTTACATGTATTACAGACGGTACTACTGTGGTCATCTCATTGCAGGCGATTGTCATTAGATGATATTTGTTGTTAAAATTATATGGATGTATTAAATATGAAGACATGGAGTAACCTTCTTAAATGACATGTGGAGCAGTGATAATGATCTAATGGACCGTAAATTGACTACATAACTAACATTTCTTTTATGACAACATGTCTCGTAATTGTTCGTGCGTATTTTAAAATTTTACCCAAGTCGACTTACTGCATTTGAGAAGCCATGGTCGACTTACTGCCTCGGAGAACAACGTTTGAAATTTGATGAAACTCCAGTTCATGTACCGTTTATCAATTGTGTTGTTGGTTTCTTAGCATAACCAAACTGTTCATGCACACCGTCATTTGCGCACTTTTCTATTTTCGGGAGAGTACATATAAGGGAAACAATACAATTATTGTCTTCTTCTTCTTCTTCTTCTTCTTCGTTCGCCCTGAAAAGGACGGTGGTTGCGTTGTGTCTGTTTACAACGTAGCTGTGATATCTGCACCTTTCGGTCGACACATCCGACTTCTGCACGGCATTTTTTAGGACCGGGTTTGCCTTCCCATTTCGATCTACACTCGCTCAGCCAGCCTGCACAGCTGCAGACTGTTTCCAGGACCACCACGTGGAGGTGGAGTGCGGTCTTGACCAGCTCTGGTTCGCTGGTCCTGACGCAGGCAGTCAAGCTATGAGTCGCTGACTGCGGTCTCTATTGCTGCGTCTTCCAATTATTGTCTAACTTTCAACCACAGTTGCACCCCTAAGCTGTGGTTGAAAGTGAATGTACTCTCTAGAAAATAGAAAAGTGCGCAAATGACGGTGTGCATGATGTGGCCGACCGACCGACGTAATTACAGCGGGAATTATGGTATTGGATTTGTAATCGTATTTACTTACATAATACTTACTTTGTCGTTCGTCTTCTACCCTGAGGTGTAGAGATTTGTCAGAGGGGGCGCCATACTATCTATTCGACTGTCTTCCTCTGGCCTGGTTCCAGTCTAGTCTTCGGACCTTCAGAGATTGTCTCGTGTTGTCCTTCCAGCAAATTCTGGGTCGCCGTAGAGATCTATATCCCTGGCTCTTGATTTTCCCATATTTTTCGTGGTAGCCGATCGTCTCCCTTTCTGTGTAATCTTATTTTCTGCATCTAAATTAATTATAACTGTTTTTTTGTGTGCTTCGCATAACTGCCTAAAACTTCGTAGCTATAGTGTAAGCAGACTGTTCCTGTTTCTTGAAAAGGCTTTTCAAAGTCCTAATTTTTGTTTACCCCCCTCTACGCTGCATGAAACATTACGAAAACGGACAGCAGCCAAAGAGCCAAAACGAGGACAAGATAAAAATTGCATACCTTAACTGAGTGATCCTCCACAAACTGGTCACTGATGGTGATGTTTTGATCTTCAGTATGAAAAACTGCAGTGGAGTTATCAGTGGTATTGTTCGTTGCCATGTCAACGGTCTATATCACTGTGGTAACCTGTTAATGATATTAAATGTCCGGTTGAACTCGCAGGATATATTATTTTAGCTATGCAACATGTAATGTAATGAAGTGTACTCTGGATTATATTTTATTACTGTAAAAGATCGGTAAAATAATATGATAAATAGTGTTAATTCTACTATGCACAAGGTATTCCATTAGTAGATACTCCGGAGGGGGGGGGGGGCGGGGGGAGTTTTAGACTTCATCATACTAGATCCAGCTTCTTTATGAGTTTGAACGACCAGATCCCTTACTCGCTCTTTGCCTTTCGTAAACCAATACTAGTCTGATATCCATTTACGGAAGGGTAGACCGAAGCATGACGCTTCCATATTTCGATCTGGGACCCAGATGATTGTTGTGTTGCAACGGGAAAGTGATGATTCAACTATGACTAAAATGACTATCTCTATCTCAGTAGTTGTTGATACAACTACTGCTTCCACTTAGTGGTTAGAGGCAAAGGAACTGGTTGAAAACTGGTTGAAAACAAGCCGCCAGTCTCCACAGCAATAAGCAGTGATATCTAGCTATACCTTGTATTATTGAGTTAGAGAAGGCAAAGTCAGTTACGACGGGAACTGGTCACTTCAACTTGCAAAGTTGAGACCTAGTATAACCGGTCTCTAACATTTCACTCTCTTCCTGCAATCCCCTTCCTCGATTTCTTTGCCCTCCCCAACTCAGCAGCAGATTTAGATGCCTACTTCTACTGCTGGGTAGATTGAAGCGTGATGCGACGTGGTGTAAGAAAACCAGTTAATAGCATAACAATGCAGGTCATATTCTGGTATTATCAGCGAAAGAGAAATAGACAGAGAACAAAAACAGATTGGAAAGAGACTGTAGATAGCAAACAGAGTGATAAAAAAAGACAAAGAAAGACCTTGAAAGATTGGCAATTGACAGAAGGGCTTGGCACAATTTTGTTAGGACCTGTGCTCCGATCGTAGCTAAAGAGTGTTGTCGATGGTGATGATGATGATGATGATGGTGATGATGATGACTGGAGATTCATTATTAATTAATCTATACATTGGTTTTTGTAAATATTTATATTCAGATCCGGGCCTAGGTTTTTTTTTAAGGTGGTGCCAGATTTCATGATACGAGTACATAGTAGTAATAGTAGTGGTAGTAGCAGTGCCAGATTAAAGCAACTGGAGGCCCTGGGCTAGAAGACTTGGGAGGCCCAAATTTAAAAACATCTGATTATGAGAAAAAAAACCTCGTTCTCTTCTTTATCCACACAATGAAAGTTGAACATTTTTGACATTTTACCATTAATAAACAGATTGTTTATACATTTATAACCTTTAATAAGTTTACAAAAGTATAGAACTAATGAAGACGCTCACACACAACATTCATAGCTATGTTTAAACATTACACTATATACAAACTCAAAACAGTTTCGAGTTTTTTTTTGGATGCAAATTTATCAATTATGTCATTGAAATCAGTAAGTCGCAGTTTATCATTTTCTATGTAGAGAATGCTAAGATCAGACAACCGATCTTGGGACATTGTTGACTGCAGACCATTCATAATCCTTTTTAGGCTAGAAAATGATCTTTCACCACTACAATTAGTAACCATTAAACACAGGAAAAATCTGAAAACTGTTTTCACATTTGGAAAAGCTGTCTGAATTTTTTCTTGGAATATTATTTGATACACATTCTGGTGGCTGAAATTTTCTTTTTCATGGTGAGCTTGTTTGACGTACAGGTGGGAAGTGCAAGAGTTCATCAACTAGACTGAGGTCAACATCCTTTGGATACTCTTGCATCAACATCTCGACACCATTTTGACTTTGTTCCTTGGTTACTTCCAGGTTCACCAAAAATGAAAAACTGCCAGCTACACTACTATACACTGTTGCTCTTCTGTCTAGGTTGGCTTCAAGAGCATCCATGACAGAAATAAATGAATTTATTCTAAAACTGTCTCTTGGAGAAAGTTCATCTAAAGCGTCGGGCGCTGCCCCATCATTGCTTTGTTTTTTTCGTACTCTCTGTCTTCTTTTGACAGTTTTGAACTCTACATCCGGTAGAGTAATTTTTACTTCCTTTTCAATTTCATCAAAATTAGCCAGAGTGTTTGATACGAGCCGCAGCAGCTTTGGCGTGAGCCTCCCATCTTGTGTCTGATACATGCTTAGGAACTTTTGACTCTGCAGGCAAGAAACTCTTTAGCAATGACCATCGTTTTGTAGAAGCTGAGAAACAACAATAAAGCTCATTTACTGTACCAAAAAAATTCAATGCATCCAAACACGATTCAACTGCAGTTCGTCCAAATAGATTTAGGGAATGTCAAGCGCATGAAATAAACTTTGCAAACTTGTTCCTTTCCAGAATTTTATTTTTAGTTGAACGCCGTTATACTTTCCAGCCATATTAGCTGCATTGCCATATCATAATCTGTTACGACATATTTAATTATGTTGGCCCACTTCAATTTGTTACCAGTTTAACGTTACGCGCTAACATATTGATGTGCCGCCGACATAAGATGCTTTGCACTTAGATATATTTCATTGAACGCGATTTTGTATAGTTGCCTATGAAGAGTCATGACGTAGTATATTGTTATGCTAACGCATAACAACGATCTTTCTATACCCTTCATATTTTGAAATCCGTCCAAGCCAGACGTGATATTCAGCACTCCCAATATATATAGTAATTGTGCAGATGTTCTCCTTGAGTACGGGCCATGGGGTCGGCCACATTATTGAAAGATGCAGTAACGGAGCATCTTTATTCAAGTATAATTATTCCTTGAAATAGGAACATAAGGGAGTATATTTATAATGATTGTTAATCATTACCATATCGCCAGAATTCTGATTGTCATTATCGGATGACCGCCAGTCGGCATCGCGCATACAAAGGTCAGACATTTTGACGACTTATGAAATATTATAGGAGACTGCACGGACCTATTGAATTAAATGATGCCATGAATGTGTGAACTGTCTTTATAATAAATATGTATTCTTCGTGGACGCTGATCACGAACATTGTTGTTCAACTCAATCAAATTGAATTGGAACTTGAAGTTATTCCCCAACATTCGCAAACAACCAGCACGATCACGCCAGGTTCAATGAACAGAAGTAAATACATGTCGCAGAATAATTAATAAGAATCCGCTCAACAAAGAGAATTAAATCAATGGACAAAAATGATTTAACAATTGGTAGCCTCAGTTCGGGGATCGATTTTTTCGATGAGATACAACAAACATTGTTCCAGAACGAAATTTCCGATAGTCAGTAATCTTCGGATCTTCCCTGTACTTGACAAACTGTAAATACGAATACAAGGCACTGCGCATGTAAACCAGAAGTAAAGATGACGTAATGACCTTTTCAAGTTCAAATTTCCTGGCCGTTGAAATTTTCATTCAAGCGATATCAAATCTAAATGGCAACATGCTTCACCAGGCTAGAATTAAAGAACCAGTTCTATCAAACCATGAATGATACTTCAAGCCATCAATTTATTACTATGGTGCATGTCAGCACTGGGTGAAGATCTATACATTCACGCCAGATAAGTACCAGTTTTGGTGTTGAATGCAAATTTGATCCATGTTGTTTGACTGGTATGCCTTTCTAATTAATGACACATATGTTTTCTTGTTATTAAATGAATATGTATTGTCATTTGTCTATATTAGCGGGAGGTTGGTTCGGGAAACCTAAGATTTCTGTAATGTCGCTTTTGGCTGACCGCAGAGATCTAGGTCGTTCTTTTAGGGCCGTTTGATTATTTTCGATGTTACTAAAGATCCATTGGAGAAATTTCCATGGCATACTCTGTTCGTAATCGAATTTATTCAACATTAGCTGTTTAGTTGTGAAGTTTTGTATATGCACGTTGCTTTATTACTGTCCTAGTTTCATTTTTTTTTTACTTAATTTTGTCATTTGTTTGTCATCTATATTGTCACTCTAATCTAACTATTTTTCAGTTCCCCATGTAAAATGTACTGTCAGGGTAGAGTCCATGTCTAGTCCAATTTTTTAGATTGCCGTGGTCTGACCTAGTTTTAGTTTTGTGCACATCGTTATTTCCGGACATTTATTTAGTTCTTAATATCATTTTTAATGCTTGTAAATCGAAACTGTGATGTGATCTTGTACTTGTAATTCTTTTGGTTTACTGTTTCTATTTTAATTCTTCACTAATATTAATAATATGATAATAATAATAAGATAATAATATAATATTTATGATTACTTAAGCGAAAATATTAGATGACTGAAATAATTTCAGTATTTTGCACTAGTAGGTCATTATCCACTAGTTGTTTAGTCTGAGTAAGGCATGATATTATAAAATATTAGTAAATAAATTAATTTTGTGCCTTACACATAATTTGTAAAGCGTATTATAGGTATCTGATTGACTAAGTGAGTCACAGTACCATATCAGCCATTAGGCTTATATATAGTTGACTAAGTGAGTACCTTAATTAGTTAATATGGCGACTTTAGAAACTTTTATAAAGATAGGAAAAGAATTTTCCTTGAAAGGTGACGCACTTAGAGATTTTGCTATGGCTAAACTGGCTAAATCAAAGCGAGAATTAGAAGAACAAAAAGCAATAGCAAAACAGGAAGAGGCAGAACGTGAAGCCAAAGAAGAGAAGAGGAAGGCAGAATTAAAGCAAGAAGAGGCAGAACGTGAAGCTAAAGAGGCAGAACGTGAAGCTAAGGAAGCAGAACGTGAAGCTAAGGAAGAGAAGAAGAAAGCTGAATTGAAACGTGTATTGGCTGCACAAGAAGCTAAAGAGGAAATAAAACGTATTGAAGAATAGAAAAAAATGCAACAAGAAAAAGAATTAATGCTTCTGCGTTTAGAGGAATTGAGATTAAAAGCTCAACTTGCTACAAATAGCCATAATGGTGATTCACCTACTACTCCCCCATCTAACCAGGCTAGAGGCAATTATATGTCTAAACTACCTGTCTTTCATCAAAATTCCGACGATATATCATATCATGGTACCTTACAAGATTTGAACAGGTATGTAGGGCAAACAAACTTGATAAATCCTTATGGGTTTTAAAACTTTGTGAATTTTTGGCCGGTGAACCAATGACTGCTATAGAAACTATGGATCATGCAGTTAGTGATAATTATGAAGCTGCAAATGCGTCGCTTTTGACACGTTTCCAACTTAGCGAAGAAGGTTATAGAGTAAAATTCAAATCCATGATTCCGGATTCAAACAAAGATTTTTCAAAATTTGTTGCGGCCATACGAATTACTTTTAATAGATGGGTTGAACTTGCGGGTATTGATAAATCTTATGATCAACTTTTAGATTTAATGCTAAGGGATAAAGTATTATCCTCAGTTAGCAAACCTTTTTTGTCGTTTTTGCAAGAACGCAAACCACCTACATTATCTGCTTTAGAACAAATTGCAGTCCAATATTGCACCGCACATCCGAGTTCTTGTATTGCAAATACACAATTAAAAGAGGCCTTGCCAGTTGCTTCAGCTGCAACATGGAATGGTACTCATAGGACAAGAGCTCAAAAAATAATGATTTCATCAAGAATGATAATTTCCATAGAGGTAGACAACAATTCAGACAGCAGACACCTCAATACAGGAATAACAACAACTTTCAACGAGGTTCAAACTGGAAGAGATCATATAGCTTCACTCCAAATAATAATAGTCACAATAACTGGAGTAATAATAATCAAAATTACAGATCAAGGAATAACAGTTACAATGGTAGACAACAAAATAGTTCCGGTGATCGTCACCGACAGCTGTCTAATTCACGTGGACCACAAAGGTTCGAAAACAATGCAGGGGCGGCACTATCTAGCAGCACTCCTTTGGGTAATCATGACAATAATAATCAGGTACATTCTTCTTCATGTTGTGCATTTGATTTCGATGTGGAAAATAGTTGCCAAGAATGCCTAACTATCTTTCAGAAAGACATTCCTACGGTGTTGAAGTGTGGACATCCTCTAGCAGCAGTTAGTCTCTCCGCGAATGACGGTACGGGAACTTTGATCTTCAACAGAGGAATGGTCAATGGTACTCTGGTATCAGTGTTGAGAGATTCTGGAGCTACCACCATAGGCATTCGACAATCTCTAATACATCCTAGGTGTTTAACTAATGGAAGTGTTAAGTGCATTACATTCGGAGGTACTATTGAGTACTATCCCACTGCCATAATAGATGTACATACACCTTTTTTTCAGGTAAAGTCAGACTTTGTATGTTGCAAAATTCAGTCGCTGACCTTACGGTGGGTTGCATCCATGGTAGTAAGGATTGCACACCTGAAGAAATTATTGAATGGGAAAGAAAGAATTTGTTTATAGCCAATGCAGTGACAACACGAGCTCAGGCTCAAACTTTTGAAAAAGATAATAGTCAAGAACCTGACACATTTCTCCAGAATGACACTGATATTCAATCAATAATAGATAGAGTGTCATTTGCAACAAAGCAAAGAGAAGACAATTCTTTAAAAAGATTGTGTGCTTTAGTAAATAATTATGATAATGTTGCTTTTAATAACAAGTATAAACATTGGTTTACAATAAAAAACGACATTTTACTTAGAAATTATATGGACCAATCTAAGATAAAACAACAGGTCATGGTACCTTTTTCATTACGGCCATATATCCTACGACATGCACATAACTCCCAATGCACGGTTCATATGGGATACATTCGTACACGTTCTCGAGTGTTATCGTCATTTTTTGGCCAGGTATTTCACGTGACGTATCATTACATGTACGTTCATGCGTCACCTGTCAGGAGGTTAAGTCTCGAGGAGCATTTCATACAGCTCCTATCCAGGCATGTGACATTTCGGTATGTCCGTTTGATAAGATGGTCATAGATATTATTGGTCCTCTATTACCTTCTTCCAGAGGTCATAGATTTGTCCTCACATGCGTTGACTTATGCAGTAGCATACTATCACCCTCAGGATGAGTTACCAAGCCATCCCTCTTAAGAATACAACTACATCACGACGGCCAGAAGCCATGACTGAGGTAATGAAGACCCTTAACATCGGAAGAAGTCTCAGTAGCATCTATCACCCTATGAGCAATGGTTCAGTGGAACGGCTCAATCGCACCATTAAGCAACTACTGCACAAGGTTACTGTTAAGTACCCTCAGGACTGCGACAGAGTGTTACCAGCTGTGCTGTTCGCCTATCGAGAGGAGCCGCACGAACAAAAACCGGCTTCTCTCCCTTTGAGTTGGTGTTTGGTGCTCCACCAAGGGGTCCTTTGGGACTAATAAAGGATCTTCTGCTCGACTCGGAGATGACTCAGGACACCCAGTCATCGTATGAGTACGTCATCAACTTGCGTAAAAATTTTTTAGACGCTTTCTAGTTGGCGACATCGTCAGAGGCAGCGAAATTTAAAGCACGTTTATTCCAAAACAAAAATAGACATTCACGCCAACTATTTCCAGGTGATGAGGCTTTCGTGTTACTTCCACGTAAAAATAATAAGCTATTAATCGCATGGAATGGTCCATTCAAGGTAGTAGACAGAATTTCAGACGTTGACTATATTTTAGACATTAAAGGTCATAAGAAAATATACCACATTAATATGCTTAAGGAGTTTCACACTCGTCCTGAACACTTACAATCTCTTTTTAATGATCTAGATGACAAATAAGTAGTTCTTGACAATATTCTAGTCTATCAGTAATTCAGGAGGAAGAATCGTCTTTTCCTGAAATACAGATGTCTCTTCCTGTACCTGCGTTAAAGGCTAAGAATCTTGTCGAGATGTGTCTATTTCTTCCTCGGTTACATCACAACAACATCGTCAAATTTCTAATCTGTTTGAGTCTTTTTCTGATGTGTTGACTGACCTGCCTGGTCGTACATCAGTTATCTGTCATGACATCATTCTTAAAGATAATACACCTATTCGCCTTCGTCCCTATTCAGTTCCGGTTCATTACCAAAGTAAGACAGCTCAGGAACTTAAACAGATGTTAAGTTTAGGTATCACTGAGAATAGTAATTCTCCTTTTTCTTCGCCACAAGTTATTGTCAGAAAAAAGACAATAACATTCGTTTATGTGTTGACTATAGAAAATTGAATGCTCAGACAGTCGCTGACAGTGAACCACATCCACTTCTCGACGACTTACTTACTCGTCTGTCGACAGCTAAATTTTTCACGACAATAGATCTGACTAAGGGATATTGGCAGATTCCCTTAACAGAGCAATCCAAATATCTTACTGCATTTTCGACTCCACAAGGTCTATACCAGTGGAACGTCATGCCTTTTGGGCTCATGAACGCACCGGCAACATTTATTCGCATAATGCGAAAAATTGTATCACATAGATCAGACGTCATTACATACAAAGACGATATCTGTTTATTCAGTACGTCATTTGAAGAACATTTTTCAGGACTTAGTTCCTTATTGGATATTTTAAGGTCAAACAATCTGACTGCAAAACCGACTAAGGTCCAAATTGAATTTCAGGAAATTACTTTCCTAGGTCATATCATTGGGGCTGGTCGCATTCAAACCATTCCCCAAAATGTTTCTACAATTTTAAAATTGTCTATTCCTAAGACGAAAAAGCAAGTTAGAAGTTTACTAGATTTAGTACAATATTATAGTAGGTTCATCCCTAATTTGTCATCTATCACAGCTGTATTGTCTTCCCTTTTAAGGAAAGGCATGCCTATGCATATAAAATGGACTGAAGACTGCGACAAAACATTTAATAAAATAATCACCATTTTTTCCAAGCCACCGATTTTAAAGTTGCCTGACATTTAAAAAATGTATGTTCTCCGTACAGATGCGAGCAACTACGGATTAGGCGCTAGTCTTCTCCAAGATCATGAGGGCGTACTCCACGCAACGTTATTCATATCAAGAAAGCTCACTGACACCGAACAAAAATACTCCGTGATTGATAAGGAGTTACTTGCGGTCGTATGGGCGATCCAAAAACTAGAAAAATTTCTACTTGGAGCTCCTTTTATCGTGCAGACAGACCAGAAATCGGTAGCTGCCCTCAGACGAGCCAACCACAAAAGCCCGAAGCTGGCTCGATTTTCGATACTCCTTCAACCTTTCCAGTTCACCATCGAATCCATCCAGGGTTCTGAGAACGTCGTGGCTGATTCTTTGTCTCGCCACACTTCCTCATCATCAGATGTAAACTGATGATGCAATTCTACTGAACCACGAACGTTTATGCACTTTTTCTCCAGTCGATGATTGTATGGATAACTCCTATGATATTTACGTTCCAGTTTCATGGTGGTTCATATTTACATAACAAAACGTATCTCCACAATACATTAATAAGGAATTAATAACATTGGACAAAATAATAAGTCATCTCGATTGATCGTTCCAATCTTCCATGATGTGTTGCTGAACCTTCAATACAAACGATGGATTAAAGTCTTTTATTTACGGACATTTGGAAATTTATAAACAGCATTCGGTATTCCTTGTACATATTGTACATTTTATCGCTGACGTTATCATTTGAACATTATCAAATATCAAAAAGACTTTCAATTTTCGGCCCATGTCAAGCCATTCTATGTGCACTACAAGTACTTAAATGAGAAACTTTGGATTAAAATAGTGGTCTTAAATCAATTTCAAGTCGAGAAAAGTTTATGATAGAAACGCAGGTGACAATTGACTCATTCATCTCTCAATAATTCTCGTGGAACTTTCAAATAATACGTCAATTTTAATTAATACCCATCGTTGATTTTTCAATGACATGATTATGGACTTTGGTTTGTGTCCATATATCTCTCACTCGTTACAGTGCGATCTACCAGGACTACACGCTCGATCTTTAAAACAATTGTTTAATACGTACACCTTCCAGGGTATCACCGGAACACTTGTGATCTACTTCGGCTGAATAAACAATTCAGGCTGGTGTACTATTAATGTACACTGAAATCTTTGAGGACATAACATTATATTTATCTTAATCAACACTTGGTGTTCTCAAGACAATTGTTCGAGTACATACTTTAAGAATGAACATGATTCAACTATAGATAACTTAGTTACTTAAGTAGGTTTTAATTAGACCAATGACAATTACATATTATTTGTATTTTCATTACTCACTGTAACTTGACACTTATGTTTCATATTTATACACTATGTGTTATGTATAATTTATTTTTATTAGTATGTAAATTATTTTCGGTTATTTTCCAATTAGATAGGTATTTCACATTTATTGATACACATTATCTATTGCTATCCTCAAGTACTCTATTACTTTAAGTACTTACTACTTCCTTTCATTTCTTTTCTTTCATGTGTATTTTCTATTGTGTTCTTTGTGTTTTTTTTGTTTTTTGTTTTTTGTTATTTTTCAGACAATACGTTATTAATTTAATTAAAGAGAGTTACTTCTATAACAGTCACCACAATTGACATTCATACTTTAGTACATTAATTACTTAAATAAATTTAATTAGTTATACTTTAGTACATTCATTAATTAACTACATCTTAGTTTAGTTAAGACACCTTTAGTTAATTAGATGATATTTTGCTATCCTTTCTTGACTGTTGACGTTTCTTTTCGTTAACTTAGTTATATTTCCCTTTATTATGTGACATTTTAGGACATCGACGACGACCTTTGACACTGTTTTATTCAAGTAGGCCGTATGTCGTAAATTTTTATCTTTGATAGAATTAATTGCGTTAATAATATTATTTTAAAAAATCTATATGAACATATTTTTTTAAAACCCGATCGGTCGGAGGAATTGTTACGACATATTTAATTATGTTGGCCCACTTCAATTTGTTACCAGTTTAAAGTTACGCGCTAACATATTGATGTGCCGCCGACATAAGATGCTTTGCACTTAGATATATTTCATTGAACGCGATTTTCTATAGTTGCCTATGGATAGACATGAAGTAGTATGTTGTTATGCTAACGCATAACAACAATCTTTCTATACCCTTCATGTTTTGAAATCCGTCCAAGCCAGACGTGATATTCAGCACTCCCAATATATATAGTAATTGTGCAGATGTTCTCCTTGAGTACGGGCCATGGGGTCGGCCACATTATTGAAAGATGCAGTAACGGAGCATCTTTATTCAAGTATAATTATTCCTTGAAATAGGAACATAAGGGAGTATATTTATAGTGATTGTAAATCATTACCATATCGCCAGAATTCTGATTGTCATTATCGGATGACCGCCAGTCGGCATCGCGCATACAAAGGTCAGACATTTTGACGACTTATGAAATATTATAGGAGACTGCACGGACGTATTGAATTAAATGATGCCATGAATGTGTGAACTGTCTTTGTAATAAATATGTATTCTTCGTGGACTCTGATCACGAACATTGTTGTTCAACTCAATCAAATTGAATTGGAACTTGAAGTTATTCCCCAACATTCGCAAACAACAACAACCAGCACGATCACGCCAGGTTCAATGAACAGAAGTAAATACATGCTGCAGAATAATTAATAAGAATCCGCTCAACAAAGAGAATTAAATCAATGGACAAAAATGATTTAACATAATCCTCTACATTTACTGAAATCAATTTCAAGTTCACTGAAGTAGTTCAGTATCAGCTCAGTCATTCTTTCTCCGATGTGATCTTTCAGTTCAAAAAACCTCAGAAAGCGTTCAACTGGTAATCCATCACTAGGAGAAACATATCTAACAATAAAAGTAAGTTGATCAACATGAGAAACATTAAAATAACCAGCTTGTTTGATGTCGCTTCTCGAACTTTATTATCCATCAACTGGATAACCTCTTCACAGTAGTAGTAGTAGTAGTAGTAATAGTAGTAGTAGCAGTAATAGTAGTAGTAGTAGTAATAGTAGTGGTTGTTGTAGTAGTAGTAGCAGTAGTAGTAGTAGTAGTAATAGTAGTAATAGTAGTAATAGTAGTAGTAATAGTAGTAGTAGTAGTAGTAGTAGTAGTAATAGTAGTAGTAGTAATAGTAGTAGTAGCAGTAGTAGTAGTAATAGTAGTAGTAGTAGTAGTAGTAATAGTAGTAATAGTAGTAATAGTAGTAGTAATAGTAGTAGTAGTAGTAATAGTAGTAGTAGTAATAGTAGTAGTAGCAGTAGTAGTAGTAATAGTAGAAGTAGTAGTAGTAATAGTAGTAGTAATAGTGTTAGTAGTAGTAGGAGTAGTAGTAATAGTAGTAGTAGTAATAATAGTAGTAATAATAGTAGTAGTAGTAATAGTAGTAGTAGTAATAGTAGTAGTAGTAATAGTAGTAGTAGTTGTAATAGTAGTAGTAGTAGTAATAGTAGTAGTAGTAATAGTAGTAGTAGTAGTAACAGTAGTAGTAGTAGTAGTAGTAGTAGTAGTAGTAGTAGTAGTAGTAGTAGTAGTAGTAGTAGTAGTAGTAGTAGTAGTAGTAGTATTAGTATTAGTAGTAGTAGTAGTAGTAGTAGTAGTAGTAGTAGTAGTAGTAGTAGTAGTAGTAGTAGTAGTAGTAGTAGTAGTAGTAGTAGTAGTAGTAGTAATAGTAGTAATAGTAGTATTAGTAGTAGTCATTCATTCATTCATACATAACCCTCCACTCCCAAATGAGCATAGGCCTTCAACAAACACATGCCAAGTCCTCCTGTCACGTGCCATCATCTCAAGTTCTTTCCACGTTCTCCTCATCATTTTCACATCTGTTTCCAGCTCATTAGTAGTAGTAGTAGTAGTAGTAGTAGTAGTAGTAGTAGTAGTAGTAATTGTAGCAGTAGAAGTAGTAGTAGTAATTGTAGCAGTAGCCCACTTCAGTCATAACTGACTATGGAAATGAGCCACGAGGTAATAGCCTTCAGCTGTGTTTTGTTGTTGTTGTTTTTGTTTTGCCTAGTGTTCCTTCAGCGTTTTCTTTTCTCTACTGCTTGTTGTGAGAGCTTCTTTTCGTCCAATCTGAGGTGGCGCCGTATGAAGCATCGCCACTTGGTTAATTCGGCATCTTCAGTCTCCCAGATTGCTGGATTTCTGACCAATGCCTTCATGACTCTCTTGCACACATCTTTGAACTTCAACTGTGGTCGCTCGACTGTTCTTTCGCCTTCTGACAGTTGTCCGCAGAAATAATATTTGGGGTTGCAACTATCTTCCATGAGGCAGAAATGGCCAAGTCAGGGAAGTCTTTGCTGTCTACGCTGTGTCTTCATGCTGTAAACCTCAGCATTTTACAACTAAAATAAAAACAACAACAATATAATACGCTTATTTGTTTAAAATCTTAGGTAATATTTTATTAGCCTTGATGATTCATCGATTGCAGTGTCATTCTCTAATAGACGAACATGAACTGCCCTCAGTATTTCGTCCTTATTCATGGCCAATGCACCTTTTAGGGATGCTCTTGGAGCTAGTCTGTCAGCTCTTTCATTGCCACGTACCCCGGCATGACCAGGACAGTAGATTCATATCAGGTCTTGAAGATTCGATGCTTCTATGGAGGTATTTCATTCATGTCGAAGCCAACCATTTTGGACCTATCGAAGCATGGATTATGAGTCTGATACAAAAAGTGCCTTTGTCAATAAAGTCTCAGACAGCCATCTTAAGGCAGCAGTAACTGCCTCTACCTCGATTCTCATGCTGGAGGTTGTTATCATGTAAGCCCCGATATGTTGAGCGACGGTTCTGCCCTTTACTCTAGCAGAGAAGCCCCAACCTGATTTATTATTAGTGGCTTATGAAAAAGGTGATTCGCCTTACTAGGACAAAAGACACAGAAGATAGCCAACGTTACGGCCATGAGGCCTTCGTCAGGGAAAGAAAAGAGCTAACTAGGACACATACGAAAATAATTTTTTTAAATGAGCTCTACCCGTAAACGCGGCTAAGACCTAGCATGCCCGCAGCAAAGAGAGAGCGCCACGAAAACATAAAATGGTTGCCACTTCCGTATTCGATTTTTTTTTTCATATTCATCCACCGTATTCAATACCTTGGAATCGATACAATACATGCAACGTGAATCTCTGAACATTTCCGTTCGTCACAAATCGTGTCGTTTCTTCTGTAAAGATGGTACGGACTAGAGCCCTGTATAACTTGACTACTCCACGTGAAAGTTTTGTGAGATAGTTTGTATATTAAAAGGTAAAAAAAAGGTAAAGGATCCCGTTACACGCCCATTGAGGCATATTGGGAATATGGTGTTAGGCCCATATTTTCTCAACCATCGGCACACTAGAGGTGATGTAGTCAGCATCACGCCGGCCGCCTTAACCTTCCAAGAGTTGCTCTGGTACCCAATTGGAGCTGGGTCGACCCAGGAGCCGTTTGCGGCCCAAAAAAATCCCACCTCATCTGAGGATCGAACCATGGACCACTGAGCTAGGAAGCCATTGCACTAACCACTATGCTACGGCGGCTCCCTTGTATATTAAACTGCCATAGAAACTACTTCTGCATGAGAATGTAACTACTTCGTACATACTTCCTTCAAGGTGACCAGCTGTAGTGGTGGATGTATGTTCAGTACGGAGAACATAAGAGAATGATGATGACGATGATGACGATGATGACGACGATGATGATGATGACGATGATAATGACGATGATGGTGATGACGATGATGATGTTGATGATGACGATGATGATGGTAATGATGACGATGACAATGATGATGATGACGATGATGATGATTATGATGACGATGATGATGACGATGATGACGATGATGACGATGATGATGACGATGATGATGATGACGATAATGATGATGATGATGATGATGACGATGATGACGATAATGATGATGATGGCGATGATGACGATAATGATGACGATGATGATGATGACGATGATGATGATGATGACGATGATGACGATAATGATGATGATGACGATGACGACGATAATGATGACGATGATGATGATGATGATGACGATGATGACGATAATGATGACGATGATGGCGATGATAATGATGATGATAATGATGATGGTGACGATGATGACGATAATGATGACGATGATGATGATGATAATAATGATGATGATAATAATAATGATGATGATAATGATGACGATGATGATGACGGTGATGACGATGATGACGATAATGATGATGATTGCGATGATAATGATGATGATAATGATGATGGTGACGATGATGACGATAATGATGACGATGATGATGACGATGATGACGATGATGACGATAATGATGATGATGGCGATGATAATAATGATGATGACGATGATGATGATAACGATGACGATGATAATGATGACGATGATGATGATAACGATGCCGATGATGATGATGACGATGATGATGATGACGATGATGATGATAATGATGACGATGATAATGATGACGATGATGATGATGACGATGATGATGATAATGATGACGATGATGATGGTGACGATGATGACGATAATGATGACGATGATGATGACGATGATGACGATGATAATAATGATGATGATAATAATGATGACGATAATGATGACGATGGTGATGACGATAATAATGATGATGATGATGATGACGATAACAATGATGATGATGACGATAATAACGATGATGATGATGCACGGCTGTTTGCGCCTCCTAAGAAGTCGCTTCTTTAGCTTCTCCTAACCTGAAGGCAATAAATCTTGTTAACCGGCGAACGGTGATAGTTTACATTGGCGGGAAATATCAGATGCATTGGCGTGAAAAAGCATGAAATGTAAACCAGTTTAAGTGCTTTCCTAATAATTGCAGGACTAAAGTAATTAACTACAGTATAGTCCGTTCGGAAAATCGTGCCCACAGAAAGGGTCAATTTTCTCCAAAACTGTTTGTTGTATGGACATGAGTTTTTGCATGCAGTCTTAGATTTTCCATGCAGTTAAGATTTTGCGATCATTTCATCCACAGCTGTCGCGAAATTTGCAAAACGGCGATTTTCTTTGATCTTCTTGGAACATTTGCCTAAATCTGCCCGTAACATTAATTCTTACAGTAAATCACAACATTTGTGCGACAAGACGGTTAAAAGGCGTGTCCTAAATGTGTGATTGGTTGTTCACGTGATTTTGATACGAGGAATGATGTTCTGATAATGAACCATGATAGCAGTAAATCATCCGGAAGCTATGACGAATCGTAACTGTTTATGTTTTATTATAGATTGGCATATGAAATTAGTTTATCACAAACGAAGGAATGCGATCGACGTGCCTCATTCCGAATCGGACGACTCCATTAAGTTCACAACAGTTATTGGTTGGATAAACTGCAAGCCATCTCGCTGCCAGTAATCTTCTTCTTCCTGTAGCACGTGTTCTTCACATTTAACCCAGTACTCCGTGTCTATTTGTGAAAGGGCCTCACGAGTCATGTCTTTAACATCGCACATTTTAAAAGTGGTGTTCTGGGCGGCCACTTACCCTTTAACTCTAGCCCAAACCAGCTCTATTGGGTTAAGGTGAGAATGGTAAGGTGGGAGTCGAAGAGAAACATGACCCTGCTCTTGGATGATTTTATCAATCAGATACACTTTTGTCTTATTCCTCTGTCTCACAAGCTGCAACAACTCTGGTTTTAAATAGCTGTTGTCAGCGAAGATATTTTCATTCACAAGCCACCTCCTGATTTCGTTTTTCGTGCTTGCCGAAGTGGGAGCTTTATCCTCCTGCGCTAGAACATTATGATAGGACGCATTATCCATCACCAGGCAAGACGGCCTATCTAGAGTCGGGAGGAGTGTATTCACTATCCAATCTCGAAAAATTTGCCCATTTATTTCACTGTGGTAGTCCCTACCATCTACAGCTTTGATAGAAAAATAAGCTCTGCATCACGGACAAGCCAATTCGGTCTGCTGCCAGCATGTGCTAATATAATGCGTTGACCTTTGCTGCTGGGAATTTTCCTTCTATGGTCTCCGTCAACAGATTGCCATTCTTTCTCGTTCGTATGATGAGCATTAACCCAAGATTCGTCCAAATACACTATATCATAGCCGTCTTGCCTTCTCTCACGAATCTGTCTAAGGTATTTGCTTCGAGCTGCAACCAGATGTGGTTTTTCACATAAAAAATACCTTCCGCCAGACGTTTTTCTAAAAGTGAAGCCGACACTTCTTACAAGTTGCCAAAGAGTTGTTTTTGAGACGTTAATATCGCATTCTGCTTGCAGCCGACTTTTCAGCATGCGGAGAGTAACAAGTTGATTGGCATTAAACATCTTCAAAATCAAACGTCAAATTACATCCTTGTCAAAATCATCAATTTTTTTCTTCCTTCCTTGCTTAACCGCAGCCTCTGTACAATCACCGTCCTGTTGTATCCAACGTCGAAAAGATCTTCTATCCACACCCAGGGCCTTCGTGTTCTCCTACCTGGTTCTTGGATGTCGTGGTATAAACAACCCATCTTAGCCTCTCTGCGAAAATGCCTGTACAATATAACAGTTACCTTCTGCAAAGTGATAAATTTGCATTTCAGATTCATTGCGCTTTTCATAATTATGCAGTTTAGTTTATTAATAAATTATACGCTGGTGTCGTTTTGTTTCGTTGCAGCCAACTCATTGCAATTAGCATACGCCGCTGAAATAATTACTCGCGACTGTGTGCAATAGGTGCGCATTGGTGCGGACATGTAGTCACTACACTAATTCAAACCAAAAAAATATTGAATAGCACATTTCATCGCTTGTGCTGTGCTGCAACAAAACTTAAGTGCGCATGTTTTGAACGGATCTTGTAACTTTCCTGCAAAACTAATAAAAATTAACCCAGACAACGGTAAGAGTTTTTTTTTATATAACTTAAAGAAGAAAATTCGAGCATGACGAGTTTTGTAAGGGCAAAAATATATTAATAACTGCATTGATATCAGTAGGGCACGTAGCAAATTTCAATAACATCCGTCAAGGGGTTGCAAAGTTACAACATTCAGTGTGTGGGCACGAATTTCCAAACGGACTATAGAAAATAACTTTCTGCAAAATACTATCGCTATGTTGATTTTCGTTGCTTTTTTTCCTAATTATTTGCTTTGTAGCAGCCGTTACAAAACAGCATCATCATTTGAGGAAAATATTACCGAGAGTAACGGACTTTCTAATTAAATATTTTAAACTCTAAACAGCCTAGACAGTTTTAAATTATTAAAAAAATGTTGAGGAGAAATTAAAGATTTGTCCACCTAATTTCATCTTTGCAGCGCGCCGTGTTACTATTTGGTAGTCAATTTCATAGGTCAGAGATGACAAAAACAGAAGCATGAAGGGGCAGAAAAAAAAATGACAATAGAGATTAGGCATGTGGATATGAAAGAGTTTGTGGGAGATGAGGGACAAGGGCTAGAGACACCATTGGTAAGTTTTAAAGATTTATGTGGTTTTGTCTGTGGGCTCTTATTGCTAGAGAACAGTTTAACTCGCTCAATTAAGCTTTTGAGAAATTACACACACCATTTCTCGCAGCAAATCTATATGTCAAGAATCAGCCTCGTTATTACAAACATCAATACAGACATACATGATTTTGTTCAGAAAGCTCTTCCCCAATAGGACAATTCCTAAACAGCGTATATCAGAATAGCTATGTTCAAACTGGATCAGAACTCGTGGCTTTGGAATGGGCATGCATGGAGAACAAGGTGGAGAATTTGTATATTCAACAGTATCTAAGATTGAAAGACGAGCATGCTGTAATAGAAACATAAGTTCACAGTTGAAATTTATAATGGAAACGCATTTGCTACAAATTTCTCCATCTGTCAAAGTGCAAATTCCCCCCCCCCCCCCCCCCCCCCCCTCCCAGGAAAAAACGAAAGAGTGAATCGTATATGAGAGAAATTTTGGGGCCAGAGCAGATTTATGTATATTCAGCGTGTTTGTGTATATCATCATCATCTCATCTCAACCCATAACCCGTCATGGGTCGTAGGGGTGCCATGGTGGAAGCATCAGCAGACAGGGTCCTCCACTGCTCTCTATTCTCAGCAATGCGTACAAGTGTGGAGAAACCGTGTCCTGCCCATTCTTTGATGTTATCAGCCCAGGATTTTCTTTGCCTTCCTCTTCTCCGTTTACCTTCGACTGTTCCCTGGAGGATCGTTTTCGAAAGGGAGTCATGACGAGTTACATGCCCAAACCAGGCAAGCTTTCGACGTTTCACTATTGACAAAAGTGGTTCTTGATGGCCTGCATAGGTGTTTATCTTCTCTCTAACATAGACATTTGTTTTGTGCTCTTTATAGCAAATGCGCAAAATTCTTCTATAACATTTATGCTCGAAAGCCTGAATCCTTCGCTCCGTATCTGCAGTGAGTGTCCAGCCCTCACACCCATACAAGAGAATAGATAATACAAGTGATTTGTATAATTTGATCTTCACAGGAAAACTGATGTTACTTTTCCAGATCACATTCAACCTTGTCATGGCAGCTGAGGCCATCTCAAGTCTTGTCTTGATTTATTTATTTGATCTTCCATCACTACATATAGTGGACCCTAGATATTTAAAGGTGTTAACTTCTTCTAACGTTTGCCCATTTAACGTAATGTTGGTCGGAACATGTTTCTTATGGCTATTCACCAATATCTTGCATTTTTCTATATTAATTTCCATCCCATATGTTCTTGTTACTTTCTCCAGTCTAGAGGTAAGGTCTTGAAGTTCTGATTTGTGTATATAATATTGTGAATTGTAATAATCATATCTCTGATATTTTGTGCGTATACATATAATAAATTATATCATTATTTTGTTTTAACATAATATTTTCACATTTTTATTTACAATGTACAGCATCAACAGTGTTACTTTAAAAATAAAATATCACCAATGCCACTCCTTTGTGCGTAAGGCACTTTGAGACAGAGGCGTTTCTCTGTTTGCTCCTTGCAGAGCATGGAAACACCAAAGCTGCTGGTGTCTATCACAAGCCTACAAGAAGCATTTTTATGCTATTGCAGTGGTTGTTTCGGTAACGATGCGTTTCATATGATGAGATTCCCAGTCTCATCAGTGGTCATATACGACACGCTTGTTGCCAGGCGCACCAGTCGTCACATACGACATGCTTCACAATGTAGGAACATATATTGATGTGGATCGGTTGCGGGGTGGTAGGTTAAGGAGAGTAGTGCTTGTACATATCGTTTAATATTATTTCATGCTCATTTTATTATTTAATTGTTGTTATGTGTATAGTAGTTCATGAGAGCACATGGGTCCACTTGGGAATAAATTATGTCTCTTCTCGCTCCTTATGGAGCACAGGGCCACCAATGTGGCTGGCCTCCTTATGGAGCATGGGGCCACCAGTATGGCTGGCCTTCTGATGGAGCATGGGGCCACCAATGTAGCTGGTCTCCTTGTGGAGAATAGGGCCACCAATATGGCTGGCCTCCTGATGGAGCATGGGGCCACCAGTATAGCTGGCCTCCTTATGGAGCATGGGGCCACCAGTATGGCTGGCCTCCTTATGGAGCATGGGGCCACCAGTACGCTGGCCTCCTTATGGAGCATGGGGCCACCAGTACGCTGGCCTCCTTATGGAGCATGGGGCCACCAGTATGGCTGGCCTCCTGAAGGAACATGGGACCACCAATGTGGCTGGCCTCCTTATGCAGCATGGGGCCACCAGGAGGGCTGGTCTCCTGATGGAGCATGGGGCCACCAGTGTGGCTGGCATCCGCATGGAGACCGCACAAAGCATTCAGATGCTCTTGCAGTAGTGGTTTCGGTGGCAATCTGTGTTACATCGCACATTTAGCTATGATGCTATGTGCAAAATATAATCTTAAATAATGAAAACGAAAAATTAATTATAATGTTTTATAAAATTTACAAACCTCCTTTTCCTTTCCCAAATTCCTTAAGAACGCTACAAAACATTAAATTCTACAAGTATGAATTATATATCCACAAAGGAATGAGATTATAAAACAGGTTGTGAATAGGTTTTGCTCGGGGAAACTCTATGCTTTGCGTGTGTTGGAAAACCCTTAACGACTTCTGGTGAACATTTCGTTATATAACCGGGTTGCCATTATGTGAGAAATTATGGACTGTGTCCTATGGCACCGCTCTCTAATCCAATAACTAGTTGTCCATCTTGCCATGCGACATTGGCATGCTCGCGTGCCATTGCAGTGCACGTCAATTGCTAACAGTTTGTGGGTTCTTTTAACCAACTCTTTATTCCGTGCTGGTGATAACCCCTTTTTTGTGATCACATAGATAATGATAAAGGCTGTTATTCTTGGATGCTGTATACTGTGTTTTATCAGTGTACGTTGTAAAGATGTACTGGGACTGAATAGTCAACTCAAACAACCGAGCACAGTGTCAGGTGTACAGGTCATCTTGCTCCAAAGTCTTGAGGACTCAACAAGGATGTAATGTGGATCATGAGTGGTAGAGTGACTGTTAATACGCGAATGTGTGAACTGTTCTGTAAAGTTGACTGGAAGTACAAATACCCACTCATATGTATCAGCTGGGTATTCGGTTGCGATACAAACCTTGGTTTTAGATTGGCCGCCCATTACAAAAATTATCTGCCCCCATGTCACTCAGTCTTCCTTACTTTTTGGTTTGAGTGAAGTCCCCTTGTTTCGCTTTGCTATAGGGAGCGACTTCCTTTAATCTCTTTGAATGTCCCGTCAAATAGACATCATGCTACTTTCAGTGCAGACTACCATTTGGTAACTAACATTCATGTGCGTATCACGAGTCATTTGGTCCCGATCACTCTGGCCGGCGTGATAATGTGGTGACACTCGTTTTGTTGAAACAGGGGATTAAAGTATCAAACAAATTCTTTCTGCGGCCCATGTGGCCGCCTCCCGCGCTAATCCTAATGTCTATCGAGCCATGTGTGCTCCAAAAGATAATGTAAGGTTTGGGAAATAGCAAAGGTGGAATTAAAGTTACACTTAAATAAAATCCGTGATTTAGAAAGATAGGAACAATTTATCACATCCATAAGCATAGCAAAGTAAAACTATAATAATGATTATATCGATTGGTAGGCAGGCAAACAATGACGCCCTTGAGCCAGATCAATGTTCGGCAGAGAGCAAAATATTCGGCACCATGTTTGACAGCCCCAGAAGACAAACCGAGTTTGGATCTATCATTCCCGCTGTCTACTCCAAGAAAACCACGTCTGATGACATGCTAGTGTTTTTTGTAGCTATTTGTTTTATATGATGACTTTGCCAGCCCCATGCACATCCTCCCAATATTCGCCTGTTACGACATACCTAAGAGAGTAGTACGCATATTCCTTTTTGTCTTCTCAGAGTTCCCGGTGAACTGAACATGACTTGTTTATTTGTGTTTTGTTATTGTTTATTATGATTTCTATCTTAATAGCCAAGATCTCCTTATTTGAACTCGTTCCAGCCCAGAATTCAAACCCAGAGTGGAGAATTGCAAACATAGGCGTATCCAGACAGTTGCATATAATATGTAAAACTATGCATCTTTATTTTGAACGGTGTATCAGATGTTAGAGCATCGCATCTATACTAGTTATAAAGAAAAGCATCTTACATGTCCGGACACCACTGTTCGATTTCTAGAAGGTATTTTGTTTCTGATCTATCAGATTTATAACTAAAATAAAATAACACATATATCATGAGAGACTAAATGGGTGTTTTTGCACTTTGCCATGTGTTTTTAGCCTCCATTTACTTCTTGTAATCTGTAAGTTCCAGTACATTTACTGCCTTGTAATGCTATTAACAGGCTCCTTAGTGTGTGTCCTATCCATCGCCAGCGTCTTCTACTAATTTCTTGTTCCACTGTCACCTGTCTGAATACTTTCATAAGTTTCACATTTGTGATCTTGTCTACCACTGTCACCTGTCTGAATACTATCATAAGTTTCATATCTGTGATCTTGTCGTACCACTGTCACCTGTCTGAATACTATCATAAGTTTCACATTTGTGATCTTGTCGTACAACTGTATCCTTCTGTTCTGCGCAAGCACCCATTTATGAAAGTCAGCGACCTCCTCGTTATTGATTTCCTTTCCCCACCTCCACATGTTTCAGATTCATACAAAAACAAAAGGACTGTCTTGACATTTTGAGTTAAAGATTCTCGGTTTATTCCAGGGTTGTGGAGTCGGTCAAAAAATGTTCCGACACCGACTCACGAAATTTTAGACGTCCAATTCCGACCGCAGTTTTTTTTTTTTTCACAAGTCACATGGCATAAAATTCAGAATCGGAGTCCGGTCATTTTCCCACTCCACCAAACAACGACCGACTCCACCAAACAACGACCGACTCCACGACTCCAACTTCCGACTCTGGCACCAAAGCCCTGGTTTATCCCGTCATTTTTGCATTTTATTTATAGCAAGCTCTGCTTGTCAATATACATTACAGACGAGCAGGAACGCTCTCCATGCATACACGGACATCGCCGTTTAATACTTTGATTTAGAAAATGAAGCCCTTGAAGAATGTTCTCTACCGGGTGACAATCTGAAATGACAGCTGCGGACATTTACACTCCAAGCTACAGAAAGACGAGCTTAAAAGGATTTCCTTTTGAGAGTCCTTAAGGAAACCCTATAGCTTCTGAAAAAAATAACGATTAAGCTTAGACAATGAGAGAAGCACGTGGAATATGACAAGAATTCTGTGGTTAAAAACATCGCGACCTGACACGTGAAGCGATTAGTGTGACAGAAAGGTCTTTATTGATGCAAGCGTTCGTGAAGCCTCATTTTTGTCTTTTCATTTTTATTGAGTTTGTTTCATATATACCTACATGGCTTGGCTCGTGAGATGTACAGCCGCACCGAACGCCGTCTTGGAACAGGCGCGGAAACGTATCAAAAACAACAAAGAACATTTTGACATGTTAAAAGAACAGCGAAAAATGGATTGCTACGGAGTTTAAAATACGGACTATTTTTATGCTTACTTTGTTTTGTTTTTTTTTAATTTTATTTCCTGAATATACATTTTTTCAATTACGTCATATAAATATTATTAGAGGCCTATTTGGTAGAGAGAATAGTAACGATCTGCTCCCGTAGCTAGGCGGTGGTGTTGTTGAAGGTCCTGGGTTCGATTCCCGGTAAGCCTATCACTAAAGTTGTTTTTCTTTTGTCTAGTCTTGATACAAGAGTTCTCACGACTGCCTGATACATACCTTTGTGTATTATACATTTATGTAAATATTATTCCTTTTCCGCCCCCAAAAAAAGAAAGGGCGGGGAGAGGAAGGGGGGGGGGGGAGAGATGGAGAGTAATGAGCGCCCATCTGTAATTCAACATGAACCGAATAAAAAAATTACCTAAACATTACGATTATTTGTAAAATGCTAGAGCGGACATCACTTGCAGAAACTGTTAGTGTGATTCAGTTATATAGCAGGAAATTGAGTTTCTTAAAGAGAAATATGGCACGGAATGGGAGAGCAGGGCCATCATAAGACCTCGCATCTCTAAGTGTTCATAGGGTCGGATGTATCTATCTATCTATCTATCTATCTATCTATCTATCTATCTATCTATCTATCTATCTATCTATCTATCTATCTATCTATCTATCTATCTATCTATCTATCTCTCTATCTATCTATCTATCTATCTATCTATCTATCTATCTATCTATCTATCTATCTATCTATCTATCTATCTATCTATCTATCTATCTATCTATCTATCTATCTATCTTTTTTATCTTTTTATCTATTTATCTATCTATCTATCTATCTATCTATCTATCTATCTATCTATCTATCTATCTATCTATCTATCTATCTATCTATCTATCTATCTATCTATCTATCTATCTATCTATCTATCTATCTATCTATCTATCTTGTTTGTTTTGTTATTTTTTTTTTAATTATTTTTTTTCTTTTCATTTTCATTAAATTTATTATTATTTTTTAAATTCTTTATTTTTGTTTCTTTAATTTATTTTAAAAACATACTTTAATTATGATGATTATTGCAAATGTATGATGTTATATTACTTTGATAAATGCCTTAAATAATGCTTAAAGTAAATGTGAGGATGAAAGGATACAGTATTGTCACAGATGGAAATAGTGCCGCAGTAATCATCCACTTTTGCCCTCCTTATCTAGAGTATACTTTTGCTACATGAACGAAGGATTCACCAGTTTAATTAACACGGGGGCCATCTGGCAATCAAGCCCTATGTGAAACAGAGAGCGAAGCGCGGAGCATGGCGTAATAGATTCTTTGATCAGGGGAACACACGATATTCAGTGAGACGGACCTTGGATTGTAAAACTTTCAGGTGAAAATTGCGTAGCTGATTTTCGGCAAGGCGGAGAAGATGAAAGTCAAGAGGTGGTAAAATTTCCTTTGATTCAAGAAATCAAACGGCAAATTGGCTCAGGTCTGGCAGTGGTGTGACTTTCACATTAAAGAACGATACTAACATATTAATATATACCATGTCTCTCCGATAGCCATGATCAGTTGCCAGAAATCTATTTGAATTCACTAGCTAGTTATCTTAAGATTTCTCTCGCAGAGTGAAAATTAATAGATTTTCATGGAGTGTTTCAGTTTTCTGATTGCGGTAATTTATATACTAGATTTGAAGTGATTTAGTGTGTTTAAAGTTTTCAATATATACGAGAGGCGATCAGAAAGTAATGCACGACATCGTTTTTCTCAGCTAATAATGAAGATAGAAGTATGAAATTTTGCACACTTCAAATATGGCATGTGCCAATTGTGTGCACAAAATTGCACCGCAACCGGCCAAATAATACGGCTGCCCTAAACCGTGGAAACGGAGCGTGTTAGCAACTTGCGTTATAAGCACCGAATTGTGATAGAATTTCTCGTTGCAGAGAAGGAAACTGTTGTGAACATTCACAAGCGTCTATGTGATGTGTATGGAAGTTTTGCAGTGGACTGGAGTACAGTCAGTCGCTGGGTTCAGAGAATCAAAGAATCAGGAAGTAGAGATACGGAGCTGCTTGATCGGCCGCGTTGTGGACGTCATGCCACAGCCACCAACGCAGAAATGTTGAAATGCTCGGAGGGCATTATTCTTACTGATAGGTGAATCACTACTCAACAATTGGCCTTACAGCTGTCAGTCAGCATTGGTAGTGCAAATGCAGTTATAAAAACTCTCGGATTTTCAAAGGTTTGCGCAAGATGGGTTCCTCGAAGTCTGACAAATGACCACCGATTGCAAAGGAAAGCAATTTCTTCTGAATTGTTGGAGCGTTTCAATGCTGATGGAGAGGACTTTTTGGCTAAGATCGTTACAGGGGACGAAACCTGGGCACATCATTTTGAACCTGAGACAAAAAGACAGTCAATGGAGTGGCATCATCCGCAATCACCACGAAGAAAGAAATTCAAGACAATTCCTTCAGTTGGAAAGGTCATGATCACTGTCTTTTGAGACATTGAAGGTGTGATTCTTGTGGACGTTATGCCAAGAGGAGAGACAATCAATTCGCAAGCTTACATTAAGACATTGAAAAAACTCAATCAACGTTTTCGCAGAGTTCGGCCGCACAAGAATCCAGCAGACCTGCTTCTCCTTCACGACAATGCGCGACCTCACACAAGTCTGGCAACACGGGAAGCAATCACCAGATTGGGTTGGCCTGTGTTACCCCATCCACCCTATAGTCCCGATTTGGCACCCTCTGATTTTCATCTATTTGGCCCACTTAAAGATGCACTCCGTGGGACAAGGTTTGAAGATGATGAAGGAGTAATTCATGCAGCGAAGAAATGGCTACATGATCAAGACAAAATCTGGTACGTGCTAGGAATACATGCACTTGTTTCGCGCTGGCATAATGCCGTACAAGTTGATTGGTATTATGTTGAATAATACCGATGTTTACATGACATATTCATGTATATTGTGTATAAATGTCATGCTTTTTGAATAAACGGCTCCTGAGAAAAACGATGTGGCGCATTACTTTCTGAACGCTCCTCGTATTTCACTGAGATTTCCTGTGCTAATTAAATAACTTATAGCTAACTTTCCGGCCGTAAAGTAAATTTAATTACTCGCTATTTTTCCTGTAAGAAATGTTTTAAATTGATTAGTACATACATTAAATAACTGTCTACTGACGGCTTACATTACTCGTATTTACTTCTATCCATTTTATGTAATTTTTCTAAAATGACTAGTGTTTATATCATGCGTTAACAGAATGATAGGATAAGCTAGACACGTGTGTTTTAAATCTAATTTATAAGAGTGGTGTAGAGGTCCTATTTTTAACACGTGTTAGAAATGATATTAATAATTTGGTCAAATGTTTATATGTTCTTTTCCTAAATTATAGGCTGATCAAACCTGAGTACTAGCGGCTTGTTTTCTTATGGTCATATGAACTTATGCATACGAACTTATAATATTATAAGCATCCAAGAACATTTAATATTGATGAGCTTCTTGCTGTGACCTGTGCAGTCCAATTTTCCTCATTTTCTTGAGAGAAACCAGAATAGAACCATTGAATTATAATATTAACTGGGCCAGAACTATTACCAGATTTACTTATATATAAATGTATATATATATATATATATATATATATATATATATATATATATATATATATATATATATATATATATATATATATATATATCATCAGCCAACTGTGGCAATATATTGTCAGCAACATTTGTGTAACTTAAACCTAGCGTTTCCGCCACCTGAGGCTAAACCACCTAGGAACTGTATATGTTCTATTTATTCTACATCGGCGATCACCACGCATGAACCTTATTCCAACCAACTGAAGGCATAGATAACTTACTGTATCCAGTACAAATTTAACACCGACACTAGCGACTCCTGTGAAATTTGCAGTCAGCAACTACAGAGAGTCTGGGGCTGGATTTGGCAAACTTTGAATGCCTGCGACAACTACTGGGGTAAGTGTATCTGAAAGTGGTCACTGCGTGTATGTGAATTGAATGAACAGAGAAAGAAACTTATGTCTTTTGTTAACATCATATATTTATATGGTTTCTTCTTTCTTTTTTTTTAATCTCAATAATCTGATTAGTCACGGGATTGTTTACATTAGAAACCTATTCTTTTCCTATACTGACTATTTCATAACTAATTGTTAACCTTTGATCTTGTGGGTTAATTAACCGCTGTTGGGATCGTCCTTTCTTTTCCTTCACCAGAGGGGAGAACCTATTTGATTAATTTTCATTTTGTCTGTAAACCATTATCTAGTGATGTGTATGCTTATTGCTGTGGTCTTTTATTGATAATAAACTTTATTAAACCTTTAGTTATCGTGTCGGTCGGCCCTTATCCACAATATGTTATTCGTACAAGGAGAGAAAGTGCGTCTGATTTAAGTATCGTCGTCCAGATAGGCTGGATTAGATAATTTACTCTATCCAGAGACTGTCCTTTCTCTTACACGATCACCTCGGGATAAAACTATTTCTTACCCCTTACTTTCACATTGTCATCACTATCACCTCTGCTCAGACAGGGCTATAAAAATCTATTACCTATCTGATAAATCATACACGACAAGTATACATGATGAGAGAGAGAGGAAGAACAGAATGTCAGACGGGCCTGCGTGCCCAATTCTTAATCCTTTGAAAATAGAGTTCGTTCATTCGTTCGTTCGATCTATCTATCTATCTATCTATCTATCTATCTATCTATCTATCTATCTATCTATCTATCTATCTATCTATCTATCTATCTATCTATCTATCTATCTATCTATCTATCTATCTATCTATCTATCTGACTATCTATCTATCTATCTATCTATCTATCTATCTATCTATCTATCTATATAAAAATATATCTCCATTTCTTATTTTTCCTTGCTCCCTTCCTTCTTACGCATACCATTTAAATTGTTCTTATTCTACATTTACGGCTGTGTCGTCCATACGGATGTCTTCGAAAAAGACACACACAAAAATCAGTCACAGAGTGCAGTAAGCCTCATATAAGCTGTTTATACGACATTCCTGAGAGTGCAGTAAGCCTTGTCTTATATGATAAGTCTGCCAGATCCACGGACAACCTCAAATAAGTTGTTTATACGACATTCCTGAGAGTGCAGTAAGCCTTTTTTTATATGATAGGTCTACCAGGTCCACGGACAACCTCATATAAGTTGTTTATACAACATTGCTGAGAGTGCAGTAAGCCTTGTTTTATATGATAAGTCTGCCAGATCTACGGACAACCTCAAATAAGTTGTTTATACGACCTTCTTGAGAGTGCAGTAAGCCTTTTTTATATGATGTGTCTGCCAGGTCGACGGACAACCTCATATAAGTTATTTATACGACATTCCTGAGAGTGCAGTAAGCCTTGTCTTATATGATAAGTCTGCCAGATCCACGGACAACCTCAAATAAGTTGTTTATACGACATTCCTGAGAGTGCAGTAAGCCTTTTTTATATGATGTGTCTGCCAGGTCCACGGACAACCTCATATAAGTTGTTTATACGACATTCTTGAGAGTGCAGTAAGCCGTTTTATATATGATATGTCTGCCAGGTCCACGGACAACCTCATATAAGTTGTTTATACGACATTCCTGAGAGTGCAGTAAGCCTTTTGTTATATGATATGTCTGCTAGGTCCACGGACAACCTCATATAAGTTGTTTAAACGACATTCATGAGAGTGCAGTAATCCTTTTTTTATATGATATGTCTGCCAGGTCCACGGAGAACCTCATATAAGTTGTTTATGCGACATTCCTGAGAGTGCAGTAAGCCTTTTTTTTATATGATATGTCTACCAGGTCAACGGACAACCTCATATAAGTTGTTTATACGACATTCCTGAGAGTGCAGTAAGCCTTATTTTATATGATATGTCTGCCAGGTCCACGGACAACCTCATATAAATTGTTTAAACGACATTCCTGAGAGTGCAGTAAGCCTTTTTTTAATATGATAGGTCTACCAGGTCCACGGACAACCTCATATAAGTTGTTTATACGACATTCCTGAGAGTGCAGTAAGCCTTTTTTATATGATATGTCTGCCAGGTCAACGGACAACCTCATATAAGTATTTTATACGAAATTCCTGAGAGTGCAGTAAGCCTTTTTATATGATAGGTCTACCAGGTCCACGGACAACCTCATATAAGTTGTTTATACGACATTGCTGAGAGTGCAGTAAGCCTTGTTTCATATGATATGTCTGCCAGGTCCACGGACAACCTCATATAAGTTGTTTATACGACATTCCTGAGAGTGCAGTAAGCCTTTTTTATATGATATGTCTGCCAGGTCCACGGACAACCTCATATAAGTTGTTTATACGACATTCCTGAGAGTGCAGTAAGCCTTTTGTTATATGATATGTCTGCCAGGTCCACGGACAACCTCATATAAGATGTTTATACGAAATTCCTCAGAGTGCAGTAAGCCGTTTTTTATATGATATGTCTGCCAGGTCCACGGACAACCTCATATAAGTTGTTTATACGACATTCCTGAGAGTGCAGTAAGCCTTTTTTATATGATATGTCTGCCAGGTCCACGGACAACCTCATATAAGTTCTTTATACGACATTCCTGAGAGTGCAGTAAGCCTTTTTTTATATGATATGTCTGCCAGGTCCACGGACAATTTTATGTAAGTTGTTTATACGACATTCCTGAGAGTGCAGTAAGCCTTTTTTTTATATATGTCTGCCAGGTCCACGGACAACCTTATTTACGTTGTTTATACGACATTCCTGAGAGTGCAGTAAGCCTTGTTTTATATGATATGTCTGCCAGGTCCACCGACAACCTCATATAAGTTGTTTATACGACATTCCTGAGAGTGCAGTAAGCCTTTTTTATATGATATGTCTGCCAGGTTCACGGACAACCTCATATAAGTTGTTTATACGACATTCCTGAGAGTGCAGTAAGCCTTTTTTTATGTGATATGTCTGCCAGGTCCACGGACAACCTAATATAAGTTGTTTATACGACATTCCTCAGAGTGCAGTAAGCCTTTTTTTATATGATATGTCTGCCAGGTCCACGGACAACCTCATATAAGTTGTTTATACGACATTCCTGAGAGTGCAGTAAGCCTTTTTTTATATGATATGTCTGCCAGGTCCACGGACAACCTCATATAAGTTGTTTATACGACATTCCTGAGAGAGAGCAGTAAGCCTTTTTGTTATATGATGATTGTCTGTCAGGTACACGGAAAACTTTATATAAGTTGTTTAAGGACATTCCTCAGAGTGCAGTAAGCCTTTTTTTATATGATATGTCCGCCAGGTCCACGGACAACCTCATATAAGTTGTTTATACGACATTCCTGAGAGTGCAGTAAGCCTTTTTTATATGATATTGTAACCAACAGATTACTGGTGACAATGAATAATTATATATTATATATTATATATATATATATATATATATATATATATATATATAATATATATATATATATATATATATATATATATATATATATATATATATATATATAGGAAGATATTTATTTGTTTGTATACTTGTTATGTTTGGAAATATTTGGCAATAATATTTTGAGTCTGAGATTAGAACCCTAGTCAAAGGGCGAATACTCATGTTTTGCTTCGAGTGAAAGTAAATATATAGTCGCCCCACTTGAATATAGTTGAAAGGTTAACATTAGCGCATGCCCAATGAGACGATGAGTCGTCGTTGGCGCATCTGTGATGACGGACGGATCTTGAAGGCTGTCGGACAAATGAGAGTCCGAAGTTTTTTTCATCATTGTGATTGATTCTGGGGAAGAGAGGAGTTTTCTCTCAGTATACTATGATGGTCGATACTTCTCCCAGAATATATATGTTAGTGTGCTAGTTACTAGTATTTTCTGAACTGAAGGTAAAGAAAGAACATTTTCTAAAACTTTACCTAGGCCTAACGACGCCATGGATGTTATATCATCTATCTATATATTTGATGGATCGTATGTAGACGATTCCTGTACTAGCAGCACTACGAGTGGACATATGTAACATTCCTTATGGGCATGGAAAACCCAAAGTCATTAGTTGAGCAAATGAACGGAACTTTCATTTATAGGGAGGATATCTTTTGGATGAACGTCGCTCACTTGGACCGGCGCCATTTTGAATCCCACTGTTGGTCTGTTTGAATTGTCAATCGGAGAACGGAGATATCTTATTACCTGATGGCGATACCAAGACCTACATTGCATTGAAGTCTACTCTTTGTTATTTGAGATTGTCAACCTTACAAGAAAGACCCTGTTGAAGCTAAAGCCTAAAAGACTTAGCCTGAAAGACGTAGTCAGCAGAGGGTCTGTAAGGGAGCATTGTGATGACCATTATTATTGTTAACTCAAACTGATGCTACTAGTCAGTGGAGGTATGAGACGATAGACTATCATAACTATATATTTGCTCCTATCGTCCGATTATATTTACATGCTAAGAGATTGCCAAATTGCTGTTGCCACCCATTTGTCAAGTATCCTATGATTTGTTGTGTCAACCTGTTCCAATGACTGTCAACCGTGCTGTCAGAGTGTGTGCCATTAAACTGTCTAAAACGTCTACAATAGTTCCAGTTATCATTGACTTCCAGCCGTGAGGGTATGAGTGTATTATTACCAACTTGTCAACTCTACAGAACCATTTATGCATTCGCGTATTGACACTCATATTTACACTCATTGTCAACACTACATTCTTGTCGGGGCCTCATTACGTTCCGGGACAAGGTGACCTATATGACCAACACTGTGCCGGGTAATCGTTGACACACCAGCAGTGAAAATCAGTCTTTATCAGATATGTCTGCCAGGTCCACGGACAACCTCATATAAGTTGTTTATACGACATTCATGAGAGTGCAGTAAGCCTTGTTTTATATGATATGTGTGCCAGGTCCACGGACAACGTCATATAAATTGTTTATACGACATTCCTGAGAGTGCAGTAAGCCTTTTTTTATATGATAGGTCTACCAGGTCCACGGACAACCTCATATAAGTTGTTTATACAACATTGCTGAGAGTGCAGTAAGCCTTGTTTTATATGATAAGTCTGCCAGATCTACGGACAACCTCAAATAAGTTGTTTATACGACATTCTTGAGAGTGCAGTAAGCCTTTTTTATATGATGTGTCTGCCAGGTCCACGGACAACCTCATATAAGTTATTTATACGACATTCTTGAGAGTGCAGTAAGCCTTGTCTTATATGATAAGTCTGCCAGATCCACTGACAATGTCAAATAAGTTGTTTATACGACATTCCTGAGAGTGCAGAAAGCCTTTTTTATATGATGTGTCTGCCAGGTCCACGGACAACCTCATATAAGTTGTTTATACGACATTCTTGAGAGTGCAGTAAGCCGTTTTATATATGATATGTCTGCCAGGTCCACGGACAACCTCATATAAGTTGTTTATACGACATTCCTGAGAGTGCAGTAAGCCTTTTGTTATATGATATGTCTGCTAGGTCCACGGACAACCTCATATAAGTTGTTTAAACGACATTCATGAGAGTGCAGTAAGCCTTTTTTTATATGATATGTCTGCCAGGTCCACGGAGAACCTCATATAAGTTGTTTATACGACATTCCTGAGAGTGCAGTAAGCCTTTTTTTTATATGATATGTCTACCAGGTCAACGGACAACCTCATATAAGTTGTTTATACGACATTCCTGAGAGTGCAGTAAGCCTTGTTTTATATGATATGTCTGCCAGGTCCACGGACAACCTCATATAAATTGTTTAAACGTCATTCCTGAGAGTGCAGTAAGCCTTTTTTTATATGATAGGTCTACCAGATCCACGGACAACCTCATATATGTTGTTTATACGACATTCCTGAGAGTGCAGTAAGCCTTTTTTTAAATGATATGTCTGCCAGGTCAACGGCAACCTCATATAAGTATTTTATACGACATTCCTGAGAGTGCAGTAAGCTTTTTTATATGATAAGTCTACCAGGTCCACGGACAACCTCATATAAGTTGTTTATACGACATTGCTGAGAGTGCAGTAAGCCTTGTTTTATATGATATGTCTGCCAGGTCCACGGACAACCTCATATAAGTTGTTTATACGACATTCCTGAGAGTGCAGTAAGCCTTTTTTATATGATATGTCTGCCAGGTCCACGGACAACCTCATATAAGTTGTTTATACGACATTCCTGAGAGTGCAGTAAGCCTTTTGTTATATGATATGTCTGCCAGGTCCACGGACAACCTCATATAAGATGTTTATACGAAATTCCTCAGAGTGCAGTAAGCCGTTTTTTATATGATATGTCTGCCAGGTCCACGGACAACCTCATATAAGTTGTTTATACGACATTCCTGAGAGTGCACTAAGCCTTTTTTATATGATATGTCTGCCAGGTCCACGGACAACCTCATATAAGTTCTTTATACGACATTCCTGAGAGTGCAGTAAGCCTTTTTTTATATGATATGTCTGCCAGGTCCACAGACAATTTTGTGTAAGTTGTTTATACGACATTCCTGAGAGTGCAGTAAGCCTTTTTTATATGATATGTCTGCCAGGTCCACGGACAACCTTATATACGTTGTTTATACGACATTCCTGAGAGTGCAGTAAGCCTTGTTTTATATGATATGTCTGCCAGGTCCACCGACAACCTCATATAAGTTGTTTATACGACATTCCTGAGAGTGCAGTAAGCCTTTTTTATATGATATGTCTGCCAGGTCCACGGACAACCTCATATAAGTTGTTTATACGACATTCCTGAGAGTGCAGTAAGCCTTTTTTATGTGATATGTCTGCCAGGTCCACGGACAACCTAATATAAGTTGTTTATACGACATTCCTCAGAGTGCAGTAAGCCTTTTTTTTATACGATATGTCTGCCAGGTCCACGGACAACCTCATATAAGTTGTTTATACGACATTCCTGAGAGTGCAGTAAGCCTTTTTTTATATGATATGTCTGCCAGGTCCACGGACAACCTCATATAAGTTGTTTATACGACATTCCTGAGAGAGCAGTACGCCTTTTGTTATATGATATGTCTGTCAGGTCCACGGACAACCTCATATAAGTTGTTTAAGGACATTCCTCAGAGTGCAGTAAGCCTTTTTTTATATGATATGTCCGCCAGGTCCACGGACAACCTCATATAAGTTGTTTATACGACATTCCTGAGAGTGCAGTAAGCCTTTTTTATATGATATTGTAACCAACAGATTACTGGTGACAATGAATATATATATATATATATATATATATATATATATATATATATATATATATATAATATATATATATATATATATATATATATATATATATATATATATATATATATATTATATATATATATATATATATATATATATATATATATATATATATATATATATATATATTATATATATATATATATATATATATATATATATATATATATATATATATATATATATATATATATATATATATATATATATATATATATATATATATATATATATATATATATATATATATATATATATATATATATATATATATATATATATATATATATATATATATATATATATATATATATATATATATATATAGGAAGATATTTATTTGTTTGTATACTTGTTATGTTTGGAAATATTTGGCAATAATATTTTGAGTCTGAGATTAGAACCCTAGTCAAAGGGCGAATACTCATGTTTTGCTTCGAGTGAAAGTAAATATATAGTCGCCCCACTTGAATATAGTTGAAAGGTTAACATTAGCGCATGCCCAATGAGACGATGAGTCGTCGTTGGCGCATCTGTGATGACGGACGGATCTTGAAGGCTGTCGGACAAATGAGAGTCCGAAGTTTTTTTCATCATTGTGATTGATTCTGGGGAAGAGAGGAGTTTTCTCTCAGTATACTATGATGGTCGATACTTCTCCCAGAATATATATGTTAGTGTGCTAGTTACTAGTATTTTCTGAACTGAAGGTAAAGAAAGAACATTTTCTAAAACTTTACCTAGGCCTAACGACGCCATGGATGTTATATCATCTATCTATATATTTGATGGATCGTATGTAGACGATTCCTGTACTAGCAGCACTACGAGTGGACATATGTAACATTCCTTATGGGCATGGAAAACCCAAAGTCATTAGTTGAGCAAATGAACGGAACTTTCATTTATAGGGAGGATATCTTTTGGATGAACGTCGCTCACTTGTACCGGCGCCATTTTGAATCCCACTGTTGTTTATACGACATTCATGAGAGTGCAGTAAGCCTTTTTTATATGATATGTCTGTCAGGTTAACGGACAACCTCATATAAGTTGTTTATACGAAATTCTTCAGAGTGCAGTAAGCCTTTTTTTTTTATATGATATGTCTGCCAGGTCCACGGACAACCTCATATAAGTTTTTTATACGACATTCCTGAGAGTGCAGTAAGCCCTTTTTTATATGATATATCTGCCAGGTCCACGGAGAACCTCATATAAGTTGTTTATACGACATTCCTGAGAGTGCAGTAAGCCTTTTTTTTTTGTTATATGATATGTCTTCCAGGTCCACGGACAACCTCAAATAAGTTGTTTATACGGCATTCCTGAGAGTGCAGTAAGCCTTTTTTTATATGATATGTCTGCCAGGTCCACGGACAACCTCATATAAGTTGTTTATACGACATTCATGAGAGTGCAGTAAGCCTTTTTTATATGATATGTCTGCCAGGTCCACGGACAACCTCATATATGTTGTTTAAACGACATTCCTGAGAGTGCAGTAAGCCTTTTTTTTTTGTTATATGATATGTCTGCCAGGTCCACGGACAACCCCATATAAGTTGTTTATACGACATTGCTGAGAGTGCAGTAAGTCTTTTTTATATGATATGTCTGCCAGTTCCACGGATAACCTCATATAAGTTGTTTATACGACATTCCTGAGAGTGCAGTAAGCCTTTTTTTTTTGTTATATGATATGTCTGCCAGGTCCACGGACAACCTCATATAAGTTGTTTATACGACATTCCTGAGAGTGCAGTAAGCCTTTTTTTTTAGACCCCCCAGAAACTACACGGGGTCATAGACCATTGACCATCTAAAAATACATTTCAAGCCCTCACGTGCTGTGCCATTCGCTGAGGTCGTTCTACGTCATCTTTATTCCTTTCCTTTGTGTCTACAGTTCTCTTTTTTTAAGTGTTTTTCGATCTCCAACTACCGTTCTTAGCCTGGGGATTTCAGAAAAAGGGCTGCTTTGTAACGCTATCTACATGCTTCTGACCATGTGTTACTCCTGATCGAAAGAAAGGCGATGAATTGTAACATTGTGATCTACCAAGCATATTATAAAAGGCTGGATATAAAACCTGTAACGCTACCGTTCAGACACGTATATCCAAGTCAACTTCGCCAATCAAGTATGTGCAACCTAAAAAAGTTAGTTGCTTATCCTTTACAGGACGTGGCAATCAACCCCAGCTTTTATTGGCTGTTTGTGATTTTTCTAGGCAATTTTTTCATTCAGTAGCTTGCCATTGCTTTCTGAACGGTACGGCGCTTATACCATTGTTAAAAATCCACACAAAGCGATCTGCTACCAAACCGCCTGCAGCGGGTTTCGAACCTGGTATATCTGGATTATGAAACTGCGTTCTTATCCATTAGGCCACAGACGCCATATGTGCAACCTAACCAAGGTAAATACAATAAACAACAAGATATGAAGACAATAAAGTCAGTTCCTAGAGCTGTGAAAATATTTCACCACAGCTATCACACAAAAATTATTTACTGTATCGTCTGTTGTTCTAAACACTACTTTTTCATTGATGCTGTTGTTCTATTTATTTCGACATAATAATAATTTTTTTTTACACATTTTGCATGCTGACGAAGGCCCAATAACCTTGGTTTGGGCCGTTACATTTGTGATTGAAAAACTGTGTATTTGAATTTATTTTATATTTAGCCCGTCGGCAAACACAATTTCCCCATAACTCCTATTGTTTCGTTTCTACTTTCCGTAGATATGTTTCATATTTTGTTTCAGTCAATTTTTTTTTTTCAGCTCCATTTATAAATGTCTGCCTTTGATGTTGCACCCCTTACGCATTCCTTATTAATTAACTACTTCCATTCGCTCTGCATGCTCTTGTAATATAAGGATTAAGGGTGGAGCATAGTGGAAGTGTAATGCCACTTTATATTCAATTCCTTTCATTGTTGAGCGGCATTCTGAGTCTTGGGACTTTGTATTCATGTGAGCAATTTATTTTATCCATCATGCGTAGCCTTGATTAACTTTATTAATATGCCACAAATCATGTCACAATGTGATCTGGCTCTTATGACGTGCAAATCGATATTTGACTACAGAAAATTTATGTGCAAGACGACTGCAACTACATGTGCCTGAGGTGCAATTTCACCAAAACAAAAGCTACAGATAATACTGAATGTAATATGTTGATGTTGAGTAGCTCTCTTGTCAACATGCTTTTTGTTGATAATACCTAAAGTGTGTGTTTTTTTGCCTAAACTGTTTTGAAACTGGATTCTGAAATGTAGTTTTTCTCATTCTCTGATTCTTAGTCTGAAGACAGTAAAATGATTTATAATTAATTATAACCATTGGAATCAATCTGCTGCAACAGAAATTATTCTGAAACAAAAATTAGTTAAGTACGTAGATAGAAAGTAACGACAAATTTAAACACACTGAAAGAACGAACGAACGAACTATATTTTCTAAAGGTTAAGAATTTGGCGCGCAGGCCCGTCTAACGTTCTGACCTTCCTCTTTCTCTCTCCTGTCTCTCTCTCTCTCCCTCTCTCTCTCTCTCTCTCTCTGTTTCTGTCTATCTCTCTCCCTTATCTTACATACTGTATCCTTTCATTCCCATATGCATTTTAACTCTTTGACTCCGGAAAACTCTCAGAACGTAGGTCAGATTTGACACCCATGCCAAAACAACTCTCTGAGCGTTGTTTTTAGTCTATCATGAATTAAAAGTATGGCACAGGGTGAAAAATAATTGCGGAGTCAAAGAGTTAAGCATACAAATAGGGACGTAACTGTGTGGTTGTTGGGATGATGAAATCGGCAGATTGATGGGTGGACAAGGCACAAAGAGATAAACGAATCGACCAAACCACCGACCGACCGACGGGCAGGCAGACGGACGGACGGACAGACAGACAGACAGACACACAGACAGACGAACGGAAAGACAGACAGACAGATTGATAGATAGATAATATAGATAGATAGATAGATAGATAGATAGATAGATAGATAGATAGATAGATAGATAGATAGATAGATAGATAGATAGACAGACAGACAGACAGACAGACAGACAGACAGACAGACAGACAGACAGACTGACTGACTGACTGACTGACTGACTGGCAGGCAGGCAGGCAGGCAGGCAGGCAGGCAGGCAGGCAGGCAGGCAGACAGACAGACAGACAGACAGACAGACAGACAGACAGACAGACAGACAGACAGATAGATAGATAGATAGATAGATAGATAGATAGATAGATAGATAGATAGATAGATAGATAGATAGATAGATAGATAGATACGTTTGCATACAAGATCACATTTATTCAACACGACGCCCTAAACAGTAACATCTTCTCCACAACAAAGCCAAGCTGACTCACGCAATTCTATCTAACAATGCCCTAAGAAATCCATAAACACATGTGAAAATAGGTAATCGCTTCCGATGGTCCGTCTCTGTATCAATAGTACATATAACATGTCAGAGGAGACAATATTGGCGGAAGGTATGAGTCAAGAAATGAGTTCACAGATGTGTTCGTAAGTTTGCACAAATGCAATCGGAAGTATTACTGCCATATTTGAAAGAGGTCACGAGTTTAAATTTTAAAATTGATATTTCAAAACACGCGGAGAATAGTAATGATTTAACACCCCGACCCACATAGTTCTAAAGAGACAGGATTGGTCTAAATCGAGAGCCTGAAATTAACTTTAGCTCTCATTGGAAAGCTAGTCGAAAATACCAATGTGGAAGCTTGAAGGAAAATGAGAATATAACCTAGCAAATTCTGAGACACAATTCAGACTGCATCGCAACGTCAAATTAGCAACTCACAGGAGCCAGAGAGACATCGGACTAGAATTCACAATTACAAGTGACAGACGAAGTATTTGGGCATCTTTATAACTTAGAAAAGAAAACCCGCATATTTAAATACCAAGACTGGAGACTTCAGGAATCAGAGCACCCGTCGTAAGAGGAATACTAAAATGTCCCCGACCAAGGGTTCGAAGCATCTAATCATTGTTGCTGTGTCCATTCATCTGTGCCAGTGTTGCTGAGTTATTTGCCGGTTGAAGATCATGTGCTGAGTATAGTTATTTTAGTGATTTCTTGTTCATCGTGCTTGTTTTATCATTACGCGAATTAGGGTGAAGCGTTCATACAACTCAGTAGCATGGTATGAAGAAGTAACATGTAATACTTGAACTCAGCAACATTAATGAAGTAATTAATGCCTTCAGGTTGAGTCCGTAATATTTAATCACATGTACACACAGGATGATCATTTCAAATATGAGCAGAACATAAGTCCGTATAAGTCATGCATAAATTAATCAATAACGTAGACTGCTGGTTTACGTGTCAATGTCCGTTTAAGGATACAATGCAGTATTGTCGTCAGAACATCACAGCTATATGCACGCGCAGATAGACATGGCTACCTGCCGACAGTGAGACTGCGAGTCTGAATATTTCATACGGATTGGACGATTATTCTCCTCCTTCTGAGGATTCTAGTTAAACACTAACCTCCATAAGTTTCCTCTCATATAGAGTTCTAGGACTGACCCTGGTCCATCATAAATGCACATATAAATGGCTATATCATGCCATTGAATTGGAAGGTTAGAAAACGCAGCTATTCAGCTTGGCGGTCAAGTAACAAAGGGTAGCGTCCCCTAGTTACCGACTGTGACCCAAACAACGCTAGACACGTCATAATCGATCGTGTATGAAGCGTTCAATAATTGAAACATCTATCGTAATATCTTAAATGTCTTAACCTTTACAATTGCACGTCTGCTAACCTTTAGCAGACGGCGTTAATAACATATACCGTAACAGCCAGGAGATTGTGTTCCCAAAAATGTTAATTTGGGGTAAGTGTAAACATATAATTTATAATGAGAATTTGACATGTCTGTACTTGCTAAGTGGTTATGCAAGGCATAGGAGGCTGGCAACCTCAACATATGAAAATGGTATGTTTATAAACCACTACATCAAGCGCTGGTGTTGGCTTTCTGCCAGTTTGCTCAGGAAAGCGAAAGTAGAAGCGACCACAGACTCCTAATGGAGCAGCGAGATGATTACCTCACATGTGACTAGGGCATGTAGTACCATTTTGTGAGATATGTGTACTTATATAATGTTAAGGTAATGTTAGTTCAGGAAAAAAGCCATTGCACTCGCGCTGTCCAGACACATTTTTCCATTTAAGTGACGAGAAGAATAATGTGATTTCTAATCATATTTCCTGAGCTATGCTGTATTCGCTCAGGGAGAATAAAAATTCAGACAGACCCAACTGGTGGAAGGACAGCGAGATAATGCGCCTGTTAATCTTCAGTCCACAAATGTACTTAGCAGTACTTGTTCTTTGTATTTTGTCTAAAGTTCGTGGTTCGAAGCTACAAGACTGTTCGTAGTACCAGATCAGTTTGAAGTAAAAGTATTCGCCACTGTCTTGTGAGTCAAAAGCTGGGATTAGACACTGAGTGCACTCGTCACAAAAGAATTGACGAATACCACGGCGGCAGTACTCACATAGACCCAGCTAAGTTCTTATTAAAGGAAACAGTAAAAATAACATTTTTATAACTCCTCTAAAATTCTCAGTGAAGAAAATTTTTAACTAAATATCACCAATCACTTCATATTTATTTTAAACTGTTAAAGAATGATTGATTTTTTTTTCCGTACGCCCGCTAATACTCGAGGCGAAATCTCAGGTTATTATTAATGTCTAACCTGACATTGATTTTACGAGTGTATCCCTTTTTTTCTTGTACAGAGACAGGTGTCCCTCGCCATTCAGGCAGATACTCGCCGATTTCGGAGGTACCCATTAGAGCTGGGTCGGCTCAGGAGCCGCCAATCCCTGGTCGACGACACTTCTTCAAATGTCCTGATCCTGAATCACCCGGTCGCCAGAGCGGTGTGGTAACCACTACGCTAGCGCGGCTCCCACTGATTATTAAATTTGTTATATGTTGTTTTACAAATTTATAGTTGATTCACTCATTATGTATATTATATAAAGCGTATGTTCCAGAGTCTTTAATATATATATATACATATATACATCTATAGAGCCGAATAGTCAATAATGAGACGGATTTCGCTTGATTAAACCAGCTGGAGGCTTGGACGGGCTAAAACTCTACCAAGAGTAATCTTGTGCGAAGGTAGACAACTTGGAAAACTCAAATTAGTTACTCTTGAGTTGTGGCCACTGTTGAACCACGACTGCAGAGCTAAGGAGAGGCAATACGTGAAAGAGAGGTTTCTAATTTTTAAATGTGCCAGGGCAGCGGCCTGATAGGCCTTCTCTTTACGATTTCCAACTGCCGTGGGACTTTTAACGTGCGCAACTTGCACACGGGACCTCCTATTTTTTCCCCCCTATCCAAGAAGGCATCCGATCTCACTACCCAGGAGACTAGGGAGAGTATGACATCATTAGGACCACTGGTTCTGAAATAAAATTTCCATAAATTATATTCCCTCAACTGGGAATCGAACCCGATACCTCTAGAAATCTTAGCTACTCCGATCCCCCCAAAAATATGGATACCAACAACTACCGGCTGACCACTGTTTCTTTTTTTTTAAGATCGAATCTGTGACGTTCTCTCTGTTTCGTCACAATATTTCACATATTTTCTCCCAAAATAATCGCTGATACGTGTAAATGTGTATCTTTATCTTTTATATCTATATAACACAAAAGGATAAATAGAGTTGATAAAATGTGTAGTCAAAGGTATCTGTACAATGCAATACAACATGCAGTGCTGTAAGTTAGAACTTATCCCAAGTAAGAGTTTTAGGAGGTTGAAAGGAATGTGAGGGGGGAAATAAGTCCCATTTAGTCCAAATGATAATTGACACGACCACCGATTTTATGGCCCAAGTCGATGCGCTCTCAAATATCGATTTGTATAGGACGCAATAAAAGGTTCATTTTGAATTTTGTTGCGTTTGTGTGTGCGGGACTTTAAAAAAATAAGTTTGACTACAAAGTTCCAATGGAAATAAAACTAGAATGTACTGAAATAAAATGTCCACGGGAGTACGAGTCCCGTCATCCTCAGGACATGCAGCCAAAATAGCCCACCATAATTCATTTCCCTCAGAGACGGGCTACGTGCTCATAAGTATTCAAAAACAAGAAATAGCCAAACTTCTTTAAGCTGTCGTCGGCAAAACTATGAGTTATCACACTCGGTCATAAAAACACAACAGACGACTGAGTGAGACATCCTGGTTACTTTTGATTACCCAGCTGTCGGGTTTTGGGATTATAAAGCGTGAAGGAAGATTGTACAAGTTTGAATAATGTCACAACACTTTATCAGGATCTGGCTGTCTCAGACGACAAGATATCAGAATTATTCAGTCTACAGAAAAAAAAAAACAGAAACAGAGATTAGACTAGCAAAAGGATGGTATCAGTTTCCTGTTTAGAAATCTCCTTCTTCAAGTATCATGCTGGTGGCAGCGTAGGTGATCATGTCTCTCCACAACTTCCAGTCTCCAGTACAATTTATCAATTCTTTTGTTAACTTCTTTCCATGTCACGATGTCAAACTGTGCAGAACTGCTCTTTTGTCTTCTCCTATCACGTTTTTTTTTTTTTTTTTTGCAATCTTACCTGTTGTTACGATATATTCCAGCTTTCCTCTTCTCGTAACATGCCAAAAGAAAACAGAAAGCGGATTGCTTCTTTCTAACATGAGTGTGACGAGATGGATTTGGGGCAACCCCTTCTCGATCTCTCTTTCACTACGGCAGTCTTCTTCTTCTTTGATCCTTAGCAGCCGACCATCAAAGCAGTCAGTGGCCATTACGCTTGGTGGCGTCTTGTAGGGAACAACAAATTGATTCCACTTTGCTCGGTCGGCGGCCATTCTTTGTACAGTGCCCCAACTCTGGTTCATTCTTTGCATCTCAGCCTCCGCAGTCCTCCGCCAAGTTGTTTTTGGTCGGCCTCTCTTTCGTTTTCCTTCAAGGGTCCATAGCATAGCTGTTCTTGCGATGGCATTGGGGTCTCTTCTGAGGACATGGCCAACCCAGCTCCAGCGTCTGCCAGCTATGATGGTGTGCATGTCCTCTTGCTCCGAGTAAGCAGATCTTGGTTGGTGATGATATTCGGCCAAAAGATTCGGAGAATTTTTCTTAGGCATGTTGTGTGAAAAGAGGACAGTTTCGACATTTCCTTCTCTGTAACTCTCCAGCTCTCTGCGCCATAGAGAAGCACATGAAGCACACAGCTCTGATATAATCCTAATTTTGTGCTTCTGCTGTACTGAGAGGACTTCCAGATGTTGTTTAGACTAAAAAAGGACTACGGCAGTAATCAGATACAATTGTTGTACTGACTAATTGCGTGCTTTTCCATGGTCAGCACTTTTTTCTTTCTCTGTTATGTAGCAGATATTTGATATTGTCAAAACATTTGACACTTCTATTTGGTGATAAAGCGTCACAATTGCTAGGCGCGGCACAGATTTGCTGAGATTAGCGCAAGGAAACCCATATTGGTCTGCTTAGTTTTCGTGTAGAGTTGTGTGCTCAAGCGACAGATAACAAGATTACTCGTCTATACAAAACATTTTGGACAGACACGAATGACATAATCGTTTCCTGTCCGACTTTCACGTAGACATTACTTTATCTGAAAGTTATATGTTGTTACATCTGAAACACATTTGTCGTATGAATTTACAGATATGTTGGTGAGTTGATACACCAGGCATCGGATGTTTTGATGCCATATATCGGAGACGTGACCTTTGCATCACGCGCAAAATTATTCCATGTCGGAATATTTTGAAATTACCCTGTGAGAAATCGCTTGCCAAAGACGACACAACCAGGCTTTGCCAGAAGTTAGAATTCAGAATTCCATTTTATCAGGCCGGACCTTTTCTTGAAGAATCTTGACGAACTTACAAAACAGCCCAGGAAATCTCCATCATTTTAACAAGGAAACCGGGACTGGGGAAACTGAGAACACACGGAGTCATAGAGGGAATTATCTTAAAAATGTAACGACCCCCAAGAACAGGTGTAAGAGGCCTAATGAAGTGCCTTAATTTTTTCATCTGAGCTAAAGGTCTGTGAGCCAGGATTGGCGTAAGTTGTCATTTTACATTCTACATTTTTCATTACTAACATGTGAATTAATATCTCAATATTACCATGTGAATATTAATATGTGACAATCGCTGGTGGATGTCCAAGTCATTTGAGGCTGGCAATCTCAGTGTATAGAATGATGGTTTCATGAAACATCACTGCAAGGGCTGGTGACTGCTTATCGCTAGCTTCTTAAAGAGCACTAAACTCCAAGGTAGTTGTTACGGTAGATTAATTGGCATTGTCTGCTAGAGGTTAGCAGCATGCGATTTTAGGGGTTACAACGTTTAATGTAATGTAAAAAGTATTATTAGCCTAGTGAACGCTGTGACGTTTCAGCGTTGGTAGTCACGCACGGTGACCAAGAGACGGGACCCTTTTTCAAATGACCGTCAAACGGAGAAGACGTGTCTTTATATTCTTATAGTGTCGGGCATGGAAGGCCACAGAAAGTATAATAAATTGTTTGTTTGGACTCTAGCCATGACTTATCCAGTCTATGAACATTTGGGAATTCAATCATCATTATCATGGTCTCAAGGTAATTTAAACCCACATTCGCGTACTTAACATCAAAGGCACGAAGCTCTAAAGAAAATGAACTGTAAACCCAGATTACACGATTGACTATCAAGCTCTCAACAAATCCGTTGGGCTAATTTTACCGAACCGCCTGTAAAAACTGGTGGCCGCCCCTGCAACAGTAGTCCCAAGTTCCATATGGAGCAGGGAGGGAAAGATGAAAGAAATGATGCACATTCTAAGTGTAATGTTAACATTTTCCAACCAGTGTAAACATATTCACTTTAAAATTAATTAAAGTGGCAAACGCTTTATAAATGAAAACATATAAATTTATATTGTGAACACTTTTCAGTCAGTGGAGATGTAAATGTAAACATATTCTATCTGTACTATTAACCTTTTCATTTGAATGTAACATAAAGATAAACATTTTCATTTAAATGTAAAGAAAGTTTTCTCTCGAGGGATTAAACTTAATTCTCATCGAGGGTAAATTCTGAGCAGATGGGATTGTGGAATAGGAGAAAGGGGACACATAAGTGTGTGTCAGGAAACGCAACACTCGGGGGAGCGTTTCGTTTCTATTCTTTAACCATAATTGTTGGTAGTGGTACCAGTTGAAGGTACTATCTCTGAAACAAGAAGGGAACAGTGGTCTGAGCTTTAAGACGAGGGACCAAATTTGTAGACACTCCTTGATACTTCTGGGAACGTGCTACACACTACATCCTTGACCAGCAACGAGCATCATTATCAGTGACCTCTCTGTACAGAATCAAACCATCAGCGGCAGCAGAAACTACCAGTGGCAGATAAGTGAAACCTATAAGCTGCCACACTTCGATTACGGAAACATCAGCAAATGGATTGATTTGCCGTTGCCCTAAAGACGCCAATAGGCGTGATGGGAAACAATGGCAAAGAAAACCTATCTCCTGTTGCCCTAAGACGCCACTAGGCGTAATGGCCACTGACTGCTTTGACGGTCGGTGGCTAAGGACGGAAGAAGAAGAAGAAGAATAAGCTGCCACGTGAACTCCTTTATAAACTTGTATCCTATCACAACAGTGATGATACCTTTCTGATTGAAAAAAAAACATTATTCATTCGTTTAAACCCTTGTTAAAACTAAATTATTATTAAATTTGTTATTTGTAATTATACAAATTTAACTTCGACTTAATCATTTGAAATGTACTGCATGTTTGTCTCAGTCAATTTACTACATACACTCTAAACATAGCTGTACCATAATAATAAGAATTCCACTGAGTAAATCAGGGTGGGGGGTTGACGAGCTAAAATTAATAATTGCTTCATCCTTCACAACAGATATCGGCTGATCATAGATTAAACATACTCAGCTAATGCAGCATTGTTCTCGCTTTTCTGAATATCTTGTGAACACTCCCTTGGGATAGAAGCGTCATTATCCTTTTATCATCTACCACTCTGCCAAGAGTAATCTTGTGCAAAGGTAGACACCTTTGACGACCCATATTAGATACTCTTGAGTTTTGGCGACATTTGGACCACTCCTGCAAAGCAGGGAGGCAATCAGTGACAATGAGGAAGACATTTCCCTTGCCTGGTGATTCTCAGTATTAATTAAATGATTACTAAGACTGATAATAATTTTCAATAACATGTGTGTACACATTAAATCCCCACACAAAAATTCTTCACAAAATATTTATATAGAAGGTCTGGTGTTGTGCTTGCTGTTTTCAGAACTAACGTTGTACGTATATGCAACGGTTGCAATACGCTAGGACTTTCTTTAGCAAAACTTGCAACACGATATTGCTAACCTTCGTTGTTCTAGATGGGTATAAATAGAAATTTACATTCTGTTTTTCCTGAGCTTTGTAGAGTGTGATTTTGTTTTCTTTATCTTTGAGTTTCCGAGCTCAGAAAGAAATGACGTCTACTTGAATGTTTTCAAAGAAAGCAGTAGTCAGTGTGAGGCTTTTTGAACCTCCGTAGAGATTTTCCTCGAATAGTACTGGTGTCAGACATATGCACTTTCTCTGTTCCACATTTGTTGGACAACTTTGGAGCAGACGTTCAGCAGTCATTTTATCAGTGCCACAATTACACTCATCGGTAGTTCCTATCTTTAGCTTGTTAAATAGATGTTATCTTCGTCTGTTGTGGCCAGTGCGGAATCTGAAGATTATCACTTGTTCTCTTCTGTTGAGCTGGTAGTTTGCATCATTTTGTGTGTTACCTGGATGCTCTACATCCAATTTGTTTCTTTATCTGAATCTGATAAAACTCTTTACCTCATCGAAAGTTACGCTTTCCATCTTCCTTTGTCAGTCTGTCAGCCTATTCATTGCCGGCGATGTTACAAAGAGTTGGGATCCACTTGATCACAACTCTTTTGAATCGTTGACATAGTTTGTGGAGCACTATTCTTAGGTCATCCAGGTCTGCATTATTTTGGCTTCTCAACGTTGCAGTTACTGGCTGTGAGTCGGTAAAGAAAGCAACTTGACTCTCTGTGCTTTCATCTGTCATTATAACCTCTGCTGCAGTTTTCAAGGCCTCTTGTTTGAAGTTACTTGAGAATTGTCCTGTTGCCTCTGACAGCTTTTTTGTGTTAAGGTCAGAAAGATACCTCCATTTTCTGTCGCAATTGTTACTGATCCATCTGTATATGGATGGGTCCAGGTGTTGCGGTAGTAATGTTTCTTATTGTATTTGTCGCTATGAATTTTCTCTCTGATGCAGTCTGGCTCTTCTTTCTTTCAATTCCAGGAATGTTTTCTATCATTTCAGGGAAACGATGTTATTTTCCAAACTGGAAACTTGTGTGCAGTGTAAATACGTTTAATAGTTGATTTTGCATTTATGGAAACTGATCTCATTTGTGTTTTGATTGATTCTACAAAGTTGCTTCGCTTGAATTTTTGCCTTCTGGAAGCATTTGTTCTATGACATTGGATGGTCTATTAGTTTCTTGAATTTTCCAGCTTGTTGCTGGGCCCTGCTGTCTCTTCTATCCTCCATTGGCTGCAGGCATGTAATCTTTTCGAGTTCTTTTGTAGCAAATGTAATTTTTGCTTGGGATGTTAAGATGGTATACCTAACAAGAAAGATAGTTGTGTCTGTGGTAACTGTGTGAGGTCAAGCACATGTAGGTCCCTGATTATAAAAGAAATGATGATGATGATGATATATTGATCAGGGAACCTAACGCTACCTCCCTAGATCTCACACAGTCCGTATTCTGATTCTAGTGGCTGGTGTATGATGTCTCTAGTGTCTAGGGGTAAAATGAAGATGATGGTACATCAACACAATACACTTTAACTCACTATAAAAAATAAATAAGACGGTAGTTAAAGTTTTCTTTTAAAATTTGAATGTTTTTTCTTTATACAATTTAATCTGCCTATCCCGCCAACTTCTTTTGGACAAGTCTTTGAAAATGAGGAAATATATTTACATATAAAGCTTTAAATAAAATATGGACTCTTGGTACTATGAATATAATGTTAATATAGAGTTCCTGTAGGTGTATTCACAGACTAAAACTTTAATAGTTGCTAGTGATTGTCAGCTGTTATGAGGTGCTGTTGTTTTCATCAAGCCCCATATAATTCAATGTTATTTTGATAGGAACTAGTTTCTTAGGATGAAATGTCAGATGTCCCAGCTGATAACATGTCACCTGGGATTCTTGGTAGATCGAATATAAGTCAGTATATCAATGTAGAGACAATGTAGATCAGCACCCACACGTAAGCTCCTTCAGGCTATCAGCTGACAGCTTAAACTTTATAATGGAGACTTTACACCCACTCATCAGGTTTCCTGTCACCGGATGGTAACAGGAGATAAAAACTCTGCAATAAAAAGACACCCTGGCCTTTTCAACCTGATCACAACTTTTTATCCCTATATATACATGACAGTATGGGGTCAGCCTCTTGTGCATTCATGTGCATCAGCCCCTAATTTATGACTCACACCCTTCTGTGACCACACCACAGGTCCCTATGGCAGATACGCCACTGTACTTTTACATAGTTTGCTTCAATGCAATAACGTGGAGTAACCACGCTTCCTAACATTTCCAATACAAAATATTAATACAAAATCATAATAATATGCAACAGTCAAATACAGTTCAATGTGAGGACTCAATAATGTTTGCTTCCGGCATGTCCTTCACTTTTCCACAGCAGTATCTGACTTTTTCAGTTTTAATCAAGCATGTAAATACATAAAGCATTCTTACCACTAGTTCAAAGAAATATGTCACAAATAACGTTGACTGGCAAAGAATATGGCCTCAGTTTTGCTCTACCCCGTCCAGATAGTGAATTAGTAGTTAATTTTACAAGTTATCACATCTGATCTCAACGTAGTTGTTTGAATAAAATTTTCTAGTCAAATGGCCACAAGACCACTATGCCTTTTGCCAATATCTATTAGAGCCGACCAATGAAAGAAGGCACTACTACATCTTTATGAATTTAGTTTGAAAAAACAAAACAATTCCAAACAAACTATGTGCCTCGTAGTCCATTGGTCAGTCTGTGTTAGTTATGCCAATAGAAAAAGATGTTTCGTTTTAGTTAACATTTTTCCTATCTCTCCTCTTTTACTCCTATACTCTTATACCAACTAATAAAATTTGAATTTCTGCAATGCCTCTTTTTTTAAACTAGCGTCCCCAATAACGTTATGTGTAACGAGCAAGAACAACAGTCTGTCCGGTCAAGCGTTCGTAGACATTTAGTATTTTCTCAATAACTTGCCTAATACTTGGAATACCATATTTTTTAAAACATATTTTTGCTCAGGGGACTCTAAGCTATACTACCATATGATTTTTATGGTCAGTTTCAGTATGGTTTAGATTTTCAATTTTATCACTGTCAATCGTCAAAATTAACTTTTACACAAGTCGGCCATCTCTCCCCCCCCCTCCTTTCCCCCCGGTCTCTAACATTATCCTCACTATTCAAATAAACCAACTAGTTTTAGTGACGTCAGAATATTACCGCTAGGAGGAAATGAAAAATTGTCTGTGTGTTTGCCTCTGCTGGCTTTGCCCACAGCGTGTATATATTAAAGAGACCGCATGCAGAGCGAAGAGGGGTTTTTCAAACTTTGGTAGTGTTTTGCGTTAATTATTACAATCGTCTCGTTCTTACTAATGAGAACTGTCCGAATTACTACAAATGTTAGTGTTAAAGTTAACATATTACGTTAATTCAAACGCCAGTTTGGTCTCACAGTTCTGGCAAGTCGTTAATTACAAGCTTTTCCCCCGTTTCTTGCAGCAGATCGGCGAGATGTTAAAAGGTTTATTGTACGTTTTCGAAACCGAAACTTAAAGCGTATTTGATTTTTACGGTGGGTCATTTTCTTAGCATTCCCACTGCACAAAAGCCATCGCACTACTGGCGTTGAAGATGAAACCAGTCAGACACCTGAGAGCTGGGGTATTTATTCATCATAGGACTAAAATCTTACTGAAATAAGCGATTATATCACAGATTTTACTACATCTTTTTTAGGTGTTGACTTCATGCTTACCGTTATAATTCTCATTGCTTGATTTTAGAGTGCAGATTTTATCGAAGTTTGACTTAGCTGCTGTTGCCCATGCTGCAATGCCATACTGTAGTACTGGTCTCACTCGCACCGTGCATAACGTCTTTAGCACTCTCCCATCTGCTCCCCAAGGTGTTCTAGCACGTTTTTCTCACAATTACCATTCTTTGCCTTGCTCGCATCCGGTGTCTGTTAGCTTGTTTCTTTCCAAGTCAGACGGCAATCAAAAGTAATGCTTAGGTCGTTTTGATTTTCATTTAAATGTTGATTTTCTCCGTTTAGCAGAAGTTTGGAGCTGTTTATTCGAGAGAGAAAACACTGTGTAAGTTGTTTTCCCTTCATTTATCTTCATGAGTCATGTATTGGCCCACTCTTTCATATTATGGAGATTGTGTTACACTCTTTATGAAAAAAATGTTGTGTAAATGGCCGATTCAGTGACATAATTCATTTTAATATGGATCTCACTTCTGCCTTACATCGTTTTTCACATCCAATGTCCTTGAACTAATGTAAACACAGTCACGTCACACACTAGCAACCATGCTCCATTCATGGACAAAGCCAGATATTTCGATAAAGTTCGCGCTATTGTGGTGTGTATCTAGAGATTTTAAAACTTCAGTTAAATGAACAATAGTCATAACTAAACAGTTCTCGACATTAAAAACTGGAAAGTAACTTTTGTACGATCCTATCCATTCAAGCCCCCCATAGCGTATGTTTCTCCTGAACTTCGCTGCACTTTAGTCTCGTAATATTATTTCCGTAACTCATGAAAAGTCTAGACTTTTCCAACGTGAGCATTAAGCTTACGAGAATTCCAAATCTTCACCCTTATTCGCCGATGTCTGAAAGGGAACTCGTCTATGCGGTGTGTCATGAGGAATTAGAACCTTTCAGACCTGACACGAAATTGACAAGCGTTTCTTGACTTTCTATTGAAGAGACAGATGTCAGGTCTCTTAGCTACACTTGGTTCCAGAAAATGCTGACGTTAAAAAACGAAGACATTATTAAAACAGGACTGTGACTTCGATCACGAAGTCAATGACAGATCTGTCTACTCATGAAAAAATGCGATAATTATTTTCGAAGTTTACTTAAGGGCTCTTGTATTTGAACATGAAGAGCAGTTACTTTCATCTTACATCTATCCGCAACTGACATTAACATTTTATTCACTATCACAAGATATATAGAGGGGCAGGATGGTAGTAGAGAATAAAGTGCCAAAATTGATTATCTGCTGAAATATCTGGCAATGAAACGTATAACTTTAAGGAAATATGGCACAAGGAACACCTCGAGGTCGATATAGCAGAGCAATACTACTCTTTACCAAGAACAGATCGAGCGATAATTATCAGACAGAGATCCGGCCTTTGCAGGCTCAAATACCATCTGCTCAACAAACTCAAAATATGACAGGCAGATATGTATCACGTGGGAAGGACAAGCAAATAGTAGAGCATGTTATTTAAGACTGACGACTCCATCAGAGGAGCAGAGAGGCGTCATGAATATCTCCAACCCAGTTGAGGGAGACAATTTATGGTGACGAGAGAAGCCTTAGACAGACTGCAAGATTTAAGGCTTGACTAGACATAATGTTCAAAAATGTGGGCACTTATTTTAGGGACAAAAAACGTGATAAATCCTGAGTGATAAGGATTAATATCTGAAATTTAATGCACGAACACTTATCACTGTGACTTCAAACACTGCATGGAATAATCAATTTCCTGCTAAATGGTTTTAAAAAAACAAAACAATGGGTTGTGAGTCGGTGTGACTAAGAGGTATGGCGTCCGCCTCTAATACTAAAGGCACTAAATCTTACCCGCTACAGGAAATATGATTGATTAACCTTTTTCTTTACAACGAGTGGTTCCTAATTATGTAATACTACACACCCCCCCCCCCCCCCAATCATCTGGGCAGCGAGGTAGGATGCCTAACATTCTCGGATAAGGGCGAAAATATAGGAGGTCTCGTGTGGAAGATGCACACGTTAAAAACCCCTCAGCAGTTGAAAATCATAAAGAGTAGGTCAAATGGCCGCTGTCCTAGCAAAATCAAAAAAATTAGGAAACCTACCCACCACAAACATATTTATGGAGTGTGTGATTCCTGTAAAACCTCAGAAATGAGGTATCTGCGGAAGGTGGTTGAAGTAACAAGAAGAGACCTGGTCCGCAACCAGACGATACGTCATGGCCTTTGGGACCCAAAGACGCAGCAATAGAGAACGCAGTCAGCGACTCATAGCTTGACTGCCTGCGTCAGGACCAGCGAATCAGAGCTGGTCAAGACCGCACTCCACCTCCACGTGGTGGTCCTGGAAACAGTCTGCAGCAGTGCAGTCTGGCTGAGCGAGTGTGGATCGCAATGGGAAGGCAAACCCGGTCCTAAAAATGCCGTGCAGAAGTCGGATGTGTCGACCGAAAGGTGCAGATATCACAGCTTAGGCGTAAACAGACACAACGCAACCACCGTCCTTTTCAGGACGAACGAGGAAGAAGAAGAAAGTCATGGCCTAAAATCCCAACCCCATCAGACCCAAGTAGGAAGTCCCAACTAAGATGGTTTGGCCATGTCTGCAGAATGGGAGAAGATCGGCTACCACGACAAGCATGGAAAACTAAGAGCCAGGGATCCAGATCTCCAGGACGACAGAGTCCGCTGGGAGGACAACATTAGACAATCTTTGAAGGACCGAGGACTAGAATGCAACTAGGCCAGGAGAAAGACAGCCGATAGGATAGTATGGCGCTCTCTCTTCCAAACCTCTACACCTCACGGTAGGAGAGGAACGACTAAGTGATTCCTGTATTCACACATTGAGATCCTAGCCGGTGCATCTGATTTCGTGCACTGTGCTGAGATTTTCCTTGTGCGATCTAAGGGGAGAGATCGGAGCACTCATGGAGTTTGTGCAATGAATATAGTTTTTAAAACCAAACAAACCAAAATTAAATAGAGAAATTAAACATATAAAGCAGTATTTTACAGAATGAAATAAGAAAACAGACATACACAGTCGTGTTTTCGTGACGCACTTTTTAAAACAATTACAAAAACGTAAATTATGACTAATTAAAAAGTTAAATTAATGATGTGGGCAAAATAACATCAGAAGCAACCTAGAAGCTAACCCAGAAGACGAAGTAAACCCAGAATGTGAAGAATATAACCTACTGAATGAGTTACTTTTTGCAGATGGCCAAATACTAAGGTATGAAGCTGATAACAAATTAGAAAATAAAAAAACAAATTCACTTAATTCAACCTGTTGAAGATTCAACATGAAGACCAATACATCAAAGACAGAAACAATTAAAGCCAGCGGCCCACTTAACTTACATGCCCCCAACATCAAGCGTGAATATGTTCCAAATATTCAGGAGGCATTATAAAACAAAATAGAAGACTTGACAGAGAAACTGAAACTAGATGTCAAAATGTCAGTGCAGTGACTTACCAACGGTCACGCTAAACAATCATCAGAATATCAGTGTGGAAGCTAAATCACAGCTGATCAATAGTATATCCTTACCAAACCTCTGTTTTCGGTGTCAAACATGCTCCCTGACCAAAACACATTAGAGGTAAATCATATCCTTTGAGATGAGATACTTAAGAAAAGCCATTATTGTTTGACCAGAAGAAACAGAACGAGAAATGACGGCATCAGAAAAACTGTAGGAACTACATCCTACATTAAGTATACAGAGAGGCAGAAAATTAAGCGGTTTGACTATCTCATGAAAATGGAGCCCGATCAATGACCACTGCGTAGAAGCACTTGTTTCAGAGCAACTAGAAAACAATGATGCAGATGGATAGACAATATTACAGAGATCCTACAACATCACTTGCTCACAGCAGCATATGTAACACGTGGCTCAAGAACGCACACTTTAGGTCCCCCGCTACACTTCACGGCAATTGTCACGGATTTCCTGCATTTAGCTCTGCAGTAGTGGTCCACCAGTGGCTAACACTCAAGAATATCTAATATGGGTCTTCAAAGGTTCTATCTTAGCACAAGATTACTCTTGGCAGAGTTGTAGATAGAAGGATAAGATGCACAAGATGTTTTCAGAAGTTAGGAACAATGCTGCATAGGGCATAGCACTATTAACTTATATCTGATCCGTCACCTTTCGTAAAGAATTAAGCATCGGTTTTAGCCCGTTCAAGCCCCCAGCTGGTGTAAATCCAGCGAAATTCTTTTATAAGTATTATTTGCTGTAGATGTAAATATATGTCTAGATGTATATATATATACTACTCGTCAAAAGTCAAAGGCCACCCTATTATTTTCAATACACTTTTATATAAGCGCATAGAATGATTGAATGAAGGAAGTTTTTAGTAAAAATGGGTGCAATATCTTCCTCTGACAGTCCTCTATGCACGTTAAGCATAAAGACAACTCACCGACAACCATGGTGATCACGTGCAATTTGGTTTTCTGACCATAAATTCACATTTTTAATCTGTTTTTTCAAACTTTCGTACAACCAAACAGGTGAAGTAATCGTGCTGAATGACATTCCACGTGCAATGGCGACTTTTCGTGAACAGAGTTCACTCTTAATTTGTTTCACAATCAGCAGACTTAGGGTAGTTTCATCACTTGCAAAAACCATGCCACCGAGAAGAAGTCTTGACACCTTACAAAGAATGAGGGCTATAGCGTGGGTTGAAAGTGGTTTATCTGGCCGTGAGGTTGCTAGACGGCTTGCAGTGTCACACTCTACTATTCAAAGAATTTTGGAGAGATTTCAAGCCACAGAAAGTGTGGAGGATCGCCACCGGCCAGGTCGCCCTAGATGCACCAATAGACATGATGACCTGTACCTCTTGTTGTCAGCCCTGCGCCATCGAGCAGTGACTTGTTCCACTCTAAGATGTCAGCTGAGACAAACTGGAAACGTTAATGTCAGTCAAAGCACCATTCGCAGACGTTTACATGGATTTGGACTGGCTGCTCGACGTCCTGCAGTCAGAATCCCTCTTATTCCTGTTCATCGCAGAGCCCGTGTTGCTTGGTGTCGCGAGCACATCCGATGGACAAGGCAACAATGGAGTCAAGTTCTCTTCACTGATGAATCTCGCTTCACTGTGTCATTCAATGATGGTAGGATTCGAGTTTCGTGACGACCAGGAGAGCAATTTACTGATGACACAATTCGAGAGGTGGATCGTTATGGTAACGGTTCTGGCATGTCTGGGGAGGCTTCTACAGACATGGCAGGACCCCACTTTACATCATCCAAGGCAACTTGACCGGCTCATGATACCAGAACGAAATCTTGAGACCAACTGTTCAGCCTGCTCTGGAGGCCATAGGTGGTAATGCCATCCTCCAAGATGATAACGCTCGACCCCATCGAGCTCGTGTGGTGAATGCGTTTATTCAGCAACATGTGATCATCAAGATGGCGTGGCCAGCTCATTCACCTGATCTTTCTCCGATTGAGCACCTCTGGGATGTCTTTGGTCAAAGATTGTCAACAAATCACCCCCTGCCAATGGATGTTGCACAGCTGACTGCATTTCTGCTTCAGGGATGGCAAGCTGTTCCTCAGGATACTCTTCGGACCCGTGTGGACTCGATGCGTCTACGCTGTCTTGAATGCCTTGCTGCAAACGGTGGTCATACCCGATTTTGAAATGTCTATTTGTCCAATATCTATTGTGTGACTTTTGAAAAGGTGGGTGACACACTTCACAGCTTCAATGCGTTTGAATGTGTATTTCCATTTCTTTACGTGACATGTCAATTTGGTATTCAATAAATGCCGTTTTGACTGATACCAATTACGTTTATATCAGCTTTGTTTTATGGTTTCACCCAAGGTTTTTCTAAGTGGCCCTTGACTTTTGACGAGTAGTATATATTAAGAGTCTTGCTCATATGTTTGCTTTCGTACCCTATAATAACTGAATCAACAATGATTGTTTTGATTTAAAATAACATGAAACACAAATTTAATAATCAATTAGTTTTTAAAAGGTAAAAATAACGATATAATGTTGGTGAATTTTAAATGTATATAAAAAAATGTCTTCACTGAGGCAGGGGTGGGGATTTCTACAAATTGTTGTCCTTTTGCTGTTTCCTGTAATAAGAACTTAGCTGGTCTACGTGAGTCCTGCAGCCGTGGTTTAGTCAATTCTTTTGTGATGAGGGCACTTCTTCACACAATTCGTCCAATGTAGGCGGTTAATGTTGAATCCCTGCTTTTGACTCACAACTAGTGGCGAAGAAACTTTAGTCTTGTAGCTTCGTACCACGAACTTTAGACAAAATAGAAAGAACAAATGCCTCTACTTGTAGCAAAATTTGGCACCTCTTGCTTTGTTGTGAAAAAAAAATGTGTAGCGCGACATACACACACACACAGCGCAAGGACAGAGCGGCGGTCTTGCTTTGAAGTTTGAAGAAGGCGGAAAAACATGAAATACGTTTAGCCAGACGGTACTGAAGAATGAGGAAATAGCTAATATAGGGAATGGCCGACTTTGAAAGCTTGCATTTACTGAACATTAAATTTAAAACTACAAGAAAACGCCTGGTTGGAATAATATTAAATAAAAATAACTCAACAAAGGAGATAGACTAGGAATTATATCCAAAAGGATATTATTCAAATATAAATAGTTTTAAAGATAATTAATATTTGCATCACATCTGCTAAAAGTTAGCTAATAATCTTTAAAAATTTATTGTACGTATATGCCTCAACGGATTTGGATAAAACTTATATAGAATGAAAGCCTCATATGGGGAAAATGAAAGGATACCTAGGAAGGAAGGATATAAGTGTGTAGTGAACAGAAGAGAAAAAAAGTACAGGAAAAGCACAGATTGCCTCAAATCGCCTCAAACCGAGAGATTAAACGAAAATCTTTTTGGACCTTAGGAGGTGCTTTCTCGTACGTGAGATATACACAATGATAGGAAACTCTTTACAGAGCGATACAACAGGAAGCAATCTGATCATCAGAAGAAGTCCCCCGTTCCGACAAGTGTTTCGGCCCAATTACTCCTTTACACTCTAAGGGGGGCGGGCCCACTTGGGTCATGACTCCCAAGCGTCTCAGCTTCCTGTTGTCTTGTATCGAAAATGAACCCATTTCACTTATGGTAGCAACTTTTAAATCCACAACGCCAGCCGTGGAGGCAATTGTGAAAGTAATAAAGAGAAGACAAACTATTCCGTTCGTTCCGTCGCCCTTCACAACTAAGGACACACACTGAGACATTAGCGCGCAGCCGACGAGCTGCGCGCCGCAAGCCACTGAAATTTTGTACCTGACACTGTCCCTATAGTATACATCGCCTGTTGCCCCAGAGTCACATCTCTTTCACTAGTACACCAAAAAAAAACTCAGCGTTGTGGACTTAGAAAAATTTTGGTGTTTTCTGTACCGCAGCGTTTATTGTCACGATGTCCAACGCCCATTGCGGTTGTTTCACAGCCAGCCTGATGCCTTTTCGGCATTTTCACTAAGCCTCTTCAGTGCCCTTGTTCTAGACTGTCCCTTCAGCCCCAACAGTTTCAATAAATCATACACTGATGCAGCCACAAGCCCTCTTGCGCTCACTTCAACCGCCATGACCCTTGCACTGAATCCATCGTGTCTCAGATCCGCGGCCAGATCGCTATACTTGGCCGCTTTGAATGAATGTTGCTCGTCTAATCTGGATTCAAATGGCACGGTCAGTTCAATCAGTATGACCTGAAGCGTTGCTGCAGAATGAAGCACTATATCCGGCCGTCTCCGCGATTTTCTGATACACTCTGGATATGCCCTCCGTCCAGGTAGGTCTACCGCCATCTCCCAGTATATATAAGGACAGAGCGGCGCGTTGAAAATCACACACACCAAATCCAGAAGCCAGAGTGAGAAACTGGAAGACAGCATCTGCAAGAAAAGTTCTTTTTTCACGCTGCATGCAGGGCAGATTAAATTCAGCCAATATATTCTCACCGTGAGCTTATAAATCCTAAAAGAGTATGTAAGTTTATTAAAGATATATATGACTAATATCATTTTATTTCAGGTGTTATTTACGATTTGATTGTATCAGATATAATTAAAAAAAAGGGAATGACGCTAACCAGAGATAACTTTCACCGGCATTGTCAGGAAGCATAACCATTAATTGGTTAGCTAAATATAGCATGGCTAGTTCTTGCCTGGAAGCTTACGACATACCAGCAAGTGCATAAGTGACTCGGCATCCATAAGTGGAAGGCAAAGGTTATATCGTACTCATGTATCATAACATGTGATTTATTCATGTATTTTGTTAATTCTGCACGGTATACATTATCTTATCATGCTATCTCTGTAACATACTACTATGATTCATTCATTTATATACAAACACTGAAGACATGGTCGCATCATGAACAGCAGTTGGTGGGGAGAGTGTTTATGATCATTCCTGATCGAGAAACTACAGACTTGAGACCGTTGATCCTGCTAACTGAAGCCTAGAGGTCAACCAATTTTCAACACCTTAGTCCCCCGTAGTTATAGGGCGGGCTGAAGGACAGTCTGTTTATTCAAGTGTGTCTCAGGAACCTCGAGCAGACGTGGCTAATAACAGATGAGTTTTATGTGTATCCATCCAAAAAACACTGTGAGCAGTTTCTAAAACGACTTCCTATGATGAGAACTAGATAGCCAGAGATATCAAAGAGATACTGTGACAAACTTTTGTGTAATTTCAGTGGAAGATAAATCCAAGACTGTTACTATTATTTATTTTAATCTGTAACTATAAATAATCATACATTTTACCATCTTCCAACACCCATTTCTCATTACAAGAATATATATAGATGTAAATAATAAATATTGAAATTGTACTCATTTGACTTGGTAAATTTTTAACTGTTAAAATTTGAGTTACTTTTTCTAATTTAATTATATTATCACATAGGGTTACAATAGCGAAAGTAGCAACTTATACTTCTGAAGCCTAAATCTATTGTGCAGCTCAGAGTATTCACAGCTGTAACTCACTTGTGATACCAGTGTACGTCTCGGGCACTGGAACTTCATCCTTTCTGGAGAGAGATTCTACTTCTTCTCTACCACTATTATCATTCTAGAAATACCTTTCGCTACACTACTAAATACACTGGGTTGGAAAAATTTAAGAAGCGCATTGTCTCGCTGTCCACCCAGCAATGTTAGCCTCGCTGAATAATTAGACCTTTTGAGTATACACCGCGTAATTCAGGGAAGATGATTAGAAATTTCCCATACTTGTCGTGGTAGACGATCTTCTTCCCTTCTGCAGAGAAGGCCAAACCATCGTATTTGGGACTGTTTTACTTGAGTCTGCAGTTGTTGGGTTTTGAGGCCTTGCCGTAACGTCTAGTTGCATACCATTAAGTAAGTAAGCATAAATAAATTATGAAACAACGATTTTACAAACAAAATACTCTCATTTGTACAAGAAATATTTCCGCTCTTTGAATGCAAATCTCTGAAAATGGTACATGTCTTCCAAATCAAATAGAAAAATCGCAAACCTTGATTTAAATCGCTGAGAAATGACAAAGGGAATTACACACAAAAGGGCAGATTTTAAAATAAAACCACAAATCTTGTCACCGTATAGGTCATCATCGCTGCACTTTTGGACGAAACCAATCAAACGATAGCACATGTAACATAATGTATTTATCCTATTGAGAACACGAGACATGGCTTCTCAGACGGTCAGGGTGTAAAGAGGAAAACCTGACAGCCACCATATTGGATAGTAACTGTGTCGTCAGTGCAATTAAATGCTTTTTCAAAGTACACAAAGTTGATGTTTGCCATTTACGTGATTGCTCACCATATTGGATAGCAACTGTGCGGTCTCTGCTATTAAATGATTTCTGAAAGTACACAAAGGTGATTTTTGTTATTTACTTACTTGCTATATCAAGTTCCTGGGGGTCTCTGAAGAGATACAGAAAGAATATGCTACTGTTTCATCAGGAATGCCGTACAAGGTGACTAATATGAGGTAGTGCGTGAGGTTGGCAACCGCATCATGTCAAATACATTACCCCCATAAACGTACCCCATAAACTTACCCCATAAACCATCAGTGCAGGAGTATGTCATTGATTTCTTCTTCTTCTGCGTTCGTCCTGAAAAGGACGTTCGTTACGTTGTGTCGCCGTTTACAACGAAGCTGCGATATTTGCGCCTTTCGGCCGACACATCCGAATTCATCATGGCATTTTTGGGACCGGGTTTTCTTTCCCTCTTGGCCAGACTGCAGTGATGCAGCCTGTTTCCAGGACCACCACTTGGAGGTGGAGTATGGTCTTGGTCAGCTCAGGTTCGCTGACCATAACGCAAGCAGTCAACCTATGGGTCGCTGATTGCATTCATCTCGTTTGCTGCGTCTTCGGTCCCATGTGATTGATTTAAGTAGACTTCTTGTAAGGGAACCGGATGAAGTGGTGGATTCGTGCTCCGGAAGGATTGAAAATAAACGTGACGATAATGATCATATGATTCTGAATGTTGCTGTCTGATACGTACTCAATCTTCCTCTTAGACATATTGCTTGTTCGTCTTGGAGTTTTCCATCTTGGTCTCTTACATACAGACTAGCATCGCTCATGCCAGCATTTTCCGTGCAACTGTCTGGAGTGAGACACCCCGCCAATGGCTGTGTATGATCGAGTTGTCTTTTTTTAATAGTTTAATAAGATGTCCTTTCATCGAACTCCTTGGGATAGTCTCCAATATCTGCAGAATTGGAGAATACTGGCTGCCATTACAAACATTGGAAAATAACAGCCAATGATCTGGACCTCCAGGACGACCCAGAGTTCGCTGGAAGGAATACACCAGACAATATCTGAGGACTGTGCTGAAACCAGGCCAGAAGTAAGGCAGCCGATAAGATAGCATGGCGCTCTCTCTGGCTAAACTCTGCACACCATGGTAGAAGAGGAAAGATTAAGTAAGTAAGTAAATATATTCTCTACATACGCCAGAACAACGTTTGCTGTATCAGCAGAGGTGGGATTGAGATCGACACAAAAAAATCATAATTAATACACCAGGATCGATGACAAAAACATATTGGTTCCTTTACAGCCTAAAATGCAAGACGTAGTCATTGGATTTCATTAAATCACAATGAATTAAACTGATAAAAAATTCACGGCGTTTTAATGCCGCTTTGGGTTATATTGATTCAAGAGGATTCCATTTGAATTATATAATGCAAAAATTAATTTTTCAACATTTGATTCAGGGTACAGTGACCTATTTCTAATTTGATTTCTTCTTCGTATGTCTTGATGACACTCAATTGTATTCAGAAATGTTCCACAATCATCTTTCGCAATTGAAAAAAAAAAAAAAAAAAATCATCCAACTGACTTTAAGAAATTGGTTTCATTTTAATATTCTCATGATTGTAAATTAAAAGCAGTCTGGAACATTAATTACCTGCTCTAAACTGCGCCATGACAGAAACATAGTGGACACATTTATTAAACACGACAGTTGAAGTATTCACATACAATATAGGCTGTTGTATTGTGGCAAAAATGGAAGCTTTCAGCGGTTGAAGGAAAATGGATTTGTGAATGATCGTCCATTGTTTAGCAAATTAAATATTTTTAAAAAAATGCAAGTTATCAAGGTTTTTGATTATTAAGAATGCATATCATAGTGAGGATGAAGATGTGGCTATATGCTGTATCAGACTACAATATGAAAATTGAAGTATTGTATTGAGCTAAAAATCTGACGTTAAATTTTCCATTAGTTATGACAACAAAGATTTTAACATTACAATTAATACAATTCCAGGTTCACATGAAGAAGAATTAGAATTTTTACACAGACAAGATATGACATGGAGAAGACACCTGAAGACAGACATGAAAATGATGTAGAAGAAATGGAAAGAGCTTGAGCTGATGACACGTGACGGGAAGACTTGGCATGTGTTTATTGAAGGCTTATACTTCTTGGGGAGCTACAGTGTGTTGATGGGGGTAATGAGGATACATTTTGGTGATGTGTAGTTGATGGGCGTAATTAAGATACATTTTGGTGATGTGTAGTTCATGGGCGTAATGAAGATACATTTTGGTGATGTGTTGTTAATTGGCGTAATGAAGATACATTTTGTTGATGTGTAGTTGATGGGGGTAATGAAGATACATTTTGGTGATGTGTAGTTCATGGGCGTAATGAAGATACATTTTGGTGATGTGTAGTTGATGGGGGTAATAAAGATACATTTTGGTGATGTGTAGTTCATGGGCGTAATGAAGATACATTTTGGTGATGTGTAGTTGATGGGGGTCTCTAAGGTGACATAGACATAACAGGACAACTGCTACCTCAGATAAGACATCTATCTATCTATCTATCTATCTATCTATCTATCTATCTATCTATCTATCTATCTATTTATCTATCTATCTATCTATCTATCTATCTATCTATCTATCTATCTATCTATCTATCTATCTATCTATCTATCTATCTATCTATCTATCTATCTGTCGATCTATCTATCTATCTATCTATCTATCTATCTATCTATCTATCTATCTATCTATCTATCTATCTATCTATCTATCTATCTATCTATCTATCTATCTGGAGCCGCGCTGGTGTAATGGCTTCGGCGTTGTACTGGCGACCAGGTGTTCATGGTTCAAACCCGGGCGTCGGCGTTTGAAGAAATGTTTACGGCCGGAAATTTGACTGAATAGCCTGAACGGCTCCTGTGATCAACCCTCTGTGGATGGGAAGGAGCGAAGCTCCTGACCGGGTTGGAAGGAAAGTCCTCAGGTTCCCCAGCCTCGCAATGACATGTCATTGGGCCGAAGGGCTGAAAGCCCAAGTGCCGCTGGTTAAAAAAAAAAAAAAAAAAAAAAAAAAAAAAAAAAAAAATCTATCTATCTATCTATCTATCAACAATGTGAGGTTGTGCACGAAGCTGTCAACTTTCTCCTCTAAAACATACTTGTATGTTTAGAGAAACTTTAGCTGTAGGAGCACATCGAAGCTTTAATGCTAATTTCCTGAATAGGGGACCAGCAGTAATTGTGGCTCTATCCACCATGCTCCATATCTAGTGCTTTCTGTGGCAATCTGTTTGACATGATGAGGTTGACAGCTTCATGCTCAATCTCATATTAGTCCCTTGTACAAGATGAAGCCCGATAAATGACCACTACTCGCCTACAACATTGGAAGATCTGGGTTCAGCGCACTGGGAAGACCAAATGGCAGATGGATAGACAACATCACAGACATCCTAAAATAACACGGGTTCACAGACAACATCACAGACATCCTAAAATAACACTGGTTCACAGACAACATCACAGACATCCTAAAATAACACGGGTTCACAGCAGCCAACGCGACACACTTGGTTAGGGAACTGCAAACTTTAGTTCCAGACTTCGCTTCACGGCAATAGTGGAAGGACAAACTAAATTAAAGAATGTATAAGAGAGGAGGAGGTGGAGGGGAGAGAAAGAGAGAAAGAGAGAGAGAGAGAGAGAGAGAGAGAGAGAAAGCGCGGGGTGTGAGAGAGGGAGGGAGAGAGGAAGCAATAAAGGTTTTACACATTTAAAACTAAAGTTAAAGCTAAAACATTTACAAGTAAAAACAAATGAAAACATTGTCTGAGGTAATGTTCACCCTGAGCACCGTCCAGATCATATTCGTTTACTTTGTACTTGGTATCGGAGTTTAATGTTCCGAGCAGGAGCGTTTTAACTTTATTGGATACGCCGATCGAGCACATAATTCCGAGCCGACTACATCAGAATAGGTGTCCATCGCCGATCGAGGTCGTTTGTGCATCAAATGGTCATGATACCTACTTTCTTGTAAACTCCGATACCAAGTACAACGAAAGTCTTAGACGGCGCTCAGGGTGAACATTACCTTGTCTGAACTGAAACAGAGATAAAGTAAGTGTCTTCTGCTTGTTTTGGTCGTAGAAATATGTACTATTTTATGGGCAACAAGGCGTTCAATACATATAGTCTTAAGTATTTACAACGCCCGTCATCATTCATCATTGTTTCCCATATAATAGAAGAGATAGAAAAGAATAGCATCACTCTGGCATGTCGTAAGAGGCGACAAATCCCAAGTCTTAACTTAAAACAAATTTGCAACAGGGAGAACTGCAATTTGAGCACGTGAATGTTTTCGTCCATGCATCCTTCAACTGGGCTAGCTACAGTGAGGTCACATGTGTTCCATGTGGAGCAAAAGGGAAAATAAATAAGTTCTAGACACTTTCGCTTCGACCACTGCTCTTGAACAGTACATTCTATATACTCTGTGATGCATGGAGGAATATCTGGAGTCATCCTTATATGACTACCAGCTATGCACAATGCTACAATATTCGTACGTGGAAGTGAACCAATGTCTGAGAGGCTAATTACATCTTCATTGACTCTTGAAATCATCCACACACTTCCCGGGATTCCCCCCGGAGGTGAAACTTGTTGATAACCCAGCATTGCACACTAAGCTTGGAGAAGTTACTTGAGCCCCAGTCATAATTCTTTGGCTTTGACATGGTTGACTGCATGCAGAAGGATCTCACTATGGACCCAGTGATAGGCAGGGGAAGCTGACAAATGGCTCTGTGCAGGACGTGACAATTCCTTGGGAGAGCCCAGAACCAGAGTAGAGTATTTTAGGTCTGCATAGTAGGAGATCCCCCTTGGATGACGGGGAATGCACAGTATGCCACACACGTCTTACTCCTATCTTGGGACAGATGTCTTCTTCTTCTCAGATCCTTAACCACCGACCGTCAAAGCAGTCAGTGGCCATCACGCCTAGTGGCGTCTTGTAGGGCAACAACAAATTGATTCCACTTTGCTCGGTTGGTGGCCATCCTTCGTACAGTGCCCCAACTCTGGTTCATTCTTTGCATCTCAGCCTCCACAGTCCTCCGCCAAGTTGTTTTTGGTCGGCCTCTCTTTCGTTTTCCTTCAGGGGTCCAACGCATAGCAGCTGTTCTTGTGATGGCATCGGGGTCTCTTCTGAGGACATGACCAACCCAGCTCCAGCGTCTGCCAGCTATGATGGTGTGCATGTCCTCTTGCTTGCTACGAGTAAGCAGATCTTGGTTGGTGATGGTATTCGGCCAAAAGATTCGGTGAATTTTTCTTAGGCATGTTGTGTGAAAAGAGGACAATTTCGACATTTCCTTCTCTGTAACTCTCTAGCATTCCGCACCATAGAGAAGCACAGAAAGCACACAGCTCTGATATTATCTTAATTTTGTGCTTGTGCTGTATTGGGAGGACTTCCAGAAGTTGTTTAGGCTAAAGAAGGCTGTTCTTGCCTTATTCATTCTGATGCTGATATCTTTGCCTGCCCCACCGTCTGGTGTTACTATGCTTCCTAGGTATGTGAAGGTATCTGTCTGTACCAGTTGCTGATTCCTTACTGATGTGACAGGGAATGCGTCATTTTAGGAACTTTCCTTTATAACAAATACAGACCATAGCTTAGTTGACAGAAGTTAGTTAAAATTTAATCATAGGAACGGACTATAGGATGGGAACAGCGTAGATTACTTTTTTATCCAATCGTGAGATGAAGCAAGGCTGACTTAGATTTTGAGCTGAAGGAAAGCGATCTAGTACCGGCGGGAAGCCAGTTGCAGATTTTGAAGCCGAAGAGACAGACGCGTATTTCTTATGCTGCAGATTTTTGAGGATTTTTCAAACTTTTACTAAAGGAAGTCTTTCCCCAGTTTTAGTGTGAATTGTGCATTTTATTCTCACAAAGGAAGGCAGTAAGTAGAGTGCTGTTAAAATACCTAAAACATTTTTCATGGCAAAGCAAGATAGCTTTTGCCTCCCGCAGCACCCTGTAAAATGGCTGCAAGTTATACTTTGAGTCAAAATATAGACTTTGGATTGCTAAGTAGAACCACTAACAGTTTGGTAGAACATGAAGCTCTTCAGGAAAGGAGAGAATGGTTTAAACCTCTGAGTAACTGCTAGTATGCAATTACCGCTAGCTAATATTTTGAAGGATCAAGTGGCTAAGAGTTGAATTCAGGGTAATTCACTTGATATGAACTTCCCCATGCTATGTTAATGGAAGCAATGTGCATTTGTAGATGAACGAAATAAGCATACTATAAATCTTTATGCCAATATGTATATACGTTATGTTGGAATAAAAATCACGTTAAGACCAAATTAAAAGGATATTGTCTATTGAATACTACGCCCAGGGAAAGGAAGAAATGGCTGCATGAGAAAACTTATCATGTCATAATTATCTGCTCTAACTCAATACAACACCTTAGAGGATAGTCCCCGAACCTGGTTAAATCCCGTAAGACTGTAAGGGAGAAATTGCGAACTCTAGCGGTTAAGCTAGTATCTAGATCTAACCCTCTCTGCAATTAAACAGCAACCCCCAATTCCCCACCCGGCCACACTGATATGGGCTCAGGGTTGCTCACATTGAGCGTCATGACCAGATGTGAGGATCCTTTAAATGCTAGCCAAGCCGGAGAAACTGGAGCTCATGACTTCAACTCAACACGTTTCGTAATGGCAGAAAAGCCTCACGAAAAGCCTTGATCTACAATGTAGATAATACAATGCATCCTTCAACCTGGTATTGGCTTCTAAACAGCGAGAAGCTCAGCAGCCCTAGTTGAACTACAACAACATACCCTGTGACTTCACAACCCTCATAACCAGATCACTAATCTCAAACGTGGATATAAACGTCACAATCTGTTACCACGTTATACTGTACTTCGGCAACCAATCAACTATCGCTTTAACTTTCCAAATGCTACCCCATGTCTCGTGGTTACATCATGATGTCACACCACTTACATTTTGTACACCAAGAGACAAATGCCATGTAATGGTAATAAATGTTCTCTGTCGCTGTTTCCACTATACACGCTACAAACTTTAATTTAGCCAACCTGGCAATCCTATTTCCATGTTTGACAATCAACGTAAGGTAATGGTCCTCTGCCAATCTATATTCAATGCGTTCAGGTAAATTGGCTCTTGAAAGGTCTTTGGTGTGGAACTGTACATGCTAATTGTTTTTCTGCCTTGCTGGTTTTTTCAAATGTGGGTGTCTTTATCTCACTGTCAGTGTGGCTGTTTGTTCCCTTCCGTCCAAAGGTATCTATCTATCTATCTATCTATCTATCTATCTATCTATCTATCTATCTATCTATCTATCTATCTATCTATCTATCTATCTATCTATCTATCTATCTATCTATCTATCTATCTATCTATCTATCTATCTATCTATCTATCTATCTATCTTATATATATATATATATATATATATATATATATATATATATATATCTGTCTGTTTGTCTGTCTGTCCGTCCATCCATCCATCCATCCATCCATCTATCCATCTATCTATATAAATACATGCCTGTCTGTCTATATGTGTGTCTATCTATATATACATGTTTTAGTGAACAGTTACTCTAAGTTATGTTGAAAACGGGGATAGTGATACCATTGTGTATACAGATGGGTCGGTTGATCTGTGGTGAGAAATTAGGTTTGGGTTTCTCTGTTAGGGTAAAGGGCAGAATAACGCCGAACTTAGCGGGGCTTACAAGATAACAGCAACCAGCATGAGAATGGAGGTAGAGGCAGCTACTGCAGCCTTAAGATGAATATCTGAAACTTCATTAACAAAGGCAGTCATCGTGTCAGACTCTCAGTCCATGCTTCGAAAAGTTCAAAATGGTTGGCTACGTCAGGAATGGAAAACATTCATAGAAGCTTCGATTCTGCAGGAGCTGATATGGATCTACTGTCCTGGTCATGCAGGAGTATGCGGTAATGAGAAAGCTGACAGACTAGCATCAAGAGCACCCATAGTGAGGACACTGGATATGGACAAGGGAGAGATACTGAGAACAATGAATGATCGCCTGTTAAAGAAGGACACTGCAATAGATGAATCATTAAGGTTAAGACTGTTGGACTTCGGCATCAAACGTCAGGCTAGCAGAGATGGACGTATGAGAGGATGCATCCGTCGTGTATGCAACCAGTGAGCTTCAGGAACAGTTAGCATTCACTCTCTTCGACATATACCGAGTGAGAGTGGGCACCTACGGGTTTGCCCGGAGTGCAATGATGTCGATTATGTTCAACAATATCAATAACTATAACTATGCTGAAAATAAATCGAACATAAGAAGTATTTAAAAAATGAAACTAGTGTTTCACTTTAATGAAATTCCTATCTCAGTTCCATAAATAAAAACAGTTTACATACGGAAAAAAGATAGAAAAATGTTTTAGAAATTATTTCTTTAATTCCCGCTTTAAGATCAATTATGTGACCAATCGTGCGTTAATAAATAAGTTTCAAGTTAGACGGAATAGATGGACAAAGGAGAAGAAGGAAGTCGCTAAATCTTGGGGGTTTACATGGTTGGTGATAAACATTCATATTTAGTATTAAAACACAGAGTTATTATAATTATGTAATACGTGCGACACATGAGAGGAGCGTACTGACTATTTGTAAGATAATTTAAAAAGCTGTGATAGTTCTTTTACATTTTGGTTGACAATACATATTTTCATCAAACCTAGTTACTAAGGAATACATTTTTGAAAGGGTTCAGTTGTTCTTTTAATCAGTCAGTGTGGTGTAAAACATAAACAGTTTGTACCTGGGCTTTGAAAAGTGTTTGTATCGGGTGTTTTTATAATTCTCCGCTGTTTATTGTTCGCCACCGAACGCCTGTACAGTATTATACAGGACTGCAACAGTCTAGTGAATACACTGCATACACAATACGTGGGAAGCTTGCCGCAGGAAAGGAATCGAAAGAAACAATGCTTTACAAAGTAATATCGTAGACCCATGGCAATTACCGCCGGACCGATCCAATCTTTAACATTCAATGAAAAGGTCAGTGATCGTTCAGCATTGTTAAGGATAGATCTGTTGTTTCCAGGAACGGCGTACCGGTTCACTTCGGTCCATTTTCTTCTTCGTCTTTAAGTCCCGTGTCTTGTGGCGTAGGAGATCATGTCTCTTCACAACTTCCTGTCTCCAGTACTATTTATCAATTCTGTTGTTGCATTCTGTCCATGCCATGATGTTAAACTTGTACATTATCTTCTCTCAGTATCTTGTCGTCCTGTATCTATTTTTCCTTCTATCCTTCCTGTTATTATGATACTTTATAGCTTTCTTCTTCTCACTACATGCCCAAAGAAACAATGACCAAACACAGAGTAAGTTTTAGGTTACTGCAGTCTCGACGTCAGACAGTGACCTAACACAGAGTAAAGGTTTAAGTTACTGCTGTCTCGACTTAAGACGACCCGTCTATACGAATGAGCTCTTAAAATCCATTAATTATTTTTTTTTCCATTTCTATTAAGTTTTAACTAATTTTTACGTACTCTAATGATATCCATTAGTTGTATAGAAATAAGGTGAACTAGTTATGATGCAGGTGTAGCACAGGTACGCTGGTCGTCACTTAAGGCTAAGGCGTAGAAAGTTATTATTATGAGTCTTGTCTCGCTTATTGTAGATATAGTATTGTAACCGTGTGGCCAGAAAGATGTAATTTTAGACGGCGTAATTAATTTCCTATCTGGTCTACGGTGAATATTTGTGCTCATGATGGCATTCTCACACGGGAATGGGCGATTTAAACGAAACACACCTTTGCCATCCGTGAAGAAAACAGACGTGTGTGACATGGGAGACAGCGCTCGGTTGTTAGACATCTCGGCGCTGTCTGACGCCAGAAAAAGAAAACACCTTGGTGAGCACGAAACCGTGAGGTGTGACTCCAGGCAAGAGATATCGTGGGAATGTAACAACCTAGAGGGCGGACCTTGTAGAGTTTGTCTATCTATAACAGTTTGATAGAAGCTGATTTGCGATCGTATGTGTTTCTAGTGTAATTTCACGTGTGTGTATATATATATATATATATATATATATATATATATATATATACATATATATATATATATATATATATATATATATATATATATATATATATATATATATCGCATCGCTATTTTCAACCGTGAGACTGTGTGTTAAATGTGTAAAGTACTAAAGTGATTTTATTAGAGGAATTCTCGTGCCGCATTGCGCTGTATACAAGTGTCACAAAATTAACCGTGATACAACGTTAAAATATCTCCAATGATACAACGTAGGGATAAAAACTAATGCGTAAGCTGCTAGAATACATGATCGCCCACGCCGCGGGTCATCACCCACCATGGAAATTAAATTGTTAGACTTGAAGGCAAAACGGAACGGGATGAGAAAGGAGATCAAAAGGAAAAATCTGACTGAACGCGTGCTTGAAACTAGCGAGGCAAAAAAGACGAAATTGGTGGGGAAAGGAGGAAAAAGTCACGTTCCCCAAGTTGACATAAAGTAAAGAAATCGACAAAAGGGACCTTGGATATTATACGCCACAGTCATTTCTTGGACGCTTTTGCGATAACTTAGCCCGTTTATTTGAATGCAGTGATGAGCGCATTCCAGAAAATTCTAGAAAATATTTGAAAAGTAACTTTTCTTAATAATAATGTTAGGAATATAAAACCTAGCTGGCCGGATGGCCCATCTTGAGCAGTGAAATAATATGCTTTCATTTATACAGACGGACAGATAATAAGAAAGATATTGACAAAAGACTGTGTTGTTCATATCAGCGATCGTCTGCATTGAAATAAAACATGTCACTAATTTTCAAAAAATTGTGGCCTTGAAGACGCAAGTGCTAAAATCTAGTTGGAATGAAGAGACGGGGTGGGATGGTGAATTGTGGCTAAAAATAACTTTAAAGGCAAAATTGTGTAGGGGAAGGCAGGGTTGGTTCAAAAAAACAAGTGCGTTTTTTTGTGAAACGCAAGTAGAGACGGACGGACCAACAGACAATAAGGCATACTTGACTGAGGTATGACTGAAATGACTTATTGGTAGGATATTTGAATTTGAAAAAGAAAAGGCAGTGATTGGCCCTAGATGAATATATTATCGACGCTCAGACGCGCATTTTGTGCCATTCATTTTAAGTTGTCCTTGTAGACACAGTGAATTATTAAGTGGTGTAATTCCCAGAAGCTATTGAAATATTTAGAGGGACGCCATCATAAGGCCAACAGCTCAGCTGAGTTTTGCTAGCATTTATTTAACTGTGTTCTATATTCATAATTCTGGTAAGACTGAAATTATTTCTTTGTACATTTTAATATTTGTTTAAGGTTCGAGTGATTTGATACTGCAATAGCATAATCTGTCCCTTACAACAAGTAAGGATTCGCTCTAGACCCCCCGCCCCAGTTCAGGGTCTAGAGACAAATAAAATACATAAACTCCAGCAAGGATTATGAAGGACAGATCAAGTGTTGAGATCAGTGGAACATATCACCTATCCTATTCTATGGCAGGAAGCTAATGAACATATTTCCGAATACGTAGTCTGGGAGAACTTAGCCTATGTGAAACCAACTTGGTAAGATGTGTTGTTTGGTCAGAAAGATCTGACCCGTCTATGTGGTGTTGTTGTTGTGTAGTGTTGTGTCCAGAAATGGTTAGAGGATGGAATTCTAACACATGACTAATACTATGATTGCAGAGCTGTGAGTTTCAGTTGGCACCAATGCGGTGTCAAATGAGTTGTTGAACTTTACCAGAGTGGACCCGTGCAGTAACATTTGGTCAGAGCAGATTATTATAGCCCCCAAGCACGGACAGGTGGGGCCACCAGACTTCTGATATTGCCCCCAAGCACGGAGAGGTGGGGCCACCAGATCTCAGCACCAGAGCTACACCTTCAAGCTACATGAGCGCCTGGTCTGCTGGGAATTCACCAACTCAACTTATTTGCTAACACACCCATAAAAATTCCATCAAATAACTGGACAATGTGTAGTCACCATAGACAGGGAGTGATGAGGCCACCCCAACAGCACATCCATTAAATGTTCTCCCAAAATAGATTACTACTATAAACAGTAATAATATTAACTAGTCTAGTAACATATATATGTACACACCTTGCATTTATTATGTAATATTCATGCATTTCTTTCATAATTACTAAACCTTTCATATGTTCTGGCCAAAATAAAACCTTGGTTCAGAACAAATAAATGTAAGAAAATTACTATCCACATTTTACACACTTGAGTTAGTTCAGTGTATTTTAACATTTATTAATATTATTAGACTGAGTAAATATCTGTGTGTGTGTATGTAAACTACCACAACACATTACATATCATTACCATAGACATTTAACGTAGCCACATTCATTAGTAAAAAAAAAAAAAAATAGGTGTGAGGTCGTAGTGGTAGCACGAAGGGCCTTCTGACAATTCACAGTTACATTTTATCTCAGGAGCCTTCACAGCTGACCTCATGCATCACACTTAGTAATATCACCATCATACAATACCATCAAACCCACTACATATATTGGGGGCTCGTCCGGGATAATTAGCCCATTAAGTATATTAGGATCTCCTGGGGGGAGAATTAGATTAGGGGAACACATTATAAAAATTAAAAGTGTCCCTTATAATTAAAAGTGTCCCTGAAAATAAAAGTTGGTGAATCTTCACAGCCAGTGGTAGTTAATTAATTAATTAGAATTATTTTAGACTAGAGTAATTAGAAGTACTTTAGTGGTTGGAAATTTTATTTTGCACATTGCTAGATTTGTTTAAAAAGTATGGCGGAGCTGGCCAAATTCAGATCAGCTGCTGTGCTGACGGCAAAGGAGATGGGAATGGATGGTCAGATTTTAATTCAATATGTAACGGCTGAATGTGATAAGTATATTGAAAGGGAAGAAAGAAGATTAGAAAAAGAGGCTGAAAGAAAATTAGAGTCTGAAAGGTTGGCTGAAGAGAAGAGGTTACAAATAGAGGCTGATAGAGAAATTAAGAGGTTGCAGATTGAGGCTGACAAAGAGGCTAAAGCATTGGAGGCAGAAGAAAAGCGACAGCAAAGGGAGGCAGAAGAAAAAAGGTTGACTGCCGAAAGGGAGGCAGAAGATAAAAGGTTGACTGCCGAAAGGGAGGCAGAAGATAAAAGGTTGACTGCCGAAAGAGAGGCAGAAGATAGAAGGTTGCAAAGGGAGCACGAATTACGACTCAGGGAGCTGGAGCTACAAGGCCAGGCTCCTGAAAATGGTGCCAGCCCTTTTGCCTCAGATGCTACGCCCAGTCTGGGAGCCTCAAACTCAGCTATGGGGTTTCATTTAGACCATTTTGTTGAAAAAGACGATGACATAGAGGGGTACCTAGGACGTTTTGAGTTATTAGCTACTACATATGGGTTAGAGAGAGAGAGGTGGAGTTTAAAGCTATCACAGGGACTGAGAGGTACTTCTTACGAAGTCTTCGCAAAAATGAACAGAGAAGACCAGGAGAATTATGACATGTTAAAGCAGGCTTTGTTATTGAGGTACGAAAAAAATGGGGAATTTTATCGTAGGAAATTTAGAAATGCCAAACTGTTGTCTGGGGAGACATACCACCAATTCTCTGCCAGACTAGAAACCTATTTGGAGAAATGGACTGCTCTGGGGAAGACCCAAGATCTTAAAGAAATGATCATGATTGAGCAATTGAGAAAGTCCATGGCTCCAGACATGAGAAAATTTCTCATGGAACAAGGTGCAGAGAAGTTGGGGGAGGTTTTAAATGTCGCTGAAAGGTATCAGGCAGCCCAGGCAGAGGTAAGTGGTGCTAAAAAGAAGCACATAGACAATTTTAAAGCTCCACAGCAATTTAATAAATTTGATAATAGAGAGCAGGGAAATAAAGGTAGGACAAACTTTGAACGGCCAAGAAATGACTACCGAGACAGAAACTCACAGTTCAATGACCAAAAATCCAATGAAAGAAAACCGTTTAACCAAGGAAAAAGATGGTGTAAATGGTGCAAGAAGGATAACCATAACACCGAATTTTGTAGAAGGAAACCTTCAAACATTGCTGCAATAAAGTCGGGGACTCAAAGATTAAAGGTTAATCCTAAGGGACAGCAGGAACCTTATCACCCCCCAGTTTGTGAGGATGTTATTTGTAATGGGGTCACCATAAGGTGCCTTTATGATACAGGTTTGGATTATGATTCAGTTGTGAAGTCTAGCCTAGTGGACCCAAGTCAGTATACCACAGAAACAGTGGAAATACAAGGGGCAACTAAGGACATACCACTCATGACACTTCCCATCGCAAGGATAACGGTGAAAACTCGCTATGTGGAAGGAGAAATCAGAGCAGCAGTGATAGATGAACCAATCTACCCTCTGATATTGGGGTGTAGATACGTCTTCTTGGGGAATCCCGAGAGACCTGTGATCATGGCGACAGTGCAGACCAGGTCACAGATGAAGGAGGAAGAAGGTGAACCTATAAATGCTCATCCAGAGGAGATGAGGAAGGCGCAGGCTGAGGATAGGACACTCAAGCCATGTTTTAAAAAATTGCCCAAATGAAACACACCTCCGAGCAAGGGGGAATATTTTATGAAGAACAAACTCTTATACAAGAAGGCCGGAACTGGAACAAATGGTCACAACCAGCCATTTCTATTAAGTTTTAACTAATTTTTACGTACTCTAATGATATCCATTAGTTGTATAGAAATAAGGTGAACTAGTTATGATGCAGGTGTAGCACAGGTACGCTGGTCGTCACTTAAGGCTAAGGCGTAGAAAGTTATTATTATGAGTCTTGTCTCGCTGATTGTAGATATAGTATTGTAACCGTGTGGCCAGAAAGATGTAATTTTAGACGGCGTAATTAATTTCCTATCTGGTCTACGGTGAATATTTGTGCTCATGATGGTATTCTCACACGGGAATGGGCGATTTAAACGAAACACACCTTTGCCATCCGTGAAGAAAACAGACGTGTGTGACATGGGAGACAGCGCTCGGTTGTTAGACATCTCGGCGCTGTCTGACGCCAGAAAAAGAAAACACCTTGTTGAGCACGAAACCGTGAGGTGTGACTCCAGGCAAGAGATATCGTGGGAATGTAACAACCTAGAGGGCGAACCTTGTAGAGTTTGTCTATCTATAACAGTTTGATAGAAGCTGATTTGCGATCGTATGTGTTTCTAGTGTAATTTCACGTGTATATATATTATATATATATATATATATTATATATATATATATAATATATATATATATATATATATAAATATATATAATATATATATATATATATAAATAATAATAATAATTAATAATAAATTCTTTAAGCGCCAAACACGGCGCATAAGGCAGAAACCAGTGCTCTCCAGGTTGTTCGTTGTGACGCCACTCCTCTTAGCTCTTGCACATTATTTAGGCCCAACGTTCTTCCTTCTCTTATTATTGTTCTTCTGAGTGTTTCTTTTGGTCTTCCTTTTTTCCTCTTACCCTCAGGAACCCAAGTGAGCGCCTGTAATGGTATTCTGTAGTTTTGCATTCGTAGGACATGACCGATATATGACCATCGTCTTTTCCTTATATAGTCGGAGACATATTTCTGCCTAGAGTCTTCTCTTATTTGTCGATTAGTCTTGAATTCTTTCCAACTGATGTTCATGAGTTTTTTTTCTAAGACATTTGTTCTCGAATGTATTCAGCTTGTTCTCCAATGATTTTGTTATTTTCCAACTCTCACAGCCGTATGTTAACACTGAGATAACATTTGAATTAAACAGACGAAGCTTGGTATGTATATATATATCGCATCGCTATTTTCAACCGTGAGACTGTGTGTTAAATGTGTAAAGTACTAAAGTGATTTTATTAGAGGAATTCTCGTGCCGCATTGCGCTGTATACAAGTGTCACAAAATTAACCGTGATACAACGTTAAAATATCTCCAATGATACAAGGTAGGGATAAAAACTAATGCGTAAGCTGCTAGAATACATGATCGCCCACGCCGCGGGTCATCACCCGCCATGGAAATTAAATTGTTAGACTTGAAGGCAAAACGGAACGGGATGAGAAAGGAGATCAAAAGGAAAAATCTGACTGAACGCGTGCTTGAAACTAGCGAGGCAAAAAAAGACGAAATTGGTGGGGAAAGGAGGAAAAAGTCACGTTCCCCAAGTTGACATAAAGTAAAAAATCGACAAAAGGGACCTTGGATATTATACGCCACAGTCATTTCTTGGACGCTTTTGCGATAACTTAGCCCGTTTATTTGAATGCAGTGATGAGCGCATTCCAGAAAATTCTAGAAAATATTTGAAAAGTAACTTTTCTTAATAATAATGTTAGGAATATAAAACCTAGCTGGCCGGATGGCCCATCTTGAGCAGTGAAATAATATGCTTTCATTTATACAGACGGACAGATAATAAGAAAGATATTGACAACAGACTGTGTTGTTCATATCAGCGAGCGTCTGCATTGCAATAAAACATGTCACTAATTTTCAAAAAATTGTGGCCTTGAAGACGCACGTGCTAAAATCTAGTTGGAATGAAGAGACGGGGTGGGATGGTGAATTGTGGCTAAAAATAACTTTAAAGGCAAAAATTGTGTAGGGGAAGGCAGAGTTGGTTCAAAAAACAAGTGTGTTTTTTTGTGAAACGCAAGTAGAGACGGACGGACCAACAGACAATAAGGCATACTTGACTGAGGTATGACTGAAATGACTTTTTGGTAGGATATTTGAATTTGAAAAAGAAAAGGCAGTGATTGGCCATAGATGAATATATTATCGGCGCTCAGACGCGCATTTTGTGCCATTCATTATAAGTTGTCCTAGTAGACACAGTGAATTATTAAGTGGTGTAATTCCCAGAAGCTATTGAAATATTTAGAGGGACGCCATCCTAAGGCCAGCAGCTCAGCTGAGTTTTGCTAGCATTTAACTGTGTTCTATATTCATAATTCTGGTAAGACTGAAATTATTTCTTTGTACATTTTAATATTTGTTTAAGGTTTCGAGTGATTGATACTGCAATAGCATAATCTGTCCCTTACAACAAGTAAGGATTCGCTCTAGACCCCCCGCCCCAGTTCAGGGTCTAGAGACAAATAAAATACATAAACTCCAGCAAGGATTATGAAGGACAGATCAAGTGTTGAGATCAGTGGAACATATCACCTATCCTATTCTATGGCAGGAAGCTAATGAACATATTTCAGAATACGTAGTCTGGGAGAACTTAGCCTATGTGAAACCAACTTGGTAAGATGTGTTGTTTGGTCAGAAAGATCTGACCCGTCTATGTGGTGTTGTTGTTGTGTAGTGTTGTGTCCAGAAATGGTTAGAGGATGGAATTCTGACACATGACTAATACTATGATTGCAGAGCTGTGAGTTTCAGTTGGCACCAATGCGGTGTCAAATGAGTTGTTGAATTTTACCAGAGTGGACCCGTGCAGTAACATTTGGTCAGAGCAGATTATTATAGCCCCCAAGCACGGACAGGTGGGGCCACCAGACTTCTGATATTGCCCCCAAGCACGGAGAGGTGGGGCCACCAGATCTCAGCACCAGAGCTACACCTTCAAGCTACGTGAGCGCCTGGTCTGCTGAGAATTCACCAACTCAACTTATTTGCCTACACACCCATAAAAATTCCATCAAATAACTGGACAATGTGTAGTCACCATAGACAGGGAGTGATGAGGCCACCCCAACAGCACATCCATTAAATGTTCTCCCAAAATAGATTACTACTATAAACAGTAATAATATTAACTAGTCTAGTAACATATATATGTACACACCTTGCATTTATTATGTAATATTCATGCATTTCTTTCATAATTGCAAAACCTTTCATATGTTCTGGCCAAAATAAAACCTTGGTTCAGAACAAATAAATGTAAGAAAATTACTATCCACATTTTACACACTTGAGTTAGTTCAGTGTATTTTAACATTTATTAATATTATTAGACTGAGTAAATATCTGTGTGTGTGTGTATGTAAACTACCACAACACATTACATATCATTACCCTAGACATTTAACGTAGCCACATTCATTAGTAAAAAAAAAAAAAAAGATAGGTGTGAGGTCGTAGTGGTAGCACGAAGGGCCTTCTGACAATTCACAGTTACATTTTATCTCAGGAGCCTTTACAGCTGACCTCATGCATCACACTTAGTAATATCACCATCATACAATACCATCAAACCCACTACATATATTGGGGGCTCGTCCGGGATAATTAGCCCATTAAGTATATGTCACGTAGGGTTTATATTCATTTAATTTCCTACATTTTCTTCCTATTCGTTCACCCAAATTCTCTCTTTTATTATCTCTGTATTTCATTTTTCCTGTATATTTTTCATCCATTCGTTTTGCGAATATTATTTTCATATAATTCGCAAACTTTACCTGTTTCTTTCTCAAAACTGAGAATCGCGCTAGGACGATATTACGTAGATGTCAGGGCTGCAGGGCGTCAGAAGGCGTGATAAGTCGGTTCGCTGAACATAGGACGTAGCAAATCGTCTACATTCTCACCGACCGCGCGAGCTTCTTCTCGGCATAAGTCCCGGTGAGGTGTGATACTTTACATCTGCACCGGTCAGTATCCAGACATTTGTCTGGAAAATCCCAAACTGACATGGCGCTCACTTGGGCCATGGTCAGCTGTAGGGTGAAAACTGCCTGCAATGGAGTCAGGCTGTCTGGGATTTGAAACTGACACGCGTACATCGTGGTCAGTAGGTGACAGTTACGACACGCGTTAAGCGGACGTAAATGTTGGGAGTAGGGGAGATAATTTCGCTTGGCGAAGTAAGTTTGGGCCCTTTGTCTGTTTTTAAGATATTGGCCAAGTTTGAAACTTTAATTTCATTCTCGCTCATCGACTCACAGTAGATAGGTCGCTCGAAAACAGAATAGCTGTTAGCGAAGATCTCAGTTTGTTTCGGCAATTTGTCGAACTTCTAGACTTCCAGAAATATTTTCAGCATTTTTATTCTTAAGTTGTGCGACTACCTGTAATTCTGTGGTTGAGGTAATTAATATGATAGATATATAGATTTTGTGAGTGTTAAAGTGTTAAATCGCTTAATTCATTTTAATCTATTTCTTTAGCGCAGAAGAGAAATAAAGTGGTAGGCTATTATATTTTCTAGGGAAGCATTCAGTGGAAAGCAGACTAAAATTAAAATTTCTAGCTTATAACGGCAATTGTAGCTATTTATAAATTTAATTTAACTGCTAATACTCAGTCGAGTGTATTTTTCTAAACTAACGTATAAACTCTAGAATCCAGCCTCATGAATGGTGACGGAATACGCACGTGTTCTTAATTTATGAGGATTGCTGATTTTTAAATATAACTTACGTCACGGGAAGTTTAAATGATAAGCAAAGCTCTCTGCTTGCAAGTTTAAATGTAAGTTTTAACCAGTACAGATTCTGTTTATTATATTATATGTGTTATTTTTCCTCCACACAGTGAAAGTTTTGGGGTGACCCTAACTTTACCAGCACCTAGTAGTAGTTTCCATACTTGTGAAGAAATAGACAGTCCTTATTTTGAACCACGTGGGTTTTTTTCAAGTAACACTGATCTGACGGTGCAAGTTAGACAGAAATACCAATATCCCTATAACGGGTTTTCAAAGACTGTAATGATAAATACTGGACCTTGGAGCCAGCACTTAATTTCTTCTAGAAACTCTATATAATTTGCTGCCTGGTGGCGTGAATATTAACAATCATTTCCCGACTAGATTATATCTTGTGGACAAATCTGTGGTGTGACTAAAGTGAATCCTATACTGAGGGAAGGCACCGACCTGACATTCATCATTTTTTAGAAACCTACGCTATTGACACTGTGCTCTGCTAACTCCCGCGCCTGGAATAATTGTTAGGTGACTTAATCAGACATTTGAACAAATTTGCATACCCAAGTAGTCGTTCCCGGAGACTCCAAGTTAAATACGTCTTTTGGAACTGGGGACTTCTTGGCAGAAGACTGCATTTTTTGAGTCTGTGTGAAAATCTAAAATCAATGTGTTCCAAGAGGCAGCAAGCAAAGTCGTGAGTACAAGTATGAGAAGCCATGGCGGAATGAATGAGTGTACGCTGGTTTGAGTGATATTTTTCACTATTTTATCTTTGACACCCTGTTGCTGTCCTAATTTTTTTTTTCAATCTGCATAATTTGTTGCTAAGGCTAGAGTTCTTGTGTTTTTGTCTTAGGTTAAATCAGATTTTTTTTTCAACCTCTGTGCATATAATTACGAGATAAAACAAAGAAAAACTCTTAGACTCAAACCCTATGTATCTGTGACTCGGGCGCCATCATCTGTTCTCTTAACGGGGCCGGGCTAAACCTAGAGTTAACACTATAACGGGGCTATCATCCTTGCAACATTTCCTTGATTTTTTTTTGACTATGTGTATATGTATTTTCCTTGATGTACTTTCTTTGATGTTGTGAGCCGATTTTTCCTGATATTAAAATCGCTCTTGAACTAAATAATCGTGTTTGGTCAGCTCGTTCTAGATAATATATATATCATTGTTATAGTTTTTCCCACGTCTGTGTGTTTACCTGTCGTCACGTGTATGTGCGTGCCTGTGAGTGATAGAAATATACGTAATATGTATATTGGTGTAGTCTGTCTGACGCTGTAACAACTGTTGTAGAAGATAGGTGAGAGAGAGAAGAATTCTTTTCGCTTTCAGAGACAGCCACTATATCAAATCTATCATCTCACGTGTGTGGAAATTCTATTACCTTTCACTAACTCTCACTGAGTCTATCACCTATTCAAACCTATTCAGAAGGGACCAAACCTAGTCTTAATTCTCCTATCGGAAATCTACGACAAATGAGGGCTCGTTTCCGGTCTTTGAACTTAGAATAGGAAGACGAGTACGACAAACGTGGACTCGTCTATCTGGATTTTGAACTTAAGATTCTGTATTCTGATATAGAGTAAGAGTGTGATGTCTTGTGAGGTGTATCTTTTTTAAAAAAATTACCCCCTAGACTAGCGATCTGTTTACGGGCGTGCTGACCACACAAACTAATAAGTTTTTTTTCCACAGCATCTTTGAATAATATACATTTTGGTTACAGGTTGATTTTGTCGGGATATATGTTAACTGCTGATTGTAATACTAAATGCTGGTAAAGTGGTGAGTGTATAACATTCACTGGGTACTGAGGCAGAACGGCGTTTGAACTAAGTTAAGGAGTGTGTTTCGGACTTTTTGTCCAGATTAATTCCCTCCCTTACCCGATCTGACTTCAGGGCGAACTTATAGTGGATTTTTAAAAATTAAGGGATTATTTTTCTCTTTAATTTTTGCAATATTCTTTTGCTTTTCCACTGTAGCAACTTATTTTTCAGTTGTAATCTTAACTACCATTTATTTGGCGTAGTCTGTTTTGCATTGAGTGCTTTATTGCCGATAATAGCAGCGATAGTTAGATTTTATTTTGGAGGAGGTATCCCAGGGTTAAGGATATCATCTTTTGATTTTTTGGTTTTTTTTTCTCGTAAGTGGTAGGAACCAGGTTATTCTTTTTCCTATTTTCTATCTCCACGTGTCTCAGTCACTGACATAATATGGCCGAGAGGGCAAAGCTTAGACAACTTCTCAGGGATGAAGCGAGAGAGGAGGGACTGGAAGGAGAGGAAGCGAAAGCTTTTGTCAGAGACGAACTGGAGAGATATGATGCGGAGAGGAAAGCAGCTGAAGCTTTACAGCAGAAGAAGATGGATGAAGAAATGGAAATTCGCAGGGCGAACGAACGAGAGAAGGAAAGACAGCAGGAGGAAAGAGAGAAGGAGAGACAGCACGAGAAGGAGAGGGAACAGAGACAGCACGAGTTGGCGCTTAAAACTCTTGAGTTCCAAAGTCGTGGTGCTGCCTCTACCTCCAGCAATGGAGAGTCTTCTCCTCATTCTTCCTTAACTGACCCTGCTAACACTCAATCTCTTCAACTAAATGCTATGTCTTTCACTCTTGAATCTTTTCCTTGTCCAAATGAGAAGATTGACACATGGTTAGAAAAATTTGAGAAAATTGCAACTCTGTACGGGTTAGAGAGGTCGCGTTGGAATATGAAACTTTCCCAGGCCCTAAAAGGTTCTGCTTATGATGTTTATTCTAAGCTGGAAACAACAAGACGACTACGATGTGTTGAAGAAAGCGTTACTGGAGCGCTTTGAAATGAACGCTCGCAAGTTTTTGCAACTGTTTCGCAACAGCCGGAAAGAGAATTCTGAAACTTTTCACCAGTTCTTATCTCGTCTTAAGGGATATCTAACAAAGTGCCTTGAGCTTTCGCAGCTCCCCTCTACCTATGAAGGTCTTGAGGAACTTGTTCTAACTGAACAAATAAAGAACACTTTGTCTGCTGATACCCGGAGATTTCTCGCTGAGCAGGGGGCAGAAAAACTTGAAGACATTTTGGAAAAGTCTGAGCGTTATCACAATGCGCTGGCTGAACTACCGGCCACAAAGCGGAAACCGACAGAGGAGCATTTTCGAAAACATAACCTAGAGCAATCTTCTCAGGCTTCTAACCAAAACAACCACAGAGAAACTGGACCTCAAAACCCCCCTCCTGAAAAATCCAAGTTCTACAAGAACAAGTACCCCAACCACCCCAAACAGTCTGATCAACCCGACCGCCCTACATGGCAGCGTAGCCAGAAAGGACAAGGTGGCAAAGGGAGAACCCCTGAGCACGGGACATATGATCAGACCGAGCACACCGAGCCGAAACGCATCGGATGCTTATTGACAGTCTCGCAAGGCGGAATTATTGACAGTGATTCCCAACCTGTTGGGGATAGACCCTCAACGCGAGGTACTGTTACTTTGAACGGTTCTCAAACTTCTTGCTTATTTGACACGGGGCTTTCTTATGATTGCATTGTTGCCAGGAACCTGGTCAAACCCGGTCAAGAGACAGCAGAGACCGTCCAACTTTGTGGAGTTCGTAAGAGTGAGGCACCTACAGCGCTTCCCATCGCATTGGTGGAGATACACTCTGACTTTGTCAGAGGCGTGATCAAAGCGGCTGTTATGGATGATCCCATCTACCCAGTCATACTTGGCGGGAGATACGTGTGTATTGGGAAACCGGAAGAGCCGATTGTGGCAGCGGTAACTACAAGAGGGCAAACCAAGAAGGAACGGGAGCCTGCGCCTAATTTGTTACCTATGGAACTTAAAGAAGCGCAATACAAGGACCCTACCTTGGCACCCTGCTTTAGGAAACTGCCCATGGCGAAGGAACCAAAACAGCACGGGGACATTTTTTCTGAGGACGGCGTACTTTATCGGAGAACGGGCAAGCCTGACCAACGTTACAACCAGCTCCTAGTACCGAAACAGTACAGAAGCCAAATCCTAGAAATGGGGCACTCTCTTCCCTTTAGCGGACATATGGGACAGAACGCCACAAACCAACGTATAACCACTCATTATTCGTGGCCAGGAGTAAATACTGATATTATCAGATATGTCAAATCCTGTGCCCAGTGCCAACGTGTGCCACCCAAGCAACGGACACCCCCAGTCCACATGGGTGAAATGCCAATAATGGGAACACCATTCGAACGGGTTGTGATCGACATTTTAGGGCCTTTCGACAGGACTAAAAGAAGGAACAGGTTCATCCTGACCTTAGTCGATACATGCACTTTATGGGCAGAAGCTATACCGCTAACATGCGCAGATGCCAAGCATGTCGCAGAAGCCCTCGTGCAGATTTTCACTCGGTTGGGATTCCCTCAGCAAGTGTTGACGGATAATGGATCTCCATACCGAAACCTGTTGATGGATGAGATCGTTAAGATCTTGAGGACCCAGCACATCCACACTAAGCCATATACTCCGGCGGGAAATGGGCTCGTGGAACGTGCTAATGGAAACCTCACCATGATGCTAAGTAAGCTGGCACAAGTGAAACCTGAAGATTGGGATCTCTGTATTCCTGCAGCATTATTTGGCTACAGAGAATCTCCTCATACTTCCACAGGATTTCCGCCAGCTACACTCTTATTTGGCAGACCCATTAAGGGCCCGCTTGAAGCCTTACTTCAGTCTCTGACAGACGAGAAGGCGGATGAGACAGTCGTCTCAGCAAGTAAATATGTGTCGGTTTTAAAGGAAAGGTTGAAACTAGGGTGGGACCTAGCAACGACTAACTTTAAGCGAGCTCGCACAAAGCACGCTAACCGATACAGGAAAGTCGCGGAAGAGAGAGAACTGGAAGCAGGAGAGAAAGTTTTGGTGTTACTCCCTACTGAGAACAACCAACTGAAGATCGGATGGCAAGGGCCGTTTACCGTCCTGAAAAAGATTTCTAAGGCTAACTACCAGATCTCTATTGAAGGAAAGGAGAAGGTTTTCCATTTAAATCTCTTAAAGAGATACTTGGAAAAACCAGTGCCAACCTCCGACCATCTCCTGACGATCGCCAAAACTGACGAAGATGATGATAGTGGCAGGGATATTCCACCGCTATCACAGGAAATCTTTCAAAAATGTCAGAAGCGGCGACGCTCTTTCAAGCGCGCATGGGAGACATTCCGGGGGAAGGAAACTTTGAGGAGTGGACATGAGTAGGAATTGGACAGAGATGGAGGGGGAAGATGAGAGGGAAGAGGACAGACACCCCGAAGCTACGGTTATAGGAAATTAAACTCCATAACGTAGACATGGAGTGCTTCCATATCTTAAAGGGGGGAGGCTCTGTCACGTAGGGTTTATATTCATTTAATTTCCTACATTTTCTTCCTATTCGTTCACCCAAATTCTCTCTTTTATTATCTCTGTATTTCATTTTTTCCTGTATATTTTTCATCCATTCGTTTTGCGAATATTATTTTCATATAATTCGCAAACTTTACCTGTTTCTTTCTCAAAACTGAGAATCGCGCTAGGACGATATTACGTAGATGTCAGGGCTGCAGGGCGTCAGAAGGCGTGATAAGTCGGTTCGCTGAACATAGGACGTAGCAAATCGTCTACATTCTCACCGACCGCGCGAGCTTCTTCTCGGCATAAGTCCCGGTGAGGTGTGATACTTTACATCTGCACCGGTCAGTATCCAGACATTTGTCTGGAAAATCCCAAACTGACATGGCGCTCACTTGGGCCATGGTCAGCTGTAGGGTGAAAACTGCCTGCAATGGAGTCAGGCTGTCTGGGATTTGAAACTGACACGCGTACATCGTGGTCAGTAGGTGACAGTTACGACACGCGTTAAGCGGACGTAAATGTTGGGAGTAGGGGAGATAATTTCGCTTGGCGAAGTAAGTTTGGGCCCTTTGTCTGATTTTAAGATATTGGCCAAGTTTGAAACTTTAATTTCATTCTCGCTCATAGACTCACAGTAGATAGGTCGCTCGTAAACAGAATAGCTGTTAGCGAAGATCTCAGTTTGTTTCGGCAATTTGTCGAACTTCTAGACTTCCAGAAATATTTTCAGCATTTTTATTCTTAAGTTGTGCGACTACCTGTAATTCTGTGGTTGAGGTAATTAATATGATAGATATATAGATTTTGTGAGTGTTAAAGTGTTAAATCGCTTAATTCATTTTAATCTATTTCTTTAGCGCAGAAGAGAAATAAAGTGGTAGGCTATTATATTTTCTAGGGAAGCATTCAGTGGAAAGCAGAATAAAATTAAAATTTCTAGCTTATAACGGCAATTGTAGCTATTTATAAATTTAATTTAACTGCTAATACTCAGTCGAGTGTATTTTTCTAAACTAACGTATAAACTCTAGAATCCAGCCTCATGAATGGTGACGGAATACGCACGTGTTCTTAATTTATGAGGATTGCTGATTTTTAAATATAACTTACGTCACGGGAAGTTTAAATGATAAGCAAAGCTCTCTGCTTGCAAGTTTAAATGTAAGTTTTAACCAGTACAGATTCTGTTTATTATATTATATGTGTTATTTTTCCTCCACACAGTGAAAGTTTTGGGGTGACCCTAACTTTACCAGCACCTAGTAGTAGTTTCCATACTTGTGAAGAAATAGACAGTCCTTATTTTGAACCACGTGGGTTTTCTCAAGTAACACTGATCTGACGGTGCAAGTTAGACAGAAATACTAATATCCCTATAACGGGTTTTCAAAGACTGTAATGATAAATACTGGACCTTGGAGCCAGCACTTAATTTCTTCTAGAAACTCTATATAATTTGCTGCCTGGTGGCGTGAATATTAACAATCATTTCCCGACTAGATTATATCTTGTGGACAAATCTGTGGTGTGACTAAAGTGAATCCTATACTGAGGGAAGGCACCGACCTGACATTCATCATTTTTAGAAACCTACGCTATTGACACTGTGCTCTGCTAACTCCCGCGCCTGGAATAATTGTTAGGTGACTTAATCAGACATTTGAACAAATTTGCATACCCAAGTAGTCGTTCCCGGAGACTCCAAGTTAAATACGTCTTTTGGAACTGGGGACTTCTTGGCAGAAGACTGCATTTTTTGAGTCTGTGTGAAAATCTAAAATCAATGTGTTCCAAGAGGCAGCAAGCAAAGTCGTGAGTACAAGTATGATAAGCCATGGCGGAATGAATGAGTGTACGCTGGTTTGAGTGATATTTTTCACTATTTTATCTTTGACACCCTGTTGCTGTCCTATTTTTTTTTCAATCTGCATAATTTGTTGCTAAGGCTAGAGTTCTTGTGTTTTTGTCTTAGGTTAAATCAGATTTTTTTCAAACTCTGTGCATATAATTACGAGATAAAACATAGAAAAACTCTTAGACTCAAACTCTATGTATCTGTGACTCGGGCTCCATCATCTGTTCTCTTAACGGGGCCGGGCTAAACCTAGAGTTAACACTATAACGGGGCTATCATCCTTGCAACATTTCCTTGATTTTTTATGACTATGTGTATATGTATTTTCCTTGATGTACTTTCTTTGATGTTGTGAGCCGATTTTTCCTGATAATAAAATCGCTCTTGAACTTAATAATCGTGTTTGGTCAGCTCGTTCTAGATAATATATATATCATTGTTATAGTTTTCCCACGTCTGTGTGTTTACCTGTCGTCACGTGTATGTGCGTGCCTGTGAGTGATAGAAATATACGTAATATGTATATTGGTGTAGTCTGTCTGACGCTGTAACAACTGTTGTAGAAGATAGGTGAGAGAGAGAAGAATTCTTTTCGCTTTCAGAGACAGCCACTATATCAAAATCTATCATCTCACGTGTGTGGAAATTCTATTACCTTTCACTAACTCTCACTGAGTCTATCACCTATTCAAACCTATTCAGAAGGGACCAAACCTAGTCTTAATTCTCCTATCGGAAATCTACGACAGTATATTAGGATCTCCTGGGGGGAGAATTAGATTAGGGGAACACATTATAAAAATTAAAAGTGTCCCTTATAATTAAAAGTGTCCCTGAAAATAAAAGTTGGTGAATCTTCACAGCCAGTGGTAGTTAATTAATTAATTAGAATTATTTTAGACTAGAGTAATTAGAAGTACTTTAGTGGTTGGAAATTTTATTTTGCACATTGCTAGATTTGTTTAAAAAGTATGGCGGAGCTGGCCAAATTCAGATCAGCTGCTGTGCTGACGGCAAAGGAGATGGGAATGGATGGTCAGATTTTAATTCAATATGTAACGGCTGAATGTGATAAGTATATTGAAAGGGAAGAAAGAAGATTAGAAAAAGAGGCTGAAAGAAAATTAGAGTCTGAAAGGTTGGCTGAAGAGAAGAGGTTACAAATTGAGGCTGATAGAGAAATTAAGAGGTTGCAGATTGAGGCTGACAAAGAGGCTAAAGCATTGGAGGCAGAATGTAAACGACAGCAAAGGGAGGCAGAAGAAAAAAGGTTGACTGCCGAAAGGGAGGCAGAAGATAAAAGGTTGACTGCCGAAAGGAAGGCAGAAGATAAAATGTTGACTGCCGAAAGGGAGGCAGAAGATAGAAGGTTGCAAAGGGAGCACGAATTACGACTCAGGGAGCTGGAGCTACAAGGCCAGGCTCCTGAAAATGGTGCCAGCCCTTTTGCCTCAGATGCTACGCCCAGTCTGGGAGCCTCAAACTCAGCTATGGGGTTTCATTTAGACCATTTTGTTGAAAAAGACGATGACATAGAGGGGTACCTAGGACGTTTTGAGTTATTAGCTACTACATATGGGTTAGAGAGAGAGAGGTGGAGTTTAAAGCTATCACAGGGACTGAGAGGTACTTCTTACGAAGTCTTCGCAAAAATGAACAGAGAAGACCAGGAGAATTATGACATGTTAAAGCAGGCTTTGTTATTGAGGTACGAAAAAAATGGGGAATTTTATCGTAGGAAAATTAGAAATGCCAAACTGTTGTCTGGGGAGACATACCACCAATTCTCTGCCAGACTAGAAACCTATTTGGAGAAATGGACTGCTCTGGGGAAGACCCAAGATCTTAAAGAAATGATCATGATTGAGCAATTGAGAGAGTCCATGGCTCCAGACATGAGAAAATTTCTAATGGAACAAGGTGCAGAGAAGTTGGGGGAGGTTTTAAATGTCGCTGAAAGGTATCAGGCAGCCCAGGCAGAGGTAAGTGGTGCTAAAAAGAAGCACATAGACAATTTTAAAGCTCCACAGCAATTTAATAAATTTGATAATAGAGAGCAGGGAAATAAAGGTAGGACAAACTTTGAACGGCCAAGAAATGACTACCGAGACAGAAACTCACAGTTCAATGACCAAAAATCCAATGAAAGAAAACCGTTTAACCAAGGAAAAAGATGGTGTAAATGGTGCAAGAAAGATAACCATAACACCGAATTTTGTAGAAGGAAACCTTCAAACATTGCTGCAATGAAGTCGGGGACTCAAAGATTAAAGGTTAATCCTAAGGGACAGCAGGAACCTTATCACCCCCCAGTTTGTGAGGATGTTATTTGTAATGGGGTCACCATAAGGTGCCTTTATGATACAGGTTTGGATTATGATTCAGTTGTGAAGTCTAGCCTAGTGGACCCAAGTCAGTATACCACAGAAACAGTGGAAATACAAGGGGCAACTAAGGACATACCACTCATGACACTTCCCATCGCAAGGATAACGGTGAAAACTCGCTATGTGGAAGGAGAAATCAGAGCAGCAGTGATAGATGAACCAATCTACCCTCTGATATTGGGGTGTAGATACGTCTTCTTGGGGAATCCCGAGAGACCTGTGATCATGGCGACAGTGCAGACCAGGTCACAGAAGAAGGAGGAAGAAAATGAACCTATAAATGCTCATCCAGAGGAGATGAGGAAGGCGCAGGCTGAGGATAGGACACTCAAGCCATGTTTTAAAAAATTGCCCAAATGAAACACACCTCCGAGCAAGGGGGAATATTTTATGAAGAACAAACTCTTATACAGGAAGGCCGGAACTGGAACAAATGGTCACAACCAACTGGTTCTTCCCACTTCATATAGGGATAAAGTGATGGAACTCGGGCATGCGATTCCCTTCAGTGGTCACATGGGGATCAGCGCCACAGGACAGCGTATAGCTTGTCATTACTTCTGGCCAGGGATAACGGAGGATATAAAAAGATATGTCAAATCCTGCCCAGAATGTCAAAGGGTAGCTCCAAAGCACTGGACTGCTCCTGCAACTCTAGGGGAAATGCCCATAGTGGGAACACCTTTTGAGAGGGTTGCAGTGGATATTGTGGGACCTCTCACTCGGACCAAGAGGAGGAACAGTTACATCCTTACTCTGGTGAACACTTGTTCTATGTGGGGAGAGGCGGTAGCCCTGCCATCAATTGATTCAAAACATGTAGCAGAGGCACTACTTACAATATTTACCCGATTAGGATTCCCGCATCAAATCTTGACGGATAATGGTTCTCAGTTCAAGGGGAAACTAACGGAAGAAGTTTTTAAGCTATTTCAAGCCAGACACTTTCATTGTAGTCCGTACCATCCGCAAGGGAACGGCCAGGTAGAGAGGTTCAACGGGACTCTCATTTCTATCCTGAGAAATCTGGCACACGAAAAACCGGATCTGTGGGATCAATTCCTGCCCGTTGCATTGTTTGCGTACCGGGAGGTACAACGGGAACCAGGGCCTGAAGTGATCAGGCACCTAATAATAATGCTATTAGAAAATATAATGCTGAACATAGAGGAGTGATGAGCCGATGGCAAGAGGCGAAAACAGGCCTAGACAGGCTGTGGAGGATAAGGACACAACATCCAGGGGAATTTTTTTTTCAAAATAAAGCCATGTTTTTTTTTTTTTGAGCGCAGAACGCAACGAACGAAAAGTACCCAAAGTTCACCAAATTGCCACACACCTCCGAGCTAAGGGGATATATTTCATTATGAAGACAAATAGAACTCCCTTATTACAGGAAGAACGCCCAGAGATAGAGGGGAAGGAACAGGCCGAAGACAAGAAGTCAGGCCACATAGAATCCACTGAGGGTTTCACGGAGAAGGTTAAAAACAGTTTTTATAGTATGTTTTTTGAGTTTTCCGCGTTTGCCTTCTCCGGGCACAACAGTCATATTAGGGCTCCCCCAAACTTAAATACCGGGGAAAAGCGTTTGCTTTACGTTGTTTTGGAAACAGTTGAAAAAGACCAAAAGGAGAAAGAAAATGTCGGTTTATCATCATTGATTATCCATCTGCCCCACAACAAAAAGTTCCACTGTCGGAAGGAACGTGTGGAAAAGAATGTAAACTTACCGAGCCCCCGCCCCGACGTGTAAAAAAAACTAAATAAATAAAAAGTAAAAAAATAGTTACCGCCGACGTTATAAGAAAAATTAAATTAAGTAAATAGATAAATAAATTATAATAAAGTGTCGATTTGATTCTAAGGGCGTTGGGTTTTGAAAACTTTTTGTATAGAGAAGCATTGTATCATTTTTGAAGGAAAAAAAGCATTTTTGAAAGAAAAAAAAGAAGCAAAAATAGAAAAAAAAAAAAAAAAGAAAAAACAATGGCGCAAAGGGGGAAGTACACCAACCAAGTTAAGGCAAAGAAGACCTGACAGCAAACACCAAAATTCGGAAAGAAGAATGAATAAAAATGAAAAAAAAGAAAAAAATGATCCCCAGACTCCCCGGGCGCCCGCCTCCCCGCCCCCACCCCCCCCTAAAAACCAGCAGGGAGAGCCCAGTCGCTTCGAAGGAGGGCTTTTCCCATGGGAGGAAAAACATACAGCATCCTCGTATTAGAACAAAGACCAAACAGAAAAGAAAAAACAGCAAAAACCACCACCACCCCCACCAAACAACCCCACCCCCCCCCGCAAGAAAAAATAAAAATAGAAAAAAACCAAAAAAAAAAAAAACTATGTTTGCATTCGTGTTCCCCCACTGCCTCCCCGGGGACTTAAAGTCCATGAACCCCCCCCCCCCCCCTAAAAGACCCCCCCCCCGCGCTCCCCGGCACCCCTTCCCCGCACCGCATCCACCTCCTCTCGACCGTGCCCCCCTCCTCCGGGCCTCCCCGCCCCTATGCCCCCCGATCACTACATTTTCTTTAGCCTACCCGCCTCGCCCTCAAATTTTCCACTTTGGGGGCTGCTCCCGGTTCCACCTTAGTACACCCCTCTTACTTTTCTTTTGTATGAATTTCTTTTTCTGTCTTTCGTCTTTTTTCCGTCCTGTACTATAGGTTGTGGTTGTTGGGTGTCCTCCTTAGATTTCCTACTTCTCTCTTTCCCTTTTTGTTCCCACGCATTGCAAACTCACGCTCTTCAGCATGGGGGGCTGTGGTACGAGTCAGTGCTTGCGGTGACTCTTCAGTCCTAACGAATTGCTGAGAGCGTTTTGCTGAGCTGGAGTCGTCACTCCTAGCACTGGTCTGCGCTCTGTGGTTGCGTAGATTTAACTCTAACTTGTCTCTATTCGGCTTCTGATGCTGTCTTGCCAAGTCTGCGGTAGCATTCTAAGCGTAGTGCTGCTCTACGCTCTAACTCTCTGCTGCAGCTCTAAAAGCCTGCTGGGATGGGAAAGGCAGCTTTCATTCTACTCAGAAGCAAGTCAAACTTCTAGATTCTCAATCCTAAACTACTAATGTAGGTCTCACTAACCCGCCGCCGGTGCTGACAAGCCCGAGGTGAGACCCCCGGACTCCCACCCACCGCGCGCCCACCTATTACCGACACCCCCGGGGAAATCCGGTATCGCATGAGAAGAAACATTAGCACAGGAAAAGAGAGAATGGGAAAAAAAATTATACAGAAGGAAAATCAGATCACAAAGAAACAAAAAAACACAACAAAATTTAGCGATGGGTGGAAACTGGCAACGAAGAGTCAAACCAAAAGCCAGCCGGCAGGGGAAGCAAGGGGAATGGGTGGTTCCCACAATCACTCGCGGGACGGGGTTGGTTCTTTCTCTCTGGAGAAGAATAAGAGAGAGTAATCTGAGAAACAATAAACTATGTCGAGCGGGAAGTTTCGATAAGAATCTATAGTTCGGTGGTCGCACCCTTTTGACCACCACCAGTAACACTTGTCGCCTATCAGACACTGGGTGTACCACGCGGTCTTACAAACCAAATATCACCCAATATCCTAAACAAAAACAAATTACATACCCCCCCAGGGGCACCACCCAGTCCCCTTGGTTTCCCGCGTCGGTTGTCCGCGCCTCGTCATTGCTTTTCAGCTTTATCGTGCTCTCTAGCAATCGCTAACCCTGTCACTGTGCCTCTCTCGTTTTTCAGTGTTCGTCACGTGTTTCCCACGTCTCCCCGCGTTTGCGCATCAGTTATCTTTTCGCTTCCTCCGGACCCTCCTTCTTTTGGCCCTGTGACGCGTTTAGGTCGTGGCTCTATCCTATCATGGCGCCTCCCTTCTCTCGTTTTTTTTACCTTGTTGGGTCTTTCTTACTCCCGCCCTGGGTTATGTGCTTCTTCCTATGTCGCTTCTAATCCTTAGCCACCTTCTGCGCTGTCCCTCACGCTGTCTTACCGGCACCCTTTTCGTTCGCTCACTCGTTCACAGCACTTCTGTTCTCAGTCCCAACCCCACGACGGCTTCTATACCGGTCGCGTACCCGCTTATTAGGCTCTCCCCTTGCCTGGTTGTTGATCGTTTCCCTTTCGTGGCCCTTCCTTTGAAACTTGGAAAAAAAGCTCCCAACCACATAGCCACAAACAAGACAACCAAACACTAAGAGAAACAAGCCACAAAAAAAACAAACAAAAACAGAACACGACATAAAAAAAACACGACGCACAACAAAAAAAGAACACAAGAAAAAAAAAAAAAAAAAAACAAAACCAAAACCCAAAAGAAAAGGAAACACAACAAAAAAACACACCCCAACCAACAAACCCCCACCACCAACCCACGGGGCGTCCCAGTGCATAGCCCAACCACCTTGGACTTCATTAACCGCCGACACACCCCCCATCCACACTCCCACCAACCTCCCCCACCCCACCTCAATACACCCCACATAGACGTTCTCACAACATCCGCCGCCCCCGTCGTCCCCAGGCAGGTGCTCAGGCCACCGCTTGGACCTATGACACTCCTCCAGCCCCTATCGCCCGTCTTCACTTCGGATCTAGCAGTTCAATCTACCTGCGCCCCCTCTTCTAATCTCGCCCCCCTCCGCCCATCCCTTGTATCCCCCCCTCCGGGCAGATACTCTGGTATCCGGATCATATCTTCTGGACCCTCCCCCCACGAAAACCCGATAAGAGAAGAGAACGAGAGACATAAAAGAAGATGAGCAACCACCCAGACATCCACTGAAACAGCCACCTCGTTACTCGAACGGTTTGCCCAAGTCGTTATCGACCACTTGTTCCCCACACAAATAGACACCCCCCCTAGGGTGAGGCGGCCCCACCCACTATCCACACCTCCCCCCCCCCTCCACCCCCCCCTCACAACCCGAGGATAGGTGATGGGGTCGTCCACGAGATCCCAAAAAACATGGACACAGGGCTTGCCCAGGTGAATGCATTAGGAACTAACTTTCACCAGGACGTTGAAGGAGCCCCAGGTATCTGGGGAGAAAATCGCGATCGCTCGCATGAAACAGCGGAGAGGAAAAACGGGTGGTTAGGAGGAGAGTCCCAGGGAAGGAAAATTGAAGAAGGACCAGTGAAAAAAAGGCGTCCAACGTGCCACAAAACACGACAACAAAACCCCCACCCCCCCCCCCCCCCCCCTTCCCCCCCCACCTCCCCCCCAAACCACGCACCGCCACACGCCACCAAAAATTGCCTCGGTCAAAGCTTCCCTCCTTGAGACTCCCCCCCACCCCCCCCCACCCGAACTTCCCACGTGAGCCTCCCGACCCCCAACTCCGGCCCCAGCGAGGGCAACACCAGCCCACCCACCTCAACCCACCCCCCATCACGTTTACCTCCCCCCACTCCCCCCCATACTCTACCCCCTTCGCTCCCCCCTACAGACTTGACCATTCACCTTGCCAACCCCCCCCCCCCAAAAATGACCCCCGAAAAAAAAAAAAACCTGGGTTCGCTTCCCCCCCCAAATGCCCCATACTTACTTGCCCTATACACCTCCCCCCCCCCGTACAGACACCCCCCCCCCCCCCTCCCCCCCCCCCCGCCCCCCCCCCCTGCTCCCCCCCCCCCCCCCCCCCCCCCCACCTGATACCCCCCCCCCCGAAGTTCACATCCAAAATAAAAAAGCCCCCCCCGCCACCCCACTCCACGCATCCCCCACCCCCCCCCCCCCCCCCCCCCCCCCCACCCCCCCCGAACCCCTCGACACCTCCACCGAGGCCCCACAGGCTCCTATCCCCACCCCCCCTCCCCAGCTAACCCCCCCAAACCCCCCTCACGCACCCCCCCGCCCCCCCAACCCCCCCCAACCCCCCCCCCCCCCCTAATCCCCAAGCCCCCCTCCCGCTCCCCCTCACCCCCCCCTCCCCCCCCCCCCCCCAAGTCCCCGAACTAGTTACTAGCCCCCCCCCCCCCCCCCTCCCCCCCGTCGCCCCAGCAATTCCAGGGCAGATCCCCCCCCCCCCCCCCCCTCCCCCCAAACCCCCCACCGACCAAAAATAAAAATCCCTCACATACCTCGCCCCCCTCTCATCGCTACTCCCCCCCCCCCCGTACCCCACCATAAACCCCCCCCACCCCCCCGTACCTCGCCCGCCCCCGTCAAAAAAAGAAAAAAACACACACCCACAAAACGCCCGGCCGACGCGAAACCAAAAAAAAAAAAACCCACCGGCCCGCCCCCCTAACTGCCCCACAAAAAAAAACCCCCCCCCAAAATCCCCCGCTTCATCGAAGAATATCGCTAGATCCTGTTCAGCGATCATCTCCCCCCACCCCCCCCCCCAAATCAACACCCCCCCAGGTCTGATCCGCAGCATCCCCCCCAACAAAATCCGCACCTTCGGCTCTCAACGCCACCTCCACAAAGCAACCCAAAAACATAACATGCGTGCAACTACCCCCACCCCCCCACCTCCCCGCAAAAACCCCCCCCCAAAAACACTTACCTCCCCCCCCCCGCACCCCCCCCCCCCAAGACCCCGCCCCCCCACAGAGACACACACAAACACCTTCCCCCATCCGCAAAAACCCCCCCCCCCCCCAACCTCCCCCTCATGAACATCCCCATCCCAGGACACATGGTCCCCACTCCAAGCCCCAAATGACCTACCCACCCCCCCCCCACCCCACACTCCCCCTCCCCCCCCCCCCCCCCCTCCCCGCCCACCCCACCAATTGCCCCCCCCCAGGTCCCCAGCAGCACCACCACCCCCGCCCCCCCTCCCCCTCCCCCCCCAAAATATCGGTCAAATCTCCCCCCCCCACGGACTCCCCCACAAAACCCCCCCCCCCCCCCCCCCCCCCCCCCCCCCGACATTCCAAAAGTCAGGCCCCCACAGGTCCAGCCCCCCCCCCCCCCCCTAACCGTCCCCGGACCCCCGCCATGCCCCCCCCAGCGTCCCCCCCCGCCCCCCAGACAGAATAGGGTACCCCCCCCTCCCCCATAGCCCCCCCACCCCCCCCCCCCCCCCCCCCCGACGACGCCGCCCCACAGTATACCTCTCGCCCGACTCTTTCTTCCCCCTCCCCCCGCCACCCCGCCCCACCCAACCTTCTCCCCCCCCCCCCAGCCACTTCCCCCAGGACCACACATCCCCCTTCCCCCCCCCAAAAAAAAAACCACGGTCCACCAACGCCCCACCCCCTCCCACTCACCCCCCCCCGCGCTCTAAACTGAACCCCCAAAAAAACACGAATCAAGCCCCCCCCCCCAAAAAAAAAAAACCCCAGAAGTTTGAAAAACCACCCGCACCCCACCCCCCCCTCCAAACCCCCCCCCACAGGCTCCCCACCCACCCCCACCCCCCCCATCTCCCCAGAAAGCGCCCCCCGCTCACATCACACCCCCCCGTTACCCCGCCCCCCCCCCCCCCGCCGCCACCCCCGCCCCACACCCCTGACCTCCCCCCCCACCCCCCCCAAAAGGTTACCTACTCTCAAATAATCACTGTCAAACCCCCCCCGCCGACCACCACCCAATAAACCATTTCAGAGCCCCCACCTACTGACCCCCCCCCCCAGCCCCCCCAACGGCACGCATCGCCACACTCGGTGTCACCCGTACACCAAAAAAAAATAACCCTCACACCGGCGACGCTAAGTGCCCCCCCACCCCCTTCTGCTACGGTTTGAGCACGGTGATACCCACCTCACTGCTATAGTGCTCTTTTGTTGACCCATTGACTGATCAGCTGCGTGTATAGCTTTATTGTTGTGTGTACGAGGACTCGTCGCACCACCCCCATTCCCCCCCCCCCTTTGTTTAGAACCTCCCCTAGGTTCCCCCCCCCCCCCCCCCTGCCACCCCCCCACCCCTCCACCGGTTTTCGCTGCACCTTCCACTCCTCGTATCATTACGTACAACCCGGACTGCATACACTGATACGGTGGGTATGGTACACTTAAACTTGCACCACGGTCATATAAGAATACTCGTACTTTCCACCTCGAGTACCTCGTCTATATAACAGTCACTGACTCCTTGCTATTGCACGTGCCTCACGGTCACGCGATGCGACACCAACCGAAACCCACAGTTATGCCACTCTAGAAAGGAACCACCTCAATAACTGTAGGCCTAGGTCCCCCCCCCCCCTCCCCTTAAGATTCACCGGGTCCCGCGATCCATCCCGCTCAACAAAACCTCCCACCTCCCTCCCCATCCTCGCCCCCCCCGAAATAAAATCAAACCGCCCCCCCCCCCACACCCGCCAATCATCCTTCCCCCCCCGAATGGGACCCCCCCCCCGCCCCCCTCGAAAAAATAAATCCCCCCACAACACGTCACGAACTAAAACCCACCAACTAAACCACCCTCAACCCTACCCTCCACCCTAGGAATCGGGAAGTGAAAAGCCCCCCCCCCCTCCAACCCCCCCCCGCACATTCATGGCCCCCCCCCCACCCACCCCCCCCCCCACCACCTCATAACCCAGACCACGACCCCCCCCCCCCTCCCCTACTCCTCCCTCTCTCCCCCCCCCCCCTGACCCCCCGCTAGGCGCCAGCAACGTCCACCCGTCATACCAAACCCCGTCACCCCCCCCCCCCCCCCCGCACACCAGCGCCCACCGGAAACCTGACCCCCCCCCCCCCCCCTAAACCCCCCCCCCCCCCCCCCCCATAAAACCAACCTATCCAGCCCATCTTAACCACCTAACCCCCCGCCATGGGACTAGATGTACCCCATACCGATCCCGTACCCCCGCCCAAAGCCTACACATTCTGCCTCCCGCAAAGCGCACGCCGTTACCCCCCACCCCCCCCACCCCAGAACAGACCCAAAAAAACGCCCAGCTCCAGGCTTAAGTAAGCCCCCCCCTACCCCCTCAACCCCCCCCTCCCCCCCCCCCCAGTCACTCAACCACCGCCTCCCACCACGACCCCCCCCACCCGCCCCCACAACCCGCCATCAGAAGACCTGCCCACCCCACACCTATACGCACAGGCCTTCTCACCCCGCTCAACAACACAAATCCCCCCCCCCATAGACCGCAACCCCCGGACCGCCCCCTACCCCCCACCCCCCCCCCCCCCCCCCCATTACCAGCCCCCCCCCCCCCCCCCCTCCAGAATAAACCCCCCGTAATGGTTAGCCTCCATCATCTCGAAGGTAGCCACATCCTGTCCCACCTCTCCTCCAACCCCATCATACATCATCAACTCAAGACACCACACAAGCCGGTAAACCCCCCCCTCCAACCCCGCCCCAGGAAGACCGCAAGGGGAGTCATCGCCCCCAGGCCCCCCCCGTGACCCCAAAAAACGTCCCCCCCCACCCCACCCCCCCCCCCCCCCCCCCCACCCAATCGCAAGACATAAACCCCACACACCCCCTCTGCCTTGATAGCGAATAAATCAAAAACGCCCCCCCGTATACCCCCGCCCCCCGACTGCACTCAACACGCCCAGCCTCCCCACCCCCCCCCACCCCCCCCCCCCCCCCCAAAACTCCCCCAGAACTTCGCCAGCCCAGGGGAGATAGGGGGGCCAGGATAAGTAGAAGGGCTAGAGTCCCACGCCCACTCAGACACCGCTCCCCCTACCCCCCCCCCAACTCCTCCACCACCCCCAATCCCACACCTTCACACAACCATACACACAACAAAAAATTCACAAAGAGGCGAAACCCAAGGCACACCAAGAATCCACACCCACCCACCCCCAATCAGCACCCTCCCAAACACCACACCCCAAGTCACCCCAATTCACACAACCTCCCCACCCCACCACCACCACCCACCCCACCCACAACAAAAACCCACCACTCCTCACCGCCACCAGTTCAACCGACCCCCAACGCGGTCCCCCCACCCCGCACCCCACCCAGGGGACACCCCCGCCCCCCCCACCACAACCAACAAGAGAACCCCACCACAAAACACCCCAGCAACCCAAACACCACATTCCCCGCCCCCACCACACCCCCCACCCACCCCTCAATCTGGGCGGACACACCCCCATGAAACCCCGCCCTGCACCACCCCCCACAGCCCCCACCCACACCCCACCCCACCCCTCCGACCACCCCGCCCTCAGGAACACACAGGCACCCACCGCACAACATGTCCGTATAGAAACCGAAAAAAATGAGAAAGGGACGAAGGGGGGAATAAAGAGAAAAAGAACGGCGGAAAGAAAGGAAGATATATCCCTGGCGGAAATACCGTGCCTCCCCCCAGGACGGCGGGATGCCAAGCCCCCTAGGGACGAAAGCCCAGAAAAGAGATCCCGCCGCAGCCTAGAGCAGCCACCCACAGGACCGCTACTTATTACCCCCAAGTTAAACAAATAACATGGAGACCAGCAAGGCCCCCCCCGCACTCCAGAAATTGAGACAGCCCCGAAAAGTCGGCGCGCACAAAAGAGAAAGAAAAAAAATGACATCCAATACGGGCCCCCAAGGCAGAAGACAAGGGGAAGGACGAGAAGGCACAGGAAAGGCGTTGCCAGGGCGAAGGACACTCACAGCCCCGGACGCAAAGGAACAGGCAGCCCGGAACAACACGCGGAAAGACCCAACAACCATGGGAGGAAAGGGGGTAGAAAAATGCAAAAAAAGCCCCCCCGACAAAGTGCAATGTACACCAAGACAACCCCCACACCCCCCCCCAGCAAGACACCAACAACCAATAACTTTGACGAGCCCCCCCAAAAAAGTACCAGAAACGGTAGTGACCCCCCCGACCAGGGTGGACAACAAACCCCCCCGAACACCCGAGGCCCCCACAGCCCCCGACCCACGCGCGGCACGCCTCGACCAACCCCCACTTCACCGATCCAACTCAGAGCTGCAAACCCTTCGCCCAAGCCCCGCGAACCAAGCATCCCAAATGAGAAGGAGGCCGCCAGAAAGATCCCCCCCCCTACCCCCCCTCCCGGGATTACAGAGTCCAGTCACCGAATCCCAACGAGCCACACCCAGCAACCCCACACCCAGCGGGGGGGTAAGGGGACAATAAAGCCACCGGCCCCGGGAGCCCGCCCCCGAGTGCAGACCGGGCCCCCTAACGCATCAGTCCCCCCCAGCAAGGAAGAAATTCTTCGCGTGGGCGGCTCCTGGATGAACATGGATGCGATAAAGAGTGGTACCGAGTCTTGTAGAGAACGAGCAATGGGGTCACGCAAAAGGAGCACGCAAAAAGCCCGGAAGGTATGAATTAAAGAAAGGGGGGGAATGGGAAGGGGGGATAGCAAAGAAGGTAAAGGCGCATATGAAAAAAGCTAAGCACGCACCGGGGGACCAAGCCACCCGCTCGTGGTACGAGCGCGCCACCCCCCCCCCCCCTCCCGGAACGCTAGCCTACATATTTATCCCCTAAGTTCAGCCCCCCGCAAGCCCCCGATCCCTAGGCCGAACCCCTGATATCTAAAAGAAAAATGCTAATTTCCCCCTCAAGGGCCGCTCCCGATCACCGCACAGAACCCCGGTCATCCCCCGCAAGAAAAGGAAAGGAGGGGGAAAAGGAAGAAAAAGAGAGCAGGGATGGAGAAGGGGAGGGGTAGAGAGGGGCCACGCCCCCCGCCCCCCCCCCCCACCCGCCCCCGCGCGCCGCCCGCGTAAAACCCGCCCCCCCTCCCATTTTTGAGATTTTTGATAAAACAGGAAGCTGATCTGCCACCGCCCGGGAACAACAGTAAACGAAGCCTGCACCCTCCCCTGCAGGCACACCCACCCAATCCACTCTCCCCCAGCCGGCTCACGCAAGGCAGGGACCGTAAACCTTCACACCCCACCCCCCCCCTCACAATTCCAGACCCGCGGGCTCACGGTATAGCATCCTCTACGTATGCCCATAGTTCACACAGGCTCTACCCCCCCCCCCGCCCCCCCCCCCCCTCCACCCCCCACCATCCCCTTCCCTCTCCCCCCCACCCCACCCCCTGCCGCTCCATCCGTCGCCCCCACCCCTACCCCTCGCTATGCCCGCTGTCCCCCCCTCCCTGCCTCCTATCAAGCCACCGATTCCGCCCCCCCCCCCGCCCGCCCACTCCCCACCCCCCTAAGCCATCACCCCACCCCCCTCCCCCTTGCTGCCCCACCGTCCCCGCCCCCCCCCTAGCGCGGGCCCCATTTCCACCTCTCCCCCACGCCCCCGGATAGAGTACCCTCGCCCACCCCCCGCCTCCCCCCTCCACCCCCCCGACCTCTCCCCTTTCCCATCTCTGCCCCCCCCCCCCCTGCGTCACTCACCCGGAACACCCCCCCCGCCATGTCCGCACCCCTTCCAACCTCTCCCCCCCATTTTACCCCATCCACCCCCATCCCCTCCCCCCCCCCCTTCCCCCCCCACCCCCCAACCCG
>JAMPIV010013245.1:0-201654 GCA_024509875.1 Oreohelix idahoensis
TATTGCTAAGCATCTGGTTGCTAAGACAAATGTTACAATATGTAAAAGTGGTGATGATGGTAAATCCTATCGGCTGGCTCTATGGTGAGTGCCGATTTTGAAACAGCGTAGTTTTCAGGATCACTCCGTTGCTACGGCTGTCAATCGTCAGGAATATATGTTCTTTCGTATGCCCAGTGGGCTGGAAAAATTGAATAAATAATTCGGGGTAATGTACAGTCCAGTTACGATTTAATCTTAATGTTTATTTGTCTCTTGGGCCCGATCTGTCCACGAAGGAACTTGGGACTTGTAGCCATGAAGAAGACACCATTAATCCTTCACTGAATGAAGAAAGAGGACCGAACTATTCCAAAAAATCGAAGACCAAAAATAATAATAATGGTAATAGCAAGACCGCTGGCCACTGGTTTTGATCAGGTGCTATATTAGGAAGAAAGGAACATTTATGAAAAACTGCTACTATCCTATCCACCCGTAGGTTTTCCGCTACGGCATGTCGGGAAAAAGTGTATGCGCCCTCCCCCATTATTGCCCGCGAGAAAATGAACAGCGCACAAAGTCAATTATTATTTAATTTATCCATACGCGCACATTAACAAAAATCGCCTGTCACTACTAGCTATTTGTCGGCGTCTATTGTTTTGTCAGATGACATTAACACTAGTCACTTATATGATTGCACACAATGAAATATAATGCGAATTCTATTCTGTCACTCATCCGTCACGCGTAATAATCTCAGTCAGCTAAACCATATCTTCTTGTTGAAAGAAAGTGTGGTGATGGAATTTACATTACACTGAATGACTGGCAAGAAAATATCAACGCGTTATGTTATTTACTAGTTTTAAAACGCTAGGGAATTACAGTGAATTAAAATGGTAAACTTAACACATTTTAACACTTAAGCACAATTTCTATTACCACAAATTTGAAAATGAAATCCCTACGAGACAAATTAACACATTTAGCGAAGAATGGTTCTAGTCTGGTGTGTTTAGATTATCCAGAATTTCTGAGCGACTCTAATAACTGAATTTGAGAGAGCGCGGTATATATACAGATCATGGTGTTATTATCACTAGAAGATGTTATATTTACACCTTCTGTATAGCAGAGAAATCAGGAAACTGCGTTTCCCGGATCAAAGGTTTCTTCGTTCATTCTACTCAGCAATGCTGACCGACATCAGAAGACTTGCCGTGCAACGGGCCTCTCTTAGATTACGTCCCCTTTCGCAGATCAAACATTTACCTCCCCCTGAAACGTACGAACATCAAAGGTGGTCGGGAAAATATTATCGCCCCTGTATCTCTTCAAACAGTCCTTATTTCCCCGCGCATATGTCTAATGACCGATAATTGGCAAATCAGCTCGCGTGAGAAACTCAAGTAAACAAACGTGATTCGCTCCCCTGTTAAGACTGACAGATTGCGAAAAGTTGGTAAACAACTCTGCTGTTATGTTCCCAGAAAAAGGGTGTGGATTCAAAGGTGAGTCATACAAACAGAAAATTGCGTGGTTTGGCTTAGCCAATGGTAGACACTAAATGGGAAAGCAAAGGCTGTCAGATTACTGTATCTATATTTCCATTCTACGTCACAACTAATAATATAGACACCCTTGGAGCACAGGATAGGTCTAGCGAGAAGTTGACCTGCTTCACAGCTCTCTTCGACAGTTACCATCTAGACCTGTGCAGTTAACTGCCTGACTTGTCCTGTGTCATCCTTATCAATAGTTCATCAGTTTCTGGGAACTATATCTATTATTTTCTGTCTAACTTTCATCTCACCATGTGACGTACGTCTAAGTATGACAAATGAATTTCCCTGACTCGATGGATGATAACAGAATATTGGCCTCTCATAACTTTAGAACCCCTGATCATCTGTTGTAACTTTTACCGGCATGCAGCTTTTCCACGAGAACCTTACACGCTGGATCATTAATATGTAGCCTGCTATCTTATGCGAACGTTTGAGATCGCATGGCCTTTGATGGGAGATTAAAATCACGCCCACAACCATTTCTGAGAACGATTTATAGCAATCTTTTCCTTAACGCCGGCCCAAAAGAGGACGGGCCACAGACTCACTCCTGTTTCTAGAGCAATAAACAGCAGATCATTTTCTTACCTGGCTGTCACCCCGCCTGGTGGGAGTTGCCAAAGCTCTCAGAACAGTGGCACCATCAAAGACATACAGATCTCAGAATTCAATCGCGGCGGTACACGATCTAAAGAAACAGGGAACTCGCAGCTCACAGAGTAGCTTCTCGGAAACTTTTCGCACTCTCATGCTAGAAGCCTGAGACGGAAGGAAATCGGTAGACCGGGGAAAACGTAGGAATCGCAGCGATTAACACAACGGCGAGGTATCTCGAATTTTGCTCAAGTTCAAGAAAGGTGCGAAAATTTAACACGCCCCATTCAAGTTACATTCGAGAAGTATAAATAGAGAACTCCGATAAACTGCATTTTATCGTTCGCTCTGACAGAATCCTAGTTGCACTAGCATAGTCGGATTCCTGCTGGATTTCATCTACCTTCGTGACTATTGGAGTGTATTCTTTCTGTGCAGACGGTAATTTATACATTAGCTTCAAGTGATCAGTGGTCGAGTTATTTCAATTGATTTCAATGGATTGTGGTGTAAATTTAACCTTATTAAATAAACCCATTTTCAAAGTTCTAGTGCAAACTAATGTTACAGCTAAAAGTATTTCCTAATACAATTGACGCGTAAATTTATTTTGCAGACGTTAAAGAGAATTATAACTTTAATACAGTTTAGTTCTGTATAGATAGATGTGCTTTTAATTATTTTTAACTCACGGGAAGTTTTCCTGATTTGTTAATTGACGACGCTAATAAGTAAATAGGCTAACTGTAATTTATCGCGTCAGATTATAATATGATTTGTAATGCATTTCTTGTTTTGATTATTTTTCATTCTGAACGATCATTCAACCTGCATCCCAGCAATTATTAATTATATACAGAGTTCTGCCAAACTCAATTTGATAACTCCAGTAACATATGAACTTTTTTAAAGCTAAACTTGTGGCGACCTGTAATGGGCCCCGCTCCTCTGAACGTAACTGAGAATAAAGCCATTCAAGAAACACTTTAAAAATACTAGTTCGTATAGAGTCCTTAAAGAAAACTGGAAGCAGAACATATTTTATTCACTGCCCCTATTTGTGAAGAAAAACCACCGATCTACCTGAACACTGTCTGTCACGTATATTCAGTGGATTTTAACCCCCCCCCCCCGAAGAAGAACTTACCTCAGTGTTTTTCTTAACTTGTGACATTACGGAAAAAGGAAGTTATCTCCACCAGCTGTGCCAACTTTAGGAACCACACCATACCTCACGCCTAGCCAAGTGCCTGTGCCTTTCTTTAGGAACTTTATCTAATAAACAAACAGTACCGTTAAACTTCAACGTCCAGCGATTTCGGGACACTTTGTTAACTTCAACAACCCGCAAAATCTGGGGCTGTACACGGAAGAAAATACTTTTACCTAAGCCAAGGTTTAGTGCGGTTTTTTTTATGTATTTCCTATGAAGTGCCAGAATTCACCTTTCGGTAAGTCTGCGTGTGTGTTTGTGGGGATGGCCAGCCCTAGTGTGTTTTTTTGAATGAAAGGAGATTTATCTTTTCTTTACCCTTTTAATTAGTTCTACCTTGTACTAAGGTGCATTATATTCCTTGTACGGGATCTCTCCTAGCGGGATTGGGTAACTGTGTTCATTCCCCCTCCCGTAAAATTTGTTGATTTAAAGGGAGACAATTGAGAACCCTAGCTTTCCTCTACACCCCCCCCCCTTTTTTTCTGTAACCCCTTGCCTCAGAGTAATAAATTTACCAGTGGGTTAAATTGCCTATCTCTGATCACCCCCCTCCCCCCCTCTCGTCTTTGGGACCGGGTTTTGTCTGTTAGTAAATACAAACGGGAAACGGTGGATGGGATATTTCTCCTCCAAACCCCCCCTTCCCTTATCATATTTGTATTCTGTAACCTTTGATTTTTGACTGTAAATGTACAATTATTGTGAGTCCTTTATGATAATAAAGGTATTAATATTTATTTGTGTTGGTTGTCGGTTGGCCTAAAACTCCAAACATTTCCATCTGTGTAGGTTGTATTCATGTACGTTGAGCGACAGAATCACCAAATCGGTGAGCGCGCCTGAGCGACTGGAACTGACAAACAATTGTTTGTGCAGAAGAGAGATAGGAGTAGTCTGTGAGAAAACAGATATTGTCGTAATAAGAGACTGTCCTTGCTCCTTCCCAGCGCTTGTGAATCTACTACCTCATTCACCTAAATCCTTATTCTCACAGAGCCTTCAATATCACTTTACACTCTAAAGGGACCAATATTCATCAGCACCCTCTCAGATAAAAATTACGACACACCACAATATTTGTGCGAGAAAGAGTAAAATATATTAGAATTAATAATAATAATAATAATAAATTCTTTAAGCACCAAACACGGCGCATAAGGCAGAAACCAGTGCTCTCCAGGTTGTTCGTTGTGACGCCACTCCTCTTAGCTCTTGCACATTATTTAGGCCCAACGTTCTTCCTTCTCTTATTATTGTTCTTCTGAGTGTTTCTTTTGGTCTTCCTTTTTTCCTCTTACCCTCAGGAACCCAAGTGAGCGCCTGTAGTGGTATTCTGTTGTTTTGCATTCGTAGGACATGACCGATATATGACCATCGTCTTTTCCTTATATAGTCGGAGACATATTTCTGCCTAGAGTCTTCTCTTATTTGTCGATTAGTCTTGAATTCTTTCCAACTGATGTTCATGAGTTTTCTAAGACATTTGTTCTCGAATGTATTCAGCTTGTTCTCCAATGATTTTGTTATTTTCCAACTCTCACAGCCGTATGTTAACACTGAGAAAAATTTGCACAGACAGCTTGGTATGTATATTCAATGATCGTAATTTCCAAATGTTAGATAATCTATTGAAGGCGCTAGCTGCCAAAGCAATTCTAGTATGGATTTCTCTTGTTGTGTCACCATCCTGAGTCATTTTACTGCCTAAATAATTGAAACTTTCAACTTTCTGTAGTTTTTCCCCGTTCAAGATGATATCAAAGGTCTCGTTAGAATTCCTGGGGGACCTGGATTTCGCAGATGATGTAGCATTCTTAAGTTCAACACCAAGACAATCCCAAGAAGCAATAAATAATTTGTGTCATCTCTCGGTTAAAATAGGTCTCCAAATATTAGAATTACCAAACCATTAAAATACCCGACTGCGACAGCAAATAATTTTAGATAAACCATTCTGGCTTTTTAAAACTAAATTTTCTTCCTGTGATGTTTCTTTGATTGGTCCATATTACTGACGAAAATTTGTAAAAAAAAAATATGATTTCAAAATATAGTAAAACTTCTCCATCTCACTGAGTTGTCCCAAGTCTCCTAATCACTCAGTATTCTGGGTATTCTTTGTCTAATATTACGTTAATCTAAGCGAAATCACTAAGCTCATATCGTCTAACAAGGTAAAAAACAAAGGTAAAGGATCCCGCTACATTGAAGCATATCGGGAATGTGGTGCCATATTTTCTTGACCATCGGCACACTGGGGGTGATGTGGTCAGCATCACGCCGGCTGCCTTAACATTCCCAGAGTTTTGAGGCTGAGTAGACCCCGGAGCCGTTTGCGGTCTAAAAAAATTCCACCTCAACTGGGTATTGAACCATGGACCACCGAGCTAGGAAGCCAGCGCACTAACCCCTGCGCTACCGCGGGGACGCACTTTGTTTCTGCAAACTTCTTCTTCTTCGTACACTCTCAGACTTCCACTTCAATGTTTTCAAAACAAGCAGGAGTCAGTATGAGGCTGTTTGAATCTCCGTAGAGCTTTTCACGAATGGTACTGGCTTCGGCCATATGGGCTTTCTCTGTTCCGCATTTGTTGGGCAACTTTGAAGCAGATGTTCAGCAGTCATTTTATCAGTGCCACCCACAGCTACACTGATCGGTAGTTCCTATCTTTAGCTTGTTGAATAGATGGTATCCCAATCTGTTGTGGCCAGTGCAGAGTCTGAAGATTACCACTTGTTCTCTTCTGTTGAGCTGGTAGTATGCATCATTTTGTGTGTGACCTAAATGCTCTACATCCCATTAGTTTATAAATCTGATTCTGATAAAACTCTTTGCCTCCTCGAAAGTTACGCTTGCGTCAGGCTGAGGTAGATTTCCACCTTCCTTTGCTAATCTGTCAGCCTTTTCATTGCCGGTGATGTTACAATGAGATGGGATCCAGTGGATCACAACACTTTTGAATCGTTGACATAGTTTGTGGAGCACTATTCTGAGGTCACCAACGGGCTGATCACCCGTTTGCCAGTCACTTCGATTACGGAAACAACAGCAAATTGATTGATTTGCCGTTGCCCTAAAGACGCCAATAGGCGTGATGGGAAACAATGGCAAAGAAAACCTATCTGCTGTTGCCCTAAGACGCCACTAGGCGTAATGGCCACTGACTGCTTTGACGGTCGGTGGCTAAGGATGGAAGAAGAAGAAGAAGATTCTGAGGTCACCCAGTTCTGTATTATTTTGGCTTTTCAACGCTGCAATTACTGACTGTGCATCGGTAAAGAAAGCAACGTGTCTCTCTGTGCTTTCCTCTGCAAACAGTTCCACCAAAAACATGAATTGTGCAGTCCTATCTTGTCACACCGACCGAATGATATTTGTGGAACATCGCGACCACTGTACTAATTTGTTATATCTCCAAAAAATGACGTTTTGAAGGAAAATGATATTTTGTGTATATGGTTATAGTCAATAGTATAAGAAATGGAACAATAGTGAATTCTTGAACAGCATAAAACTGCTCATAATCGTCATAAATAATACGTTACATTGTATTCTTGTTTTACCCCATTCTGTTATAAGTAGTAATTTCAAACATGCAAAAAACTGAATTATAACGAATAAACACTCACACTGCAATATGATTTTTTTCTTTCCTCCTTTTCTATATATATATATATATATATATATATATATATATATATATATATATATATATATATATATATATATATATATATATATATATATATATATATATATATATATATATATATATATATATCTGTGAGTGTGTGTTTGTGTGTCGTGAGGTGGTTGAAGAATATGACTGAAGCAATATAAGTTGCGAGTGAGATGCTTGATAGATATAGTTTCACAAATGTGAATGGAGAGTGTTGTATGATAGTCAGGAGAAAAGATATTATTAAATCTCTTAAATCCTGCCACACTCACTCACTTATTAAATGTCATACATATATTCCTTTCTCTCTGAGATATGAAATATCACAGTACAGTAGGAAGACAAGTCAGCATTGAGGCTGCAGATGAAACAGTGAAGTTATTCTGACCGCTATAAAATATGTAAATTTGTTAACCAGAAAGAAAAAAATTATCCCCTTCAGTCATAATTGACTATGGTACTGCGACCCTGAGATGACAGCCCACAGCGGCTTATTTTCCTGCTGTTCCTTTCTACGTTTTCTCTTCTCTTCTGCTTGCTGTGTGAGCTTTCTTTTCGCCCAGTCTGAGGTGGCGCCGTAGATAGCATCGCCACTCTGTGCGATCGGCAGCTTCATCCTCCTAGGTTGCTGGATTTATGTCCAGTGCCCTCATGTCTCTCTTGCACACATCTTTGAATCTAAGCTGCAGTTGCCCAACTATTCTTTTGTCATCTGCCAGTTGTCCATAGAAGATTTCATTCGGGATGTGACCATCTTCCATGCGGTGGGCATGGCCAAGCGAGCGCGTAGTCTGCACTGTCTAAGCAGTGTATACATGCTTTGAACGTCAGCACGTGACAACAACTCGACTTTATCTTTCCACTAAATACCAAGGATGTGAAGTAGGCAGCGTAGATGGAAGGTATTGAGCCTTCTTTTTTGCTTAGCGTGGGTTGTCCACGTCTCGCTGCCATATAGAAGTGTGCTGGTGACACAGGCGCTATATACCGCAGCTTTCCCCAAACACGCGTTGTGAGGAGGGCAAAGGTAGCTATATATATATATATATATATATATATATATACTGTATATGTAACGCATTCTTTGCAATCGTCTTGCGTGAATACATACAACTACATCTCAGAAATAATGCCGTAATTCTCAACTTAACTGTGACCGCTTGGCATACTCTACCATTTATACGAGTTATGACACTACATAGAATAAGAATAACAGACGTTAAGCATATAAGGCGTTTTTGCACAAAACGCAGTATAGATTTTGGGTTCAGATGGCAGTCACGACGATTAGAGGCATGGTATAGCTGTCTCAGAAAATAATAATGAATGCGTGTTTTTGAGTGGAAAATTTTGTGAAGTGAGAGTTGCTATTTTGGTTTTTTTCCATTGTTGATGGAAAAGAGAGATGTCACAAAAGTCGAAACAACAGAAAGTCGTGTGCAAAATGTCGAAAACAGAGAGACGTGTGTAGAAAATTGTAACGTGTGAAAAAAAGAATGAGTCGTGTGAAAAATAGCGGGAAAAGGAAGGAGCTGCATATAAAAGGAGAGATGTGGGCGATAGGATCACTAGAGCTGAAATTAGAGATGGAATTAGATTAGGATAGTTTATAGTTTTTAGATTTAGAAGAAGGACTTTTTTTGTGAGCAGTTTTATAGTGTTTAGGAGAACTTCGACTATGAGATTATCAAGACAAGTTATTTTTTCTACGTTTACAAGTTGTATTTTATTCTGTTGGATATATTTTCCTTGTGGATATATTTTTCCTTGTGGATATATATTTTCATTGTGGATATACTCACTATTGTGTTGAGCGTAGAAAACGATCAAATCATTGTGAAATTTGTAGTGCTTGTCTAATGACGTCAAAATAAACTCTGATTGAATTTTCTACATTGCTGTGTTACAGTTGGATCATTTGAAAACCATTATACGATGTATTGCTTATCACTAAACCAAAAAGGGTAAGAACGAACTTGGGAAGAAAAATAAACTTCAGTTAAGAATCTCCATCTCAGGCGGAAGGCCTGTAAACACTTGAACAGAAACGTATAAAGGATTAGCTCTCGTCAAAATATTTACCTGCGCACAACACAATTGACTAGCCAACTGACCCGGTCATACACATTCTTACATTGATGTTGTAACCAGCCCGGTTACATAACATTTTACGTGCATTACATATACATCAGGGATGTTGCCGTCCAAACGAAGGCACAACATTCAAAACATAATCCGAGAATAAATACGAATCAGTAATGACTTTCCAGACTCACATAACCGAGTCTAATACATTGGGAAACTTTTCACCCAACATTATCCTCTTGATCCCACAAGCTGAGACAATCTTACTTATTCCTTACTTTTTTAGTTCCTCTTCTACCCTGGGATGTAGAGATTAGCTAGAGAGAGCGCCATGCTGTCATATCACCTGTTTTTCCCCTGGCCTGGTTCCAGGCCAGTCCTAGGTCCTTTAGAGATTGTCTAATGTTGTCCTCCCAGCGAACTCTGGGTCGTCCTGGATCCCTGGCTCTTGATTTTCCCATACATGCCAAATGAGACAATCTTTCCGAATCAATATCTAGCAACCGACTGACTAAAAACTAGACAACGTCTATTCAAACCTGTACTCACTCATGTTCTCGTATTTCTAAGACATGATCAACAGAAACTCACACCAATCAACCAATCTATGCTTCTAACAGATGTTTAGACTCTCACAACCGTTGCAACCACAACAATCATGAAGCTTCCTAACTAGAGGATCCGAACACGTATAAATTACGTATATTTCCTCACAACATATTCTTGCCCATGTGTATAATACTTTGTCCCGTGTATTTCCCCGGGGGTCCCTAAAGAGACAAAGAAGGAATAGGCTAACTGCTCCCGTCGGCAAATCGTAAGAGTGGACGAATATGCGGTTATGCCCGGGTCTGGCAACCTTGTCATTACAAAAACACGAATGGCTACAAAAACCACCACTGCGAGAGCACATGATTTGGTGCATGTTTTCTGTAAGGAAATCAGTTGTAGTCATGGCTCTATGCTCCGTAAGGAACGAACAATTAAATGATGATGATGATGATAATGATGAAAATGATGATGATAATAAAATAATGAACTTTTCCACAAAAATATTTTCTCGCAAAAAAAAACTTCTCGGGAATACCTTAAATATAAATGAAATTTCTCTACACTTGCTGGTCAATTATTTTTTTTAAAGAATAGCTCAAAAATGAGAAAATAGTTTAATAAAATAAAATAAATCACATAGCTAAAAACTGAAAGCTGTGCATAATATTATGAGAAGATGATTAATGAGATTGACATGTAGAGGCTGCCAAAGGACATTAATAATATCTGGGTGGTTCTTCATACATCGGATAAGATTCGATGATAGGCTGGAGCTGAGCAGAGCCACAATCTATGTTTAGTGTTAGTATAGCGAGGCTACATCTGCCTTCATCAAGCCCCTTTGTGAACACGATGCATTGTTGAGGTAGTGATTAAGTGCCATGAATGATTTAATCCCTCTTGGTAGTAAAATTAAGCAATGAGGACTTAAAAACAGTAATCTAGTTATATATACCACTACGTGGTGGCTTGGTGCCAGAGTGCGCGGCCGTCTCTCAAAATGGTCTCAGCTACGCGTGAACGGGGTTAGAAATGCGGAGACAAGTCGCAGGGAGGTGCTTTAAAGTTGTCAGTTATAAAGGGAAGTAGACAATTTGTCGTCTGTTTTAGTAAGCTTGCTGCATTCCCGGGATCGCTGGCTCGGGACCCATCGAAATCACTCGGTAAAAGCGACAAGGAAACGTGTGTCAAGGGCCAAATTGGTATTTGTAGCGGCTGATAGATTTAATTAGCGTAATAGGCAGAGCTGAAAGCCTCTCTAAATCGGCTCGACACACTGCTTGTTCGCGCTCTTCAAGAGCTCGTTTACGCATGCGCGAGGGGGAAGCAAAAATTGGTGATGGCAACATGGCGAACCACTTTAGGACGGGACCAGGGGCACAGAAAAGCGGAAGTGCTAGCGCATGTGCTTGTGTTTCCAGGAAGTGACGATCCCAAAGACAGTTAGCAATGAAGTCAAGAGCATGAGAGTTTTTCCAGGAGACACTATTTGCGTTTCCTCAACAAAATCTGTTAACGTTCTCAACTGACAACCTTCCTCTTATTAATGCGAACGCTTCTTCCAAATTCAATCCCAGAAGCAGCATCCGCACTTCCTGTTTATTAGCAGATATGAAACATTTCATTGATGTATTTCTTTCTGGCAGCACTCTCTAGCACACAGAGTGTGGAGAATGGATGAAAAGAATTAAAGTTTGATATTTAGGTCAGATGGGGGGAATCATGAAGAGAAATATTGACAACACGAGAGATCAAGATGAACTTTCGAAATAAAAGAAAGAAAGCGATGCGAAATTCAAAGAGAAGATATAAGGGATAATATTATTTTTAGAAGGGTTAAATATGATGCATCTTTGTGAATCGTGTGTGACTTTTTAAGAGCAATAACTGTTACTGTTAAGACTGTAAATAAATACTTTATGCAACAAAAATAGAATTTATTTATACTAAAACCAAAAAAAATGACAGATACGCTCGTATTTACAACAATATCGGTAACTAATCTTACAAATATTGAAGGTAACACATTCAAATATCGACAATTAGTTACCCAAATGTAAGCCGATGGTCAAATAATGGCATTACGGTCAGACCAATACTGATGTTCACACAAATATACGAAACTAGTCACACAAATATTGGCAATAAAGTCAGACTAATATATGATAGATATACAAATATAAGTTGATTTATATTCTATATTTGACTTATCCATAGTGTTTGTTGAAGCTTTTGTGATAAAACTTTTTTTACGGGATGGGGTAACCAGCTCCATGGTTAACCCTTCTTAGTCGCTTTTTACGACATGCTTGGTAGGGTACATTGTCGCTATTCTTTTCTCACCTTTCGGGCCCCGGTAAAACAAATCCTGCACAGACCAGGTGGCCATATTGAGAATAACAGTTGAATAAAGTCTGGAGTGAAATTCACAGCTATACGTTGCATTTGTGGATTATGAAAAGGCATTCGACAGTGTAGACAAAGAATCACTTTAGAAATTGATAAGGCATTATGGAGTTCCCATGAAGATCATTACCTTAATAAAGAAGGCTTATAAAGACGTGACATGATGGACAACTTACAGAACCGTTTGGGATTAGAACGGGCGTGCAGCAAAGATGCCTCTTGTCTCCGTTTCTTTTCGTACTGGCAATATATTATGAATACATCGACATCACACAGCAGAAATGGAAGCCAGTGAAATCTGCCTAAAATTCTAGGTGATCTAGATTTTGTAGATGACTTGGCTCTTCTGTCCCATAACCATAATCAGATGTAAGACAAACATCGATGAGAGGTCACAACATGTGGGTCTGAAAATACACAGGGAAAAGACAAAGATAATGAGAATAAATGCATGAAATGATAACAAGGTTGAATCTGAAGAAACACTGCTACATTATTTAGAATCGTAAACATATAATGGCAGCAACATAGACAAAGTTGGAGAGACAATAATGATATCAAAATAAGAAAGCAAAAAAGCAAGAGGACCTTTCATTGCATTGTGAAACATATGGAAATTAAGAGAAATCAAGTCCAGAACAAAAATAAGAATCTTCAACTTAAATGGCAAGTCAATTCTATTGTATGGCTCTGAAACATAGAGAACAAACAAAATAACAACAAGAAAGTTAGAAACATTCATAAACGTGTGCTTGCGTAGAATTAAAGGATTGAGATGGTATGACAAAGTCACAAATGTGGATTGATGACAAGAACCAGACAAGTGCCAGCGGAACAAGAGATGAGAAGAAGACGCTGGCGATGGATAGGACACATTGAGGAAACCTGTTGATAGCATTACAAGGCAGTTCTTGTTCTGGAATCCCCAGGGCAAGAGAGGCAGAGGTAGACCAAAAAACACATGGAGAAGAGAACTGGAGATATAAGTAAAGATGATGAGGAAAACACGGAAATAACTTGAGCTTTTGGCACGTGACAGTAGTCACGTGTTTGTTAAAGGCCAGTGCTTTTTTTTTTTGGGGGGGGGGGGGGGGGGGGGGGGGGGGGGGGGGGGGGGGGGGGGGGGGAGGGGGGGGGGGGGGGGGGGGTGGGGGGGGTGGGGGGGGGGGGGGGTGGGGTGGGGGGGGGGGCGGGCGGGGGTGTGAGCTAATGGGTATTGATTGATTGATTGAGATAAATATAAGAACCTAGCCACACAAATAATAACATGAAAGCCGGAATAATATATGATGGTCACACAAATATAAGAAACTAATCACACAAATATAAGAAACTAATCACACAAATATAAGAAACTAGTCACACAAATAATGGCATTAAAGTCAGAGTTATATATGATGGTGACACCTATATAAGAAACTAGTCACACACAAAAAGGCATTAAAGTCGGACTAATATGTGATGTCACACAAATACATGAAACTAGTCACCCAAATATTGACATTAAGGTGAGACAAATCCTGATGGTCACACAAATGTAAGAAACTAGTCACACAAATTTGTACAGTTAGTCACATAAATAATTGTAATTCTCTCAAATAGTTCTTTCTGAACTGTCCCTATAACAGCTTGCAATATTTTTGTAAGTAGGTATTGTGATTCTTCTTCTTTCTTCTTCATCTTCTTCTTCTTCACCTTTCAACTCGTTCCAACTTAGGCCTACAACAAACTTAAGCCAAACAGGTAACAGAAAAAAAACATGTTTTAAGATTCCCTTTTACTATTATTATCATTGTCGTGAAACGAGTGTGTGTAACCCCACTACTTTGTTAAATCATTATGTCGGGATACAAATTTGCCCCAGCCAATCAACGCACGGTTGCTGAGCCGGAATAAATTACAAGAAGTTACGCCAGGAAAAAAACTTAAGCCCTGTTTTTTTCGGATGTGGGTCGCGGCCATCTTGTTCACGCAAGATGGCGGAAAAAACAGAATAAAATTAGGCTGTACGACGCTTGGGACTAAACTGCAGGAAACCAATCAGCTTGCCCCGCCAGGAACCAACCAAAAGCTTTGCTTAAGCATTCATCTACCTATATAATCGGGCGAGATTTTATGCAAAAGCACGCAACCCGACATGAAGCCAGAGAGACGACCGACTGAATAAGAGGAGCTGTCAACTTTGATTTATAGCTTACTGTAGTGAAATTGACAGAGATACAACGGTAAAATACTCAAAAGATAACATTTAAGGATAAAAACATAATGCGTAGGCTGCTGATGTACATGATCGCCTAGACCGCGGGTCATCACCCTCCATAAAATTGACTTGCTAGACAGGAGGGAAACGGAGGATCAAAAAGGAAAAAATATGACTGGAAAGATTGCGTAGCAAGGCTAAAGAGACGCAATGGGGGGGGGGGGGATGGAGGAAAGTAAAAAAATTCAAGTCCCCCAAATTGACACGAGGTACGGAATTGGACGTTTTGCGATACCAAGCGCTTGATTTGAATTTGAGCGGAAGAACGCAGATGTTAGGAATATTACAAAAATTTAAAAAGTAAATTTTCTTAATATTAATGCTAGGAATATAAAAATTAGCTGGCCAGATGGCCTATTCTGAGCAGTGAACTAATATGTTCTTAATTTTACAAACGGATAGATAATATTGAAGATAATGACAAAAGACAGTGTAGTTTACAACATCGACAGACTGCCTTGAATAAAAAGTGTCGTTATTTGCACCCAAAACACGACCTTGGGGACGCAAGTGTTCAAAGTTACTTATTATGGAGGAGAGGGTTTTTGAGCGGTAGCTGTGTCTAAATATAACTTTTTACGACAAAATTTTAAGGGGAGAGAAAGGTTGCTTCAAAAATCAAGCACATTTTTTTTAGAAACACAAGTAGAGACGGACAGACTAACAGATAACCATCCATACTTGACTGAAGCATGACTGAAATGACTTTAGTGTAGAAATTTGAAATTTAAAGTACAACTAGGCAGTGATTGGCCACAGACAAGCATATCATTAGCGCTCAGAGCGCATTTGGGGTCATTCTTCAATAATTGTTCAGTGTTAGACACAGATTTTAAAGTGTGGTGTGTTCCCATATGAAAGACAGTGAATAAATTTAGGGACGCCATACTATAGCCAGCAGCTCAGCTGAGTTTTGCTAGCAATTCTGTGTTATGTATTCTTAATCTGAGCTGTGAGTTTTCTATCGACAACAAAGCAGAGTCTATCCGGTGGGTGACTTTACTCGAGTGTATCTGTGCAGTTCTTGTGACAGAGACCACCATTATTGTCCGCCAGCACGGAGAGGTGGGACCGCAAGTTTTCAGCACCAGAGCTACAAAAAGATGAGTGAGCCTCTGGTCTGCTGGACATTCACCAACTATTGGTAGTGACTAATATCCCCATAAAAATTCCCACCAGTTTCTGGACACGGTGTAGTCAATATAGACAGGTGTGATGAGACCACCCCCAACAGCACAGACAATACATATCCTCCCTAGTAGCTGACTACCAGAACATTTGAATAAAACTAACTATTCTAGTACTTAAATATGTACACTTTTGTATTTATTATGTAACATTCCATGCATAATTTTCATAAATTTTAAATCCTTCTTTTAAAACAAGTTCTGGTCAAAATAAAACTTGATCCAGAACAAATAAATGTAATATAATTATATCAAAAACCTTATACACGTGAGTTAGTTCAGTGTATTTTAACACTTGTTAATCTTATTAGTCTTCTTAAATGTCTGTGGGTGTATTTATAACTAACACACCACATTACACATCATTACCCTAGACACTTTACGTAGCCACATTCATTAAGAAAAAAAAAAGTAAGTGTGAGGTCGTAGTGGTAGCAAGAAAGGCCTTCTGACAATTCTCAAATACATTTTATCTCAGGAGCCTTCACAGCTGGCCTCATACAATTTACATGTAGTAAGAACACCATCATACAATACCATCAATACCACTACATAAATTGGGGTCTTGTCCAGGGATAATTAGCCCAACAGTAAAATTAGGATCTCCTGGTGGGAGGAATAAAAGTAGGGAAATAAATTGTAAAATTTCCTTTAAAATTAAAAGTGTCCCTGCAGATAAAAGTTGGTGAATCTTCACAGCCAGTAATAATTAATTAGTTAACTGGTTAGTTAGAATTAGTTAGACTATAGTCATATAGTAATTAGAAGTACTTAGTGTATTTACTGGTTAGAGATTTATCTTGTATATTATTATATTGTCCAAAAAGTATGGCAGAGCTAGCAAAGTTTAGATCAGCTGCTGTGCTCACTGCGAAGGAGATGGGGATGGATGGTCAAATTTTAATTCAATACGTAACGACTGAATGTGATAAATATATTGAACGGGAAGAAAGGAGATTAGAAAAAGAGGCTGAAAGAAAATTAGAGGCTGACAGGTTAGCTGAAGAAAAGAGATTACAAATTGAGGCTGATAGAGAAATTAAGAGGCTGCAGATTGAGGCAGAAGAAAAACGACAGCAAAGGGAGGCAGAAGATAAAAAGGCCGAAAGGGAGGCAGAAGATAAAAAGGCCGAAAGGGAGGCAGAAGATAGAAGGTTGCAGAGGGAGCACGAATTACGACTAAGGGAGCTGGAATTACAAGGCCCGGCTCCTGAAAATGGTGCCAGCCCTTTTGCCTCAGATGCTACGCCCAGTATGGGAGCCTCAAACTCAGCTATGGGGTTTCATTTAGACCATTTTGTTGAGAAAGACGATGACATAGAAGGGTACCTAGGACGTTTTGAGTTATTAGCTACTACATATGGGTTAGAGAGAGAGAGGTGGAGCTTAAAGCTATCACAGGGATTGAGGGGTACTTCTTACGAAGTATTTGCCAAAATGAACAGGGAAGACCAAGACAATTATGACATGTTAAAGCAGGCTTTGTTATTAAGGTACGAAAAGAATGGTGAATTTTATCGTAAGAAATTCAGAAATGCCAAACTGTTGTCTGGGGAGACATACCACCAATTTTCTGCCAGAATAGAAACCTATTTGGAGAAATGGACGGCTCTGGGGAAGACCCAAGATCTTAAAGAAATGATCATGATTGAGCAATTGAGAGAGTCCATGGCTCCAGACATGAGAAAATTTCTCATGGAACAGGGTGCAGAGAAGTTGGGGGAAATTTTAAATGTTGCTGAGAGGTATCAGGCAGCTCAGGCAGAGGTAAGTGGTGCTAAAAAGAAGCACATAGACAATTTTAAAGCTCCACAGCAATTTAATAAATTTGATAATAGAGAGCAGGGAAATAAAGGCAGGACAAATTTTGAGCGGCCAAGAAATGACTATCGCGACAGAAACTCACAGTTCAATGACCAAAAGTTCAATGAAAGAAAACCGTTGAACCAAGGAAAAAGATGGTGCAAATGGTGCAAGAAGGATAACCATAACACCGAATTTTGTAGAAGGAAACCTTCAAACATTGCTGCAATGAAGTCGGGGACGCAAAGATTAAAGGTTAATCCTAAGGGACAACAGGAACCTTATCACCCCCCAGTTTGTGAGGATGTTATTTGTAATGGGGTCACCATAAGGTGCCTTTATGATACAGGTTTTGGATTATGATTCAGTTGTGAAGTCTAGCCTAGTGGACCCAAGTCAGTATACCACAGAAACAGTGGAAATACAAGGGGCGACTAAGGACATACCACTCATGACACTTCCCATCGCAAGGATAACGGTGAAAACTCGCTATGTGGAAGGAGAAATCAGAGCAGCAGTGATAGATGAACCAATCTACCCTCTGATATTGGGGTGTAGATACGTCTTCTTGGGGAATCCCGAGAAACCTGTGATCATGGCGACAGTGCAGACCAGGTCACAGAAGAAGGAGGAAGAAGGTGAACCTATAAACGCTCATCCAGAGGAGATGAGGAAGGCGCAGGCTGAGGATAGGACACTCAAGCCCTGTTTTAAAAAATTGCCCAAATGCCACACACCTCCGAGCAAGGGGGAATATTTCATGAAGAACAAACTCTTATACAGGAAGGCCGGAACTGGAACAAATGGTCACAACCAGCTGGTTCTTCCCATTGCATATAGAGAGAGAAAGTGATGGAACTCGGACATGCAATCCCCTTCAGTGGTCACATGGGGATCAGCGCCACAGGACAGCGTATAGCTTGTCATTACTTCTGGCCAGGGATAACGGAGGATATAAAAAGATATGTCAAATCCTGCCCAGAATGTCAAAGGGTAGCTCCAAAGCACTGGACTGCCCCTGCAACTCTAGGGGAAATGCCCATAGTGGGAACACCTTTTGAGAGGGTTGCAGTGGATATTGTAGGACCTCTCACTCGGACCAAGAGGAGGAACAGTTACATCCTTACTCTGGTGGACACTTGTTCTATGTGGGGAGAGGCGGTAGCCCTGCCATCAATTGATTCAAAACATGTAGCAGAGGCACTACTTACAATATTTACCCGATTAGGATTCCCGCATCAAATCTTGACGGATAATGGTTCTCAGTTCAAGGGGAAACTAACGGAAGAAGTTTTTAAGCTATTTCAAGCCAGGCACTTTCATTGTAGTCCGTACCATCCACAAGGGAACGGCCAGGTAGAGAGGTTCAATGGGACTCTCATTTCTATCCTGAGAAAGCTGGCACACGAAAAACCGGATCTGTGGGATCAATTCCTGCCCGCCGCATTGTTTGCGTACCGGGAGGTACCACATAGTTCAACCGGGATGGCTCCCGCAACTCTGCTATTTGGGAGGCCAATAAAAGGGCCTTTAGAAGCTTTATTAAGGACCTGGACAGATGAGAAGGCGGAAGAGACTGTTACCTCATCATATCAATATGTGAACGAACTGACCACTCGTTTGAAAGCTGGATGGAAACTGGCAAATGATAATTTGAAACAAGCCAGGAAGAAACATGCAGCATATTTTAATAGGAAGGCAAAGGACAGGGAACTGGCAGTCGGAGAGAAGGTGCTGCTTCTACTACCGGGAAGCCAGAATAAATTACAAATTGGTTGGCAAGGTCCATATACGGTTCTAGAGAAGGTGTCTAGAACAAACTATAAAATTGACAAAAAGGGGAAGGAAAAAGTTTATCATGTAAACCTGTTAAAGAAGTATCTGGACAGACCACTCCAGGAAAGCACCCCCTTATTGACCTTAGCTATTGCAACCCAGATGCAAAAGGAACCACTCACCTCACATGAATACCCATTACATCCTTGTGAAACCGCAGCACAGGTAAAAGTCAGTAAGCACCTGACTAAAAACCAGAGGGAGAGAGTTCAACAGGTTCTGGAGGAACATACAGATGTATTAACAGATAAACCAGGCCATACAAATTTGCTACAGTATGACATGAAACTGGTAGACACAAACCCAATCTGTATGAGAGCCTATTCTATTCCGTTCGCGAAGGAGAAGGCATTAAAGGAAGAAATAGATTATTTATTGAAGGAGGGGATTATTTCGCACAGTGAATCATCTTTTAGTTCTAGTGTCGTTTTGTTGAGGAAACCGTCTGGGGAACACAGACTGTGCATAGATTACAGGAAACTGAATGCTGTCACAGAAGGACAAGTGGATCCATTACCAGACACAAAACAGCTATTTGCCAGACTGAACAAGGCAAAATACTTTTCAAAGGTGGATCTTAGTAAAGGCTATTACCAGATCCCAGTGAAGCCTGAAGTGAGACCTTATTTGGCTTTTAGCACTTCGGATGGACATTATGAATTCAATATGCTACCATTCGGACTGAAAAATGCTCCGAGTGTGTTTTCAAGGATGATGCGAAAATTGTTGGACCCCCTGAATAACCCATGTATCACAAATTTCATGGATGATATTCTCGTCGCCACCGAGACATTTGAAGAACACATTGAAGCTCTGGAGATGTTGTTTGATAGACTTCGGGAGGCGAACTTAACTGCTAGGCCAACAAAATGTTGTATTGGATGCAAAGAGTTGGAATTCTTGGGGCACACCGTATATCAGGGTAATATGACCCCTGATCCTAAGAACTTGGAAAAACTGCAGAGAGCACCTAGGCCGCAAACAAAAAAGGACGTGCGATCATTTGTGTCGTTATGCGGATTTTATCAGAAATACATCAAAAATTTTAACGCTATATGTGCTCCTCTGACTGATCTGACTCGCAAGGGACTTCCAGATAAAATTATTTGGACTGCACAATGTGAACTAGCGTTCCAAGAGTTAAAGGAAAAACTCACTAGCAAGCCTATTCTCAAACTGCCTGATTTGACACAGGACTTTGTCTTAAGAACCGATGCAAGTAATGTAGGACTTGGAGGGGCTTTGTTGCAAAGATCAGCTGCACCTGATGGGGAACTTAAACCAGTCGCTTATGCAAGCCGCAAATTGAATAAGGCGGAACAAGGATACTCCACAAGCGAAAAAGAATGTTTAGCATTAATCTGGGCAATAAAGAAGTTTCAAATCTATCTGTATGGTAGGACTTTTGTGGTGGAGACGGATCATCAGCCTCTCGTGTTCTTGTCTCAGGCTAAGCATGAAAACGCAAGATTGCTGAGGTGGTCTTTATTGCTTCAACCGTATCAGTTCAGTATCCAATATATCCCAGGCAAATTGAATGTCGGTGCAGATTTCCTCAGTCGGCACCCCTGTGATCAAAATTAGAGTAGTGGCAGACGTGAGGAGTAATTTTACCTATGTGTATCGCTGGTTTTGGAACTTGCCATAGGCATGTTTTCAAGTGGGGAGATGTGTAGTGAAATTGACAGAGATACAACGGTAAAATACTCAAAAGATAACATTTAAGGATAAAAAACATAATGCGTAGGCTGCTGATGTACATGATCGCCTAGACCGCGGGTCATCACCCTCCATAAAATTGACTTGCTAGACAGGAGGGAAACGGAGGATCAAAAAGGAAAAAATATGACTGGAAAGATTGCGTAGCAAGGCTAAAGAGACGCAATTTGGGGGGGAATGGAGGAAAGTAAAATTCAAGTCCCCCAAATTGACACGAGGTACGGAATTGGACGTTTTGCGATACCAAGCGCTTGATTTGAATTTGAGCGGAAGAACGCAGATGTTAGGAATATTACAAAAATTTAAAAAGTAAATTTTCTTAATATTAATGCTAGGAATATAAAAATTAGCTGGCCAGATGGCCTATTCTGAGCAGTGAACTAATATGTTCTTAATTTTACAAACGGATAGATAATATTGAAGATAATGACAAAAGACAGTGTAGTTTACAACATCGACAGACTGCCTTGAATAAAAAGTGTCGTTATTTGCACCCAAAACACGACCTTGGGGACGCAAGTGTTCAAAGTTACTTATTATGGAGGAGAGGGTTTTTTGAGCGGTAGCTGTGTCTAAATATAACTTTTTACGACAAAATTTTAAGGGGAGAGAAAGGTTGCTTCAAAAATCAAGCACATTTTTTTTAGAAACACAAGTAGAGACGGACAGACTAACAGATAACCATCCATACTTGACTGAAGCATGACTGAAATGACTTTAGTGTAGAAATTTGAAATTTAGAAAGTACAACCTAGGCAGTGATTGGCCACAGACAATCATATCATTAGCGCTCAGAGACGCATTTGGGGTCATTCTTCAATAATTGACTGTTTAGACACAGATTTTAAAGTGTGGTGTGGTGAGATTTGGTTTTCCCATATGTTAAGACATTAGGAATTAAATTTAGGAAGGAGCCATACTATGAAAGCCAGCAGCTCAGCTGAGTTTTGCTTTTTCTGTGTTAATTTATGATCATAATTCATTCTACGACCAAATCTGGTAAGATTGCGAAATTATTTTCTTTATAAACATGGATTTGACATATTGTTTCACTGTTCGAGTGAGTGGTTGATTTGATACAGCCATATACTCAAAAATTTAGCCTTTACAAAACATAGTTCACCATATAAGGATAAAATTAATTTAGCTCTAGACCAAAGTGGAATGAAGCCCAAAGAAATCTTTTATTTTAGCCCTACACTGGTCTCTAAACATAAATGTATCATAAACTCAAGAATCAAGCAGTGAGTTTTTTAAGATCTCAAGAAACCAACAGTCTGGGAGAAGACTTAACAGCAGGATAACCTATCCCAGCAACTGCAGACATGCAGCGTTTACTAAAACGTTGAAAACAGATTACCTATCTTCTTGATTTTGGCCAACAACTAATAAATATTTTTCAGAATCTATAGGTCTGCCTGTCCATAGGATCATTATCTGGATGTAAACCCCACCATGGGTAACTGTGCTGTTTGGTCAGAGAGATCTGACCTGTCTGTATGATGTGGTGTGTTGTCCCATGTGGGTGTCCAAAGACAGTGGAATATAAATAGATTTTGACACATAGCCCAATACTTTGATTGCAGAGGCTGAGCTGTGAGTTTTTCTATCGACAACAAAGCAGAGTCTATCCGGTGGGTGACTTTACTCGAGTGTATCTGTGCAGTTCTTGTGACAGAGACCACCATTATTGTCCGCCAGCACGGAGAGGTGGGACCGCAAGTTTTCAGCACCAGAGCTACAAAAAGATGAGTGAGCCTCTGGTCTGCTGGACATTCACCAACTATTGGTAGTGACTAATATCCCCATAAAAAATTCCCACCAGTTTCTGGACACGGTGTAGTCAATATAGACAGGTGTGATGAGACCACCCCAACAGCACAGACAATACATATCCTCCCTAGTAGCTGACTACCAGAACATTTGAATAAAACTAACTATTCTAGTACTTAAATATGTACACTTTGTATTTATTATGTAACATTCCATGCATAATTTTCATAAATTTTAAATCCTTCTTTTAAAACAAGTTCTGGTCAAAATAAAACTTGATCCAGAACAAATAAATGTAATATAATTATATCAAAAACCTTATACACGTGAGTTAGTTCAGTGTATTTTAACACTTGTTAATCTTATTAGTCTTCTTAAATGTCTGTGGGTGTATTTATAACTAACACACCACATTACACATCATTACCCTAGACACTTTACGTAGCCACATTCATTAAGAAAAAAAAAAGTAAGTGTGAGGTCGTAGTGGTAGCGAGAAAGGCCTCCTGACAATTCTCAAATACATTTTATCTCAGGAGCCTTCACAGCTGGCCTTTGGTTCACTATGAATGTATCAGGTTACTGATTGTATCTTGGGGCATTAGGTATAAGGATTGTATTTCCTTATATGGATTGATGAAGACGAAGACTAATAGGACTCATACCTCAACCTATTGTCTCCTTACTTACTTACTTAGTCGTTCCCCTTCTACCGTGAGGTGTAGAGGTTTGGAAGAGAGAGCGCCAGACCATCCTATCGGCTGTCTTCCTCCTGGCCTGGTTCCATTCTAGTCCTCGGTCCTTCAAAGATTGTCTAATGTTGTCCTCCCAGCGGACTCTGGGTCGTCCTGGGGGTCTGGATCCTTGGCTCTTTGTTTCCCATGCTTGTCGTGGTAGCCGGTCTTCTCCCATTCTGCAGACATGGCCAAACCATCTTAGTTGGGACTGTTCTACTTGGGTCTGCAGGGTGTGGGATTTAAGGCCTTGACGTATCGTCTGGTTGCGTACCATGTCTCTTCTTGTTACTTCAACCACCTTCCTCAGATATCTCATTTCTGAGGTTTGGATCTGGCTTTTGTGGGTTGTAGTCATTGCCCATGACTTGCATCCATATGTCAAGACTGGGACATAGGTGGAACGGTATACAGCCATCTTCGTTTTCTTACCAACCTCTCTCTTGCTGAGGAATCCTCGATTTATGGCCTGAAAAAGTCTCCCAGCTGCTGCTTTTCGAGTGGCCAACTCTTCTTTGATGCCTCCCTTTCAGTTAATAATAGCTCCGAGGTATTTAAAGTGGTCTACCTGCTCCAACTAAAATATTACCAAAACAGTCCTTGTTAGGACTCAATCTATTGTCTCCTATAACTCAATCTATTGTCTCACATAACTTCAGTCTATTATCTCAGATAAAACCAACTGGAATATAACCAAAACAGTCCTTGTTAGGACTCAATCTATTGTCTCATCTAACACCAATCTATTGTCTCCTATAACTCCCACCTGATATATAACCAAACAGTCCTCGTCTCATATACTCCTATCATAAGAACATAACAATATTGTTAGGATATATGTTACCAGCTAGTATATTACTTGTCAGAGAGGGCCTGGTATATTATAGTGGGAAGGAAATGGTTGTATCACACCTAGGTGTACATATTATTGGATGTATTCATGTATTGAATTTATATTATGGGATGTATTCATGTATTGAATGTATTCATGTATTGAATTTATATTATTGAATGTATTCATGCATTGAATTTATATTATTGAATGTATCCATGCATTAGTTTATCAGAAAGAATGTTTTGCAAGTAGACACCTGTCTTGTCTCGCTGTTGCTAAATCATACTGAGCCATGTTGTCATTCATCCTACATGCAGACACCCGAGACACGCTCATATCATATACAATAGAAATAGGTTGGCTTGAGGACAGAAATTAGCCCCTATTTTTCCTTGTTACAGGTTTTATTCGTGTCATCAAAACTGAGATCGTGGGTCGTCAATCCAGCTGCCCGGAACTCCGCAGGAGCATAGAGGTTCACAGAATCTACATCTTTGGTCCCCCTCAGTCTTGGGTGGGCTAAAGGAACGATCCTCAGCCGTTGTTGTGTGAACCAAACAAAGAAGAACAGACCTTAGAGAGATGAGTACACATTAGTACCATTTCTGTCAGCATTGTGAGCAAAGGTTAGTGTCAGTGACGAGAAAGAGATTTAGCGTAGAAAGAGACAAGATTAACAGCATAGCTAATAATTTTTATAGACGTAATTAACAGCATAGCTGATACCTGTACTATAATTGAATAACAGCACATCTGATATAATTTTTTGTTCCTATAATTGGAAAACTTGTTGTAATATATTTATATATCTATATAAATATTTGTAAATCATATGTAAACTTACAAATCCATTACATTCCATTTTTCAACATTCACCCTTCAGCACAAGAGTAGATAGTGTATATACTAAATAAATAATAAGGAAATTGTATTTGAAGACTTGTCAATTTTATCATTGTTAAGTAAAATCTGTTTCCTTGTCTTAATATCACAGTTAGTTACACAGCGGAGGTGGCAAGTTATGTCGGTCTCCTCTCTACTAATTTTTCGAGATCAGATCATTCACAGCCGTAACTAATTTGTGATACCAGTAGTTCTCTCAGACACTGGGACTTCACCATTTTCTGCAAAAATTCTATTTCTGTAATTGTCAGTACTATACTGATCCAAGAGCCAAATAAAAACCTCACGCCACACTGGGGGCTCGTCCGGGATATTTCTGTATATCTTGAGCCTTACTTAGTCTATTCATCTATCTACACTCTATCTTGTGCCACCCATAGATAACTAAAGAAAAAAAATTTTTTTTGAAAAATAATTCTATAATAGGATTTTTTAATTATTGTTTTCTTAGGAGGAGTACCATTTAGTACTCAGTAAATAGTTGATGCTCACAAAGTTGCACGGAAATTATTTGTTCATTTAAATTAATTAAGTTTAATTATAATATTTGGATATAGTAAATTTACATACCCTTTCTAAGTAACGCCATGGCTGATCTAGTGAAGTTCAGGACTGCGATCATGCAGATGGGTAAGGAATTAAATATGACAGGTGATGCTCTCACTCAGTATGTCACAACAGAAGTGGACAAACACATGGATAGGGAAGAAAGAAAGTTGCAATTAGAGACTGAAGCCCCATCGAGGCCAGCTCCTTGACGTGGAGATGGGGCTCAAGTACAGCCATCAGCGGCTGAAAAACCAAGACTGGCCAGGCCCTCCTACACTCGAGCAAGACCACAGTCTGCCCTAGCAAGTCAAGGTGCTGAAGACGGAGGCAACCAGCCAAGAGGCGTACCACAGCAATCAGGATGCCACGCACATGCGCTATGGAAGTATGCCTATATCTGCAAAACGTTATGGCACTCGCCTTGTGGCGGACACCCAGGCAGGCGCAGTGCCGGGCCCTCTGCCTCGGAAGGGCCCAACCCCTACTACTGGGGGTCCTTCTCAATTGCCCCGTGGAGCCAGGAGGCATGAGAATAGAGCTACTGGCCAAGCAAAGAAAAGTCAATTTAAAATAATGCACTGGAATGCTGAAGGCGTCAATAGTAAAAAAGACGGCTACAGCAAAAAATTAGAGCTCGAAAATATCTTGAATGAAGAGCAAGTAAATGTATGTTGCTTGCAAGATACCCACCTCAACAAGGACATAGCCTTCAAAATCAGAGGCTACCAGTGCTACTGATCTGACCGAATAGACAGGCGAAAGGGTGGAATACTGACACTCGTGAGGAATAACATCAGTGCATGTCAGCTTGAAACATATATGGAGGGGGCGGAATAACAGATGCTTCATCTCAGGACAGAAAGTTCAGAATTCCACCTGCTCAACTACTACTGTCCGAGCGACCGCCCACTGGCACTAGTTACAATCCCAGCAAAAGAAAGACTGATTGTATGCGGAGACTTCAACAGCCACTCACAGAGCTGGGGCTATGATCACATGGACATGAGAGGTGAGGAGCTTGAAAACTGGCAGGATGACAATGGGCTTATCCTGATTAACCAGCCAATCGACCCACCTACCTTCTACTCGAGATCATGGCACACCACCTCTACACCAGACCTGGCATTCCACTCACCCAGCCTGGAGTGGAACACTCCACGCGTTGTAGGGAAACAACTTGGAGGCAGCGACCACCGGCCAGTCTTCCTAATTGTGGAAAATGAACTTGTCAAGGAGAGCAGCACTCTCTCTAGGTGGAACTACAAGAAGGCAGACTGGACAATGTACCAGCACCGTACTAGTATACTGGCTAGAGATGTGACTGTAGACAAAGACATCAATAAGCTAGTCGATGAATTCAGCAGATGCATATTACAGGCTGCTCGTGAAACAATACCCAGAGGGGCTCGTAAGCACTACAAACCATATTGGAATAGTGAACTAGAGCAGCTGCACAACGACGTGGAAACATCTCGAAAGCAGGCAGAGACCAGTCCATGCCAAGAACACCACAATAACTACCAGCAAGCTAAGGCCAAATTTCAAAGGGCCAAGTTGCAGGCCAGGCGAAGAAGCTGGAAGGAGAAAACAGAGTCCTTGAACTTCGAAAGAGATACGAGGAAACTGTGGAAGCTGGTAAAACAACTTAACGATGAAGGTACAGAGAGAAACTCAAGGATTGCTCTGTACAAAGATGGAAACATCCTCATGGGAAAACAGGCAGCTGATCACTTTGCAGACTCCTTTGCTAAAGACAACAACATCGAAGTTAGCCCAGAGAAGCAACAGGAGACTCGTGAGAAACAACAATACGCAGGACGAGATGGAACCATACCTGAAGTTATGGAGGCACCAATCACAATCAGAGAACTGGAGCTTGCAATATCCAAATTGAAAATGAGAAAGTCGCCAGGAGTTGATGGAGTGTCCAATGAAATGATTAAGAACTTGGGAACCGCAGCAAAAACAAAGCTGCTGCAGATCTTCAATATCTGTTGGAACTCAGGCAGAGTTCCACAGACCTGGAGGGAAGCAATCATGATACCACTCCTAAAACCAGGAAAAGACAGTTCCACTGCCTCCAGCTATAGACCAATCAGCCTTACAAGCTGCCTCTGCAAAACAATGGAACGTATCATCAACCTCAGGCTATAGTGGTACCTTGAAAGTGAAAACCTTCTTGTACCACAGCAGGTGGGCTTTAGACAGTGTTATTCCACCGAAGATCAGGCAACTTACCTTTCCCAAGAGATTGAGGATGTGTTCCAAGATAAGAAACTGGTACTAGCAGCATGGATAGATCTAAGGAAAGCATTTGACAAGGTTTGGAAAGAAGGGCTTCTGAAGAAACTGAGAAATTGTAGAGTGAATGGTAAGATGTACAAATGGGTGAAAGCATACCTGCATAACAGAAGAGCCCGAGTACAACTAGATGGCCTCAAGAGTAAGAAAATTCTACTGCGTCATGGCGTCCCTCAGGGAGGGGTTCTGTCCCCCACACTTTTCCTAGTCTACATCAACGACCTGGTTGCTGAACTACCACATGGAATGAAAGTGGCAATTTACGCTGATGACCTGGTAATATGGTGCGCAGATGGGCATGCAACAGTGGCCACCAAACTGCTACAAAGAGCTATAGATGCCTTAACCTCATGGGCAAATAGATGGTGTGTCAGCATCAATACAGACAAGTGCAGCACTACGCTCTTCACCCTCTCTCCCAAACAAAAAGCTGGTGTCATCAACATAAACGAAGAGCTCCTGAGAGAAGATAAACAACCCACCTATCTCGGAGTTACATTCGATGATAGGCTGACATGGAAGCAGCACATCAACAAAGCAGCAACAAAGGCCAGGAGGAAGTTAGCCATCCTGAGAAAACTAAGTGGAACCACATGGGGAGCCAGCGGGAAAATACTTAGTAAAGTTTACCAGCAGGGCATACGACCACACCTGGAATATGGGTCAGCTGCGTGGTGCCCAGCATCAAACACCACATTACAAGAGCTAGATACGGTGCAAAACCAGGCGCTTAGGGTCATCACGGGGGCAATGAAATCAACGCCTATAGTGAAGATGGAGAAAATGGGGAGGATAAAAGCACTGAGAGAACGCAGAGACACGAAAGTGCTAACACAGGCAGAAAAGTTCCTCTGTATGCCGAGCCATCCAATGAAGGACAGATTCCAAAACCTAGCAATGGGGCGACTGAAAGGAAGAAGCTTTATCCACCAGGCCAAACGATTACGTAGACAAACCTCAGACCTGCCTGAAGTTAACAGCCCCCTAAAGTCTGTGCCAGAACAAACTCCTTGGAGAGAGGAGCATGGGCTACCAGTACACATCCACACAAAAGTGAAAGGAATATTCGACAGGGATGAACAGAACAGTGTGCAACGTAGGACAGTCACTCTCAGTTTCCTGGATGATGAATACCCACAGGACCTCTGGGTCCGAGTATACACGGATGGGTCAGCACAGAATGCAGTAAAGAATGGATGAGCAGGAGTGTACATAGAATACCCAAACAACACTAGGGATACTGTCAGAGTACCAACGGGGAAATTCTGTAACAACTATGATGCAGAAGTCCAGGCAATCAAGGTGGCAACTGAGAAACTATTGAACACCAATCTCGGTCCACAGCCTGTAGTGTTCCTGACAGATGCAAGATCAGCACTCCAAGCACTTCAGTCCAGAAAATTGCCAGGCATACAAGCCCTACTTTCTGAACTGTGCAACCAGCGCAGGGTCACCAAGCAGTGTATACCGTCTCATTGTGGAATACCAGGAAACGAGAAAGCAGATGGACTGGCTAAAGAAGGTGCTGCAGACGAGCAACCGGATGTACCAGTTACATACCATCAGAAGAAAAAGATGATCAAATCTATCAGAAAGCCACCAACACCAACGCAGGATGACTACCAAGCTATGAACAGATCAGAACAAATAGTCATTCTGCGCCTCAGAACAGGACACAACCGCCTCCGCAGCCACATGTATACAAAATTCAAGATTGGCAATTCAGCCATGTGTACATGTGGACAGGCACCCCAGACTGCGGAGCACGTACTTCAAGATTGCCCCGAATATGGTATATTGAGGCAAACCCACTGGCCCAGAGAAAAAACACTGGAAGCAAAACTATATGGACCTCTGTATGAACTACAAAAGACAGTGAAGTTTATACAAGAAACAACATTGCAGATATAGACAATATAGTTCAAGTGAACGAAAGAAGAAGAAGAAGAAGAGACCGAAGCAAAGAAATTAGAGGCTGATAGAGAAGCAAAGAAATTAGAGGCTGAAGAAAGGCGGTTGCAAGCAGAAGCTGAGAGAGAAACCAAAAGATTAGAAATTGAAGCCAAGAAATGGGAGGCTGAAAATGAGGCAAAGAAAATTGAAGCGGAGGAAAGGAAATTACAAGCAGAGAGAGACCATCAGTTGAGATTAAAAGAGCTTGAAATTCAGGCAACTACTGGCAATAATGGTGGTAGCTCACCTCACTCTGAGAGTAGCTCCAGCCAGAGCACCTCAAGTGGGGCCATGAATTTTCATTTGGACCCATTTGTTGAGAAAGAAGACGCCATTGAGTCGTACCTGGATAGATACGAAAGACCTGCCACTACCTATGGCTTAGTGAAAGAAAAGAGGAGTCTTAAACTATCTCAGGGATTGAGAGGTGTTGCCTACGATGTATATTTGAAGCTCTCAAGAGATGACCAGGAAGATTATGAAATCCTGAAGCAGGCACTGCTTGTGAGATATGAAAAGAACTCAGAATCATATAGAAAGAAATTCCGAACAGCTAAACTTCTTCCAGGAGAAAACTATCACCAATTCTCTGCTAGATTGGAAACCTATTTGGAAAAATTGAGTAGTTTAGGAAAGTGTCAGGATCTGAAAGAAATGATAATGATGGAGCAAGTGAAAGAGTCCATGCCTCAAGAAATGAGGAAGTTTATCATGGAACAAGGAGCAGAGAGATTGGAAGATATTGTAACTGTTGCTGAGAGATATCAAGCAGCTCAGGCAGAATTATTAGGAAATAAGAAAAAGCAGGGTGAAAACTTCAAATCATCACAAAACTATTCCAAATATGAACAAAAGGACCATACTACAAGGAACAAACAAAGATTTGACCAAAAGGACAAAAACCCTCTAAGATCGGATAAGACACCTTACCGGAAGGAAGGAAAGTGGTGTAAAACTTGCCTAATGAGTAACCACAATACTGCGGACTGCAGAAGGAAGAATCCTCCTCATCATGCTGCATGTCTTAAAACAGGGAAGCAGGGAAGGAAGGAACTGGCAGTAAGTCAGAAGGACTTCCATCATCCCCCTGTCTGTGAGGAAGTGACCGTGAATGGCACTCAAGTACTCTGTTTATATGACACAGGATTGGATTTTGATTCAGTTGTGTGCTCTTCTCTAGTGAGTCCTGACCAGATAACCACAGAAACAGTGGAAATCAGAGGACCGATCAAGGGAGCAAGAACCATGACACTAACCATAGCTCGAATCAACATAAGATCTCGCTATGTGGAAGGACAAATCAAAGCAGCAGTGATGGACGACCCTATTTACCCTTTGATTTTGGGGTGTAGGTATGTTTTCCTTGGAGAACCTATAAAACCTGTAGTTATGGCAACAGTCCAGACCAGGGAAAGCTCCAGGAAAATGGAGGAGAATCCTATCAATACTCATCCAGAAGAGATGAAAAAGGTTCAAGCAGCAGACAGCACATTGAAGCCTTGTTTTGGCAAATTGCCTAAAGCACATAACCCTCCAGAGAAAGGAGACTTGTATATGAAGAATGGCCTACAATACAGAAAAGCTGAAACAGACCTAAAGGGCATGGACAGCTTGTAGTGCCAAAATCTTACAGGGAGAAGGTTATGACACTAGGACATGCTATACCCTTCAGTGGACATATGGGAATAGGGGCCACTGGACAAAGGATAGCCTGTCACTACTTTTGGCCAGGAATTACAGAGGACATAAAAAGATATGTAAGATCCTGTCCAGAATGCCAAAGAGTAGCTCCTAAGCATAGGACTGCACCAGCAACACTGGGAGAAATGCCTATTATGGGAACCCCTTTTGAACGTGTTGCAGTAGATATTGTTGGACCACTCACTAGGACCAAGAAGAGAAATGCTTACATCTTAACCTTGGTTGATACTTGCTCTATGTGGGGAGAAGCAGTGGCCATGTCAGCTATAAATTCAAAGCACGTGGCAGAGGCCCTGTTGACAATATTTACCCGATTAGGTTTCCCGCATCAGATATTGACTGACAATGGGTCTCAGTTTAAGGGAAAGCGAACACAAGAAGTATTCAGGATATTTCAAGCCAGGCACTATCATTGTAGTCCCTACCATGCCCAAGGGAACGGTCAAGTAGAGCGGTTCAATGGTACGCTTATTTCAATCCTTAGAAAGCTGGCGAGTGAAAAACCTGATACTTGGGATACTTACTTACCCGCTGCACTATTTGCATATAGGGAAGTACCCCACAATTCAACTGGATTGGCTCCAGCTACATTGTTGTTTGGAAGACCAATAAAAGGTCCACTGGAAGCATTGCTGCGGACATGAACTGATGAAAAGGCAGAGGAAACAGTGACTTCCTCATACCAGTACGTCAACGATTTGACATCTCGATTGAAAGCAGGTTGGAAACTGGCCAATGATAACTTAAGACAGGCCAGGAGGAAGCATGCTGCGTACTACAACAAAAAAGCAAAGGATAGGGAACTGGAGGTGGGTGAAAAGGTGTTATTACTGTTGCCAAGCAGCAATAATAAATTGCAGATTGGATGGCAGGGACCCTATGTCATACTGGAAAAACTTTCCAGGACCAATTATAAGATTGACAAGAAAGGAAAGGAGAAGGTATATCATGTCAATCTTCTTAAAAAATATTATGACAAGGAATCATCAGAAGTTGCACATATCATGACCCTAGCCATAGCAACAGAAATGCATGGTGAACCACTTCACTCTATGGAATATCCCCTCACAACTACAGAGGATTATGTTCAAGTAAACATTATAATAATAATAATAAATTCTTTAAGCACCAAACACGGCGCATAAGGCAGAAACCAGTGCTCTCCAGGTTGTTCGTTGTGACGCCACTCCTCTTAGCTCTTGCACATTATTTAGGCCCAACGTTCTTCCTTCTCTTATTATTGTTCTTCTGAGTGTTTCTTTTGGTCTTCCTTTTTTCCTCTTACCCTCAGGAACCCAAGTGAGCGCCTGTAGTGGTATTCTGTTGTTTTGCATTCGTAGGACATGACCGATATAAGACCATCGTCTTTTCCTTATATAGTCGGAGACATATTTCTGCCTAGAGTCTTCTCTTATTTGTCGATTAGTCTTGAATTCTTTCCAACTGATGTTCATGAGTTTTCTAAGACATTTGTTCTCGAATGTATTCAGCTTAATCTCCAATGATTTTGTTATTTTCCAACTCTCACAGCCGTATGTTAACACTGAGATAACATTTGAATTAAACAGACGACGCTTGGTATGTATATTCAATGATCGTAATTTCCAAATGTTAGATAATCTATTGAAGGCGCTAGCTGCCAAAGCAATTCTAGTATGGATTTTAAGTAAACATTAGTGAACATTTAACGCCAGAGCAGAAGAAGATGGTTCAGAAAGTGTTGGAAACCCATGCTGATGTGCTCACAGATAAGCCAGGTCGTAAGAATCTGTTAGAGTACGACATGAAGGCTACTGACCCTACACCGTATGCATGAGAACATACCCTATACCCTATGCGAAAGCCCAAGCACTAAGGGAGGAAGTTGATTATTTGTTAAAGGAGAAAATTATCTCGAAGTCAGACTCTCCCTATAGCTCACGTGTGGTGCTATTGAGAAAACCGAGTGGTGAACACAGGTTATGTATTGACTACCGGAAGCTTAATGCGATCACAGAATCTCATGTGGACCCATTACCTGACACCAACCAGCTGTTCTCTACACTGAGTAAGGCTAGGTATTTATCGAAGGTAGATCTAAGCAAGGGATACTACCAAATACCAGTGAAACCAGAAGTTAGGAAAATACTGGCATTTAGTACATCAGACGGACACTACGAGTTTAATGTACTACCCTTTGGGCTGAAAAATGCTCCAAGTATCTTTCCAAGAATGATGAGGAAATTGTTGGAACCTCTACAAAACTCCCATATCACTAACTTTATGGATGACATTCTTGTTGCTACAAACACATTTGAAGAGCATATAGTAGCGCTCTCTATGTTGTTTGACAGGCTGAGAGAAACTGGATTGACTGCACGTCCAACCAAGTGCTATATCGGTTGTAAGGAGTTGGAATTCCTAGGTCACACTATTTCTACAGGTCATGTGTCTCCTGACCCAAAGAATATAGAGAAGTTAAAGAAGGCACCCAGACCTCAAACAAAGAAAGATGTGAGATCATTCGTGTCATTATGTGGGTTCTATCAGAAGTACATACCCCACTTTAACTCTCTGTGTGCACCATTAACTAACTTAACGAAGAAAGGACAGCCTGATAAAATCCAATGGAATGCTGATTGTGAAAAAGCTTACACAGAGCTAAAAGCAAAACTCACCAGCAAACCAATCCTTACGCTACCCGATATCACACAGGAATTTGTATTAAGGACGGACGCTAGCAGTATAGGTATTGGTGCAACTCTCTTGCAGCAATCAAAAGCCCAGCCGGATGAACTTTTACCAGTCGCCTACGCCAGTAGGAAGCTGAATGCAGCTGAGTTGAACTACTCGACCATAGAGAAAGAATGTTTGGCTCTAATTTGGTCCATCGACAAATTTTCACCTTACCTGTATGGGACACACTTCATTGTCCAAAGCGATCACCAGCCTTTAACTTTCTTGGCTGCATCTAAAAAGTTAAATTCGAGATTGTTAAGGTGGAGTCTGCTTCTGGCGCCTTATTCCTTTACCGTGAATTACATTCCGGGAAGAGACAATGAAGGAGCGGATTTTTTAAGTCGACACCCTATTACTCTGGAAGGACAGACGCAAAATGATTAACTACAGCAGGTGTTTACACTTCAGCTATGACAAGTCACAGCTAGGAAAGGATGGGGCTATGTCGTGAAACGAATGTGTGTAACCCCACTACTTTGTTAAATCATTATGTCGGGATACAAATTTGCCCCAGCCAATCAACGCACAGTTGGTGAGCCGGAATAAATTACAAGAAGTTACGCCAGGAAAAAAACTTAAGCCCTGTTTTTTTCGGATGTGGGTCGCTGTCGTGGAATATTCTAATCCACATATATAAATTATCAAGTAAATATAAAGCCAATAAATACATATAATAAATAAAGGAAGAAGAATGGTAAAGAACAGTGCTGTCACAATGACTGTACTCGAAATCCCCTTGTTTTCTACTGCGTATGCAAATTGTAACGTTTCACGTTGATATTAAAGGCCTTCTGCAACATACACGCGTTTCCCTAACACACAATAAAATGTGCTGCCTTTCTAAGAAAAACCTTGAAATATGCAAGTTGACCTAAATTTTAAATTCCATTCATGTCTTTTTCTACACTATGTTACCAAAAACAAAAGACAGATGGACTAAAGGATAGCGAGAAGGGAGGGGCGAATAAAGCCGAACGCATGCAAAATTAACCACGCGTCTCGCTATTAATGCCACCCCCAACCCGCGTCGCGCGATACACAAATGCTGCCATCACGCGTGTTAGGCTACATGCACTAACTTTTTTTCGGACGGACAGTGATAAAATACATTACCCTTCCCATAGTTAGGTTTTAAAATCATAAAAAACGCTTATTAGGAAAGATAACAATAGATGGGTTTACGGTTGAAAACATAACAGTACCCAGACAGCACATCTTCGAAACAGGAGGTAGAAAATACATATTTTGAACGCAGCCACGTAGCTCTTTTAAATTTGGATATTTGGGTTCCTTAGGGCTTGCTGACCAAGAATATGTAAAACGTTACGCAAATAGTCCAGGAATTAATAAATTATACCCAAAATAAAATAGTGGGGATGCCTGACAGCATGGAATCATTTCTGCTCATAAAATTTTTTTATAACGTGTTTGAAAAAAAATCTTACGTTACAGAATTAGCCTACCATGTAAACTCCAAATTGATTGGAGCGCAACAAATGAAAGACTAACCACGATTGGTCGGACTATAAATACTATCTTTCGTTGTTAGGGGAGACGTGAAAAGGTAACATTTTTTCAAACACTTGTCGAAACGTGGCCTCATTGGCTAGACTCGCTGATATACTCACTTAGGAGCGTTAGTTCGAGACCACTAGTACAAATAATCCTGATAAAGCAACAGTGCGTTGAAGCCAGCTCATATTTGTGTTAAATAAAAGCCTGGAACATAAGCAGATGGGAATTTGTGCCAGTAAATGTGCCAGAATTCATTGCTAATCAACGTATCTGTGTTTATTTCCATGAAATTGTGGTAAGCTTGAACCATTCAGTATCTTTTAATGAAAATTGAATGTAAATTGTTAATTTATGCCTGTATATATATGTGTAGTTCAGTGGCAAACAGGAGATAAAGCCTATAATGCTCCAGCCTGAACAGAGGGTGTCGGAGGGAAGTAAAACGGCATGGAATGGCCAAATAGTACACTGACACCTGGATGATTGACTAGAAAGAAATAATGCTGGAAGTGCAGAGGCGTGGTAACCATTAAGGAGGTAAATACTGGTATAAAGTATTTCAGATGAAGCTGACAGTTGGCCTAACGCTCTGAGCTCAATGTTTGTGTTGTATTGTGCTCAGTGTAGAACTAGAGTATCAATTAGTTATGAAGTAGAAGGTACATCCTTCTTGTTTTCAGGGACCGTGGTCTTGATGGTACTGAGCAGCACCTGGTCAGAGCTTTGCTGAATCCAGAGTCGGACAGCATACTCCTTGGTCTTTTTAGCTATCAGTGAGGTGTATCCACAGCCCAGAGGAGAATTCGAGCAGAGGAGTCCTTCCCTGCCGCCATCACGCAAGATAAGCTGATTTTTCCAGCTGAGCTCAACATTATGTCCCCTCATCTTGAAATAACTTTGTAAAAATAACATTCAGAGGGGAATTTAATTGTCTTAATATCAGGAACTGAGAACATCTCCAATACTAGTCCCAAAAGACAAACTATTGAAGTCATGATGACAAATACCAACAGAGCTTGAACAAAACAAAACCAGTATTACCTCATATTACCACTACACAACTGACACACATAGGATATTTTAATAATATATGTCACTACAATATTCATATTGATAAAGTCTGTACATATACTTGTAATTAAAATTGATTGTGATTCCTGGTTCCTTTGTATTTGAATCAGGACACATATACCTTTATGATAACCATGAATACATATTGTTATTTGAAAAGTTATCAGTGACTCCTTAAGATATTCTCATAGAGTGTTATATGTATGTGAGTGTCACAGTGTTGTCAAGAGTAGTGGATTAAATTAAATTGTTTATCTGTCTGTTGTTGTGACTTACACTTCATCATACACATACCCTAGACACATAACGTGAAGTCATCACACTATTCCAGAATAATTCTGACTGAGATATATAGATATGTGGTAGCAAGTAAGGTTATCTATAATACACTACTCTTAATAGATATAGATACCTTCACAGCTGATCTCAGTCAGTACACTAAGTCCCATATAAATATTTATAACATCCCACTTCACCACAGTCGCGGCCATCTTGTTCACGCAAGATGGCGGAAAAAACAGAATAAAATTAGGCTGTACGACGCTTGGGACTAAACTGCAGGAAACCAATCAGCTTGCCCCGCCAAGAACCAACCAAAAGCTTTGCTTAAGCATTCATCTACCTATATAATCGGGCGAGATTTTATGCAAAAGCACGCAACCCGACACGAAGCCAGAGAGACGACCAACTGAATAAGAGGAGCTGTCAACTTTGATTTATAGCTTACCTGGAGTGCATTGACCTGCAGCCTGTTTCTCTAAGTCGAGTCAAAACCTGGCCGGTTTAAAAAATCTTAGAGGGTAAATATAATTCACTATAAACTGGTACGAAAATAGGTACAGCAGGTCTATAATGTTGGTATTTGTTGTGTGTCATTTATAATACCTACACCTGTATATATTTAATATATTTTGGTTCACTATGAATGTATCAGGTTACTGATTGTATCTTGGGGCATTAGGTATAAAGATTGTATTTCCTTATATGGATTGATGAAGACGAAGACTAATAGGACTCATACTTCAACCTATTGTCTCCTATAACTTCAATCTATTATCTCAAACCTACTGAAATATAACCAAAACAGTCCTTGTTAGGACTCAATCTATTGTCTCCTATAACTCAATCTATTGTCTCCTATAACTTCAGTCTATTATCTCAGATAAAACCAACTGAAATAAAACCAAAACAGTCCTTGTTAGGACTCAATCTATTGTCTCCTATAACTCAATCTATTGTCTCACATAACTTCAGTCTATTATCTCAGATAAAACCAACTGGAATATAACCAAAACAGTCCTTGTTAGGACTCAATCTATTGTCTCATCTAACACCAATCTATTGTCTCCTATAACTCCCACCTGATATATAACCAAACAGTCCTCGTCTCATATACTCCTATCATAAGAACATAACAATATTGTTAGGATATATGTTACCAGCTAGTATTGCACTTGTCAGAGAGGGCCTGGTATATTATAGGGGGGAGGAAATGGTTGTATCACACCTAGGTGTACATATTATTGGATGTATTCATGTATTGAATTTATATTATGGGATGTATTCATGTATTGAATGTATTCATGTATTGAATTTATATTATTGAATGTATTCATGCATTGAATTTATATTATTGAATGTATCCATGCATTAGTTTATCAGAAAGAATGTTTTGCAAGTAGACACCTGTCTTGTCTCGCTATTGCTAAATCATACTGAGCCATGTTGTCATTCATCCTACATGCAGACACCTGAGACACGCTCATATCATATACAATAGAAATAGGTTGGCTTGAGGACAGAAATTAGCCCCTATTTTCCCTTGTTACAGGTTTTATTCGTGTCATCAAAACTGAGATCGTGGGTCGTCAATCCAGCTGCCTGGAACTCCGCAGGAGCATAGAGGTTGCACAGAATCTACATCTTTGGTCCCCCTCAGTCTTGGGTGGGCTAAAGGAACGATCCTCAGCCGTTGTTGTGTGAACCAAACAAAGAAGAACAGACCTTAGAGAGATGAGTACACATTAGTACCATTTCTGTCAGCATTGTGAGCAAAAGTTAGTGTCAGTGACGAGAAAGAGATTTAGCGTAGAAAGAGACAAGATTAACAGCATAGCTAATAATTGTTATAGACGTAATTAACAGCACAGCTGATACCTGTACTATAATTGAATAACAGCACAGCTGATATAATTTTTTGTTCCTATAATTGGAAAACTTGTTGTAATATATTTTTTATATATTATATATAATATCTATATAAATATTTGTAAATCATATGTAAACTTACAAATTCATTACATTCCATTTTTCAACATTCACCCTTCAGCACAAGAGTAGATAGTGTATATACTAAATAAATAATAAGGAAATTGTATTTGAAGACTTGTCAATTTTATCATTGTTAAGTAAAATCTGTTTCCTTGTCTTAATATCACAGTTAGTTACACAGCGGAGGTGGCAAGTTATGTCGGTCTCCTCTCTACTAATTTTTCGAGATCAGATCATTCACAGCCGTAACTAATTTGTGATACCAGTAGTTCTCTCAGACACTGGGACTTCACCATTTTCTGCAGAAATTCTATTTCTGTAATTGTCAGTACTATACTGATCCAAGAGCCAAATAAAAACCTCACGCCACAACCATATTCACTAAGAAACAGAAAATACATTGTTCCATACATTCTATTTCATACAGTAAAACTGGATGACTACATTAATTCGTCAATTTATTTATTTATGTAAACTATGACGAATTATTGATCTTCCATATTTGTTCTGTACAATAGAAAACTATGGAACATGTATTTTCTATGTTTAAGTATTTGAAAACAATAATAAAAGTGGATTCATACAATTTCCCCTTTACTTGTTACGGTTCAGAAGTCTAAGTGCCACGCATATCTTTCCGGAAGTTAACAGAAACATGTTACTATGTGCAGTGTTCTATCCTTCTTTACAAAAACAATTGTATAAAACAAAAAGAGACATTCTACTTATACTGGGTACATTTTGTGAAGGGTGAATAGTTTTGTTGTAACACATGGCGACAACAGACACATTTAATGAAGCGAAAGACAGAGGATGACAAAGAAAGAAGATAATGGATATGCTACTATCATGTTATTGGTCCTTGTAGTGCTCCGTGTAGTTCCCGGGGGGAGGGGGGGGGGTCTCATATGAGTCAAAGAAAGAATAGGGTTACTACTCTCTCAGGCGTGTCATAAATAACATGACTCTGTGCTTGTGGCTGGCAACGGCATCATATAAAACCAAATGGCTATAGAAACCACCACCACAAGATCATGTGAATGCTTGGTGCCGACTTCCTGCAATGTGACCAGTTGTAGTGGTGACTGCATGCTCCACAAGGAGCAAACAAGAAAATAATGATGACCACGACGACGGCGATGATGATGATGATGATGGCCAAGAAGTATTCAGTTGGCCAGATTTCTTGTCTTAGAATGTACTTGTCTTTCCGCGAGACGATGGTGTCATTCTTAATCCGCTTTCTGTTCTGTTACCTTGTGTACGTTTTCTAAGACTTATTAACATCACGGTACTGGAGACAACAAAAGAACTGATAGACGACATCAAAGATCCGAACGTAGAGGAACATAGTGCAGTGGCGTCACTAGGGGGGTGCGGACCGCACCGGGTGACACCATCAGAGGGGGTGACACCAAAATGACTGTCTATAACATTTTTGTGCAGTGTTTAAGCAGAAAGTTGTTTATTTTTTATAAAAATATTCCTGTAGTTAGTTATAACCACAAAAACATTTTTCGTAAGCCCAGCTTACATGTACTGTATCAATATACCTACATTTATACTTCGAATTCTATTGTTTTCTTACCGAATTTTCACTTTAACCACATGAAACTATGTAAATGTAAATACATTTAGGCTGTGCGTATGGTATTGTAATTTAAAGGTGTAATTTTAATTTTTCTAGTTGTTTATATCACTACTATTGCCATTACATTCAGTGATATACGGGAATTACGATTTACGAGTAACATTAGTACAAAAAACATTACTAAGGATTCTGTATGGTCTGGTACGGGAGGAGGTCCATGGGGGTGACACCATGAGTTACCGCACTGGGTGACACCAACCCTAGTGACGTCACTGACACAGCCGTCTATGCTAGTCCAAGTGGCGCTTCAATAAGACGAAGTATAAAAATCAAGAGTTCTCAACCTTTTTTTGGTACTCGCACGCCTTTGGCTTTTAGTAACCTTTCCCGTACCCCCTATTCTGTATGAGAGGAATAAATTCTAGAGTTTACTATGCATACGCACATAAGAAATTGAATGAATGATTAATTAATTTTTCATACGTAAAACTTTATTCGGTACAAAGTGTCACGGATTGCCTCCCCTTAGCTCTGCAGTAGTGGTCCACCAGTGGCCAACAACTCAAGAGTATCTAATATGGGTCTTCAAAGGTGTCTACCTTCGCACAAGATTACTCTTGGCAGAGTTGTAGATAGAAGGATAATGACGCTTCTATCTCAAGGGGATGTTCACAAGATGTTTTCAGAAGTCACGAACAATGCTGCATAGGGCAGTGCACTATTAACTTATATCTGATCCGTCGCCTTTTGTGAAGAATTAAGCAATGGTTTTAGTCTGTTCAAGTCCCCAGCTGGTGTAAATCCAGCTAACTTCTTTAATAAGTATTTGTTCTAAAGATGTAAATACCTTGTATATATCTAGATGTAAATATATTAAAGAGTCTTGCTCAAACGTTTGCTTTCATACCTATAATAACTGAATCAACTATGATTGTTTTGTTTTAAAATAACATGTAACAAATTTAATAATCAATTTAGTCATAACAGGTTAAAATGGCGATGAAATGATGGTGAATTTTAGATGTAAATAAAATTGTCTTCACTGAGACTTGAATTGTGGTTTGGTAAAAATAACTGTCCTTTTGCTGGTTCCTTTTACAAGAACTTAACGGGTATAAGTGAGTCCTGCAGCCGTGGTGTCTTCAATTCTTCTGTGATGAGGGCCCTTCTCCACACAACTCGTCCAATGTAGGCGGTTAGTATTGATCCCCTGCTTTTAACTCACAACTAGTGACGTCGAAACTTTAGTCTTGCAGTCTGATAGCTTCGTTCCACGAACGTTAGACAAAATAAAAAGAACAAATGCCTCTGCTGAGTACACTGGGTTGGAAGATTAACAGACGCATTGTCTCGCTGTCCACCCAACGATGTTAGCCTCTCTGAATAATTAAATTCTTGAGTATACACAGTGTAACTCAGGGGCGATTATTAGAAATCACCAATATTCTTCAGTGTATTAAACTTGGAAAATATGTGCTTGGACAGCACGAATGCAATAATTTGTGCCTGAACTACAATTAACAAGGTACATATATCTCACAAAATGATACCATACACTTGATGCACATGGGATGTAATCATCACTCATCACTGCTCCATTCGGAGTATGGGGTCACCTCTGCTGTCGGTTTTCTGTTCGACCAGGAAGAAGAAGTCACCAGCACTTGCTGTAGGGGTTTATGAATATACTATTTTCATATGTTGAGGTTCCCAGCCTCATATATGACAACTTAACAAGAAAACATGTCAAATTCGTATTTGTAAAATATAGGTTCACAACTTACCCCAAATGGGATCTACAATCTCCTGGCACAGTTAGAATGGGCACAGCAACTTAGGTTAGATGCTTTCGAATCACTTGGTCTGGGGAAATTTTAATATTCCTCTTATGACAGGTGATCTGATTCCTTAGGTCTCCAGTCTTTGTATTTAAAAATGCGGGTTTACTTTTAAGTTTCAAAGTTGCCCAAATACTCGGTCCTGGTCCTTTAAGTTTCCAGACTTTGTATTTAAAAATGCGGGTTTACTTTTAAGTTTCAAAGTTGCCCAAATACTTCGATCTGTCAGTTATAATTTCGCAATTCTTAGTCTGATGTTTCTCTGGTTCCTGGGAGTTGCTAATTTGACGTTGCGATGCTGTCTGATCTGTGTCTCAGAGTTCGCTAGATTATATTTCCCTTTCTCAGGTCAAGTCCCAGATTTTACTTTTAGACCAACTTGCCAATGAAAGTTAAAGACTATTCCGGTTCTCAAATCAAGCCAATGGTAAGCTCTTTCGAACTATATGGGTCGGGGTGTTAAATCATAATATCCCCCGCGTGTTTTAAAATATCTAATTTTAAAATTCCATCGCGTGACCTCTTTCTTAAAAGGCAGTAATACTTCCGATTGCATCTTTATGCAAACTCACAAACAAATCTGTGAACTCATTTCCTATCTATATACTTTCCCACAATATTGTCTCTCCAGATAGATTATCGGTAATATTGATACAAAGATGGCCCAGTGGAAACGATTACGTATTATCATCTGTGTTTTCATGCATCCACCAGACGATCAAATACTGATCGCCGGCAGCTCAGACAAACAATATGGCTTTCTTTCCGTACTCTGCCGGGTCGTATTGTTATGAGGAGTGGTCGGGACCACCTTGGATCAACACAGATTGTCTCTATCAAAGGTGGCTAGACGACTTAGGTGATAAACGTATTATCCGCTGACCTGTCTAATTAGCTTTGTCATGCTATGATTCACATGGTGAAACGTAAACAAGTCTGGGAGCGGCTCAGAGCAAAAAATGTAAAAGCGTAAAATATGTCAAATAATAGGACAATGAAGGTGAGAGAGAAGGGCGCAAAAGTACATGCACAATACGTTTTGTGACACAAAGTAACATTTTTAGTATAATTCTTCTTCTTCTTCTTCCTCGTTCGCCTTCAGACTTCCACATTTATGACTCTAATAAAGGCAGTAGTCAGCTCAAGGTTCCCGACATCTCCAAATAGTTTTTCGTTGACAGAAGTGAGTTGTTGCCATATGCTACCCCGTTCATTACTGTAGGTTGGGCAGTACTGCAGCAGGTGTTCGACTGTCATCGGGCTGGTACCGCAGGTGCAGAGATCTGTTGCACCAATTTTGTATTTGTGGTACAGATGGTATCTCAATCTGTTGTGCCCAGTGCGCAGTCGAAAAATGATGACCTGTTCTTTTCTGGATAGTTGATGATATGCGTCATTTTTCAAATGTCCCGGGTGCTCTCTTTCCCATTTGGACTTGAATGTAGCCTTTATAGTGGTCTTTGCCGTTGCGTAAGTTGTCTCTATATCATTTTGCTGTAAGGCACCTCCTTCTTTAGCAAGTCTATCTGCCTCTTCATTTCCTGGTATGTTGCAATGGGCTGGTATCCACTGGATAGTGCACTTCTTGAAGCATTCGGCCAGTCTTTCAAGGGAGATTATCAGATCTTTCAATCCTTTAGTTTGGTGGCTCTTCAGCGCTGATATTATTTTAGTATAATGAAATTGTTACATATTTATTAGAATGCAGTACAATAAATGTATGGTGCTCGTGCTTCTGTTTCTTGTTAACCAACAGGTTTATTTTTGGTGCAGTTTTTTTTTTTATTTAAATAAAATTTTGCCTCGTTTTGGCGAGGCGTGTCCCGTTCAACCTAGTCGGTTATATTAGGGCGCATGTCCAAATATAAAAAAAACCTTTAGGTCTGATGACGTTAATCTAAACTTTTTTGCAGTTTTGTATAGAGATACCCCGACATCATATATTTAGTCTCCAGTTTGTTTCTTACTTTGGTTTTGTTGATAAATAGAACTCGCCGTTTTTTACCCAACTTTTTCATTAACACTACAACATATTTGGAATACTCTAAAAAGATAGTATAGTTATTTATCAAATATTCCTCGTACCCCCTTCACAAGCTTCTCGTACTCCCTGGTTGGGAACATCTGATTTACCAAAGACACTTCTGTTAAACGGAGCAGGTGGCAAGATTTTAAATGGGGTTTATTTTGGACGGGTTATTGAGGTATGATCGAGCCTAAATGTGTTAGTTTTACTCTGCGGTAAAATGTACCAGTTTACTCTGTAGCGCTACGTTCTTTGGGCAACCAGATCAAGAATACATTACTCTGAAATGGACAAACATGTTTTAGTTCCATAGCCACGCCTATGACAGTGTAGAGAAAGACTTTAATGTCCGAGGCTGCGACGAGAATTGCGTGTCCCACATGTTTCATATGGCCATCTTTTCATCTAGACAGCCCCCTACAGACAGCCTGCTCTCACGGTATCGTCTCATTCTGGGCCGGGCATCGGTGGGGGCACGGAAACAACCTTGGGGAATAGAAGCGAAGCAAAATTAAGAAAAAAGGAGATGTTCAGGTTTTTCTGAGAGCGTTAAACGCTTCACACCATTTTCCCAGTGGGCGCTTCACAAAGAAAACGAACTCTGAAATTTACAACAAATGGCCAGGAGATTCGCTTAGGAACAGAAACCCTATATTTGGAGACAGAGCCTTTGTCACTTCCAGAGCTGGTCAATACTGCTGCAGGAACAGCTTATATACATTTGGAGAAATACATTGTTTGTCTTGGGACATGATAGAATTCATGAAAGCAGACTTTTTCGATGCTCCACTTTCAGTAGTTTTTTAAGATTAACCAGTTTTTTTATATTTAAATATTGGTGGGAAAAGGGGTAGGGGCGGGGGTGGGGGGGGGGGCATATTCTGAGCTTTTGTTTAAAAAAGCGTTGGAGGAGGTTTGGTGAGCGGGAGGGGGGGAAAGTAATAATACTTGTTTGTATGTTTACATATTTTACAAGATTAAAGACTCCAAAAGGATAGCAGTAATACTAAACAGCAATAAGAATGTCCAAAATTCGCGTTGGTAACGCATTGTAAAATTCTGTATTCTCATTACCACCTCGGTATTTCCCATCATTTTATTCCGTACCGCAGTAAGAAATCAGCAGCATCACTTGCTTTATAACTACCACTGTCTTTATATTTTTAACTTTTCTGTTTCAGCTGCTATATATACCTTTGTCTTTTTCTTCCTTCCATTACTGCCACTACTACTATTAGTATTACATATAGAGCTCTATTACAACTTCTTGCTAATTTGCTACTGCTTATGTAACTACTTCTTTCAATTTTACTATTAAAAATCAATAACCATTTAAAGTTGTAATGATTTGGGAAAAATTACAGCAAGGTTCTCAGCTTAAAATATTGTATAAATCTTTTTTAAATCTGCGAACATTTTCATTATTTTTATAAACAAACTGCGTCTACTATTTGCTCTGTGATATGCGGCCTTTCAGCCACAGTAGAATTAAAATATTGGTAAACAGGGCCTAAATAGATGTGTTTCTTTGGTGAATTTTGTCAAACTCTGTCATGAATCTCCAACTTCCACCGTGATGTCAGTGGGGCCTTCACTCTCCGTCTTATGTCTTCAGGGAACATTCAACCTTCATTATGTCTTCGGGTAACATTCGACCTTCAATACGTCTTCATGGAACATTCGACCTCCATTTCGTCTTCATGGAACATTCTGCCTTCATTATGTCTTCAGGGTACAACCAACCTTCTTTATGTCTTCAAGGAACATTCAATCTCCATTATGTTTTCAGGGAACATTCAACCACCATGAACCTTCACCTTTAACAATCATTTTCAATTTTTTTGTCCCTCATTGACTTTTGCGTCCCCACTGCAGTTGGTCCCCTTGCAGAAAGCATGCATTTTGGTAGACAATTTGTTTTAAATGATGAGCTTGCCAGCCTTATTTACTACCTCGCGTTAGTCGCATCTTTCGACAATCCCGATATACTGTTCTTCGTTTGCTTCATCAGAGGCCCATGGGAACTTCACGAGGCAATATTCACTACCAGTGCATGGTACTAATACATGGTAATACTACTACAGCTTATTGGTTACGTTAGAAAGAATCAGTCCACTTTCTTTGGGCATCGTACACTCTCAGACGACTACTTGAATGTTTTCAAAGAAACAATAGTCAGTTTGAGGCTATTTGAATCTCCATAGAGCTTTTCCACGAATGGTACTGGTGTCTGATCATCAAGTGGCGCACGTTGCACTGTTTCGTAAGTGCATCCGATTTCAACGGGCATTTATGTAGGTTTGCCTTCCCTTAGCCTCTGACTGTATCCCAGCCTACCTGCTGAAAGGCAGCATTGTAGTCTCTTTGTTTGACTGGTTTCTAAAAAAAAAGTATAGAAAATCGCTACCGTCAAAATGTTAAGTCGCCATATTGGCAAGGGGAGATCACTCATCATGTACAACATAATTGATCAACAGTACTGGAGACAGGAAGGTGTGGAGAGACATAATCACCTACGCTATCAGGCATGGTACTTGCAGAAAAAGAAGAATATTGCAAATTGCCATGGTTTCTACTGCCAACATCACCAGTAATTGAATTGTATATGCAAAAATTACTGCTGCTGGCTTCAGTTAAACACTGCTATATTAACAAATTATTAACTATTGTTACTAAAAGCTACAACAACGACTAAAAGAAACCCACAACATGTACCCTTTTTGCAGCAAGCATAGACTGTCATCATGGGACCTCCCTGACTGGAGAGGGTGGCGTTGATCAGTAGATGAACACTGAGGTGTACTCCCTACTGCTATCGTGTTTCTTCACTTCTTTTTTTTTCGTCGGGGTCGGTAGTCTAATGGGACCAGAAGGTTACTTGTTCTCACACCTTTTCTGACAAGGATTTAGTTGCTGGGCGCGGCTAGACTGGTGATTTGGGAGAAAATAATAGGATGCTTTTTCAGCTTTAAACAAACAATGACCCAAGATGAAAATGAGGTTGGTTTAACAGTTCATTGTTCTAGTTTCGCAATTTTTTTTTTTTTAGTTATTTGGTGTGAGCGTTAATTGTGTCGTTTAAAGTACTCTCTTAGTTCTGAACAAATAGAAACCCCATCTGGACACAGCAACAACTAGGTTAGAAAAACCCTATTGTATAGAATGTCTGTTAAATAATTCTATAGAGTTATCATCACTTTCCATTACGCGCCTTACGGAGCATGGAGGACCAGCATGCAGCTGGTCCTGCAGGAAGCCTACACCAAGCAGTAACAACCTCTTGCTGCAGTGCTCTATGTGACAATTTGTTTTACATGATGAGGTTGTCAGCTCAATACCCAGCTTCAAATATGTCGCCTTATAATTTTATAGATCACTTACCATTAAAATGCAATGGGTATGAACAACATAGGATTCCACAGTTAGAATATTTACAAGAATACAACTCGCCCCCTAACTGTAGAATAAGAGTATAAATGCCTAGTGCACTAGACAACATAGTAAAACGTTAAAGAACAAAAACATAAATTAATACAAAACAGTTATTTTAGGTACAATAAGAATGTAAAAGTATCATCAACCTATAATTATGGTAAATAATAACTGAATGCTTAAAAACGTTAACAAAATGAGACGCTTTGTATGCATTGTGAAATATCTGGAAACCACAGTTAAACACGTCTGGCACAAAAATAACAATCTTCAACTCAAATGTCAAGGTTGTACTATTGTATGAAAAACAAAAGTCGACAACAAAGAAATTACAGGCTTTCATAAATGGATGCTTGCGTAGAATAGAAGGATTGACCATTTTTGACAATGACAAGATTATCAATGTTGGATTGATGGGAGAGCTGGACAAATGTCAATGGAACAAGAGCGAAGAAAAAGAAGTTAGTGTTGGATAGGACAAACATTATGAAGAAAGCAATACAGACGTTTTACATCTTGAAGCAATACACCTTGAAGACAGCAATACGTATCTGGGGTCCACTATATGTAGTGATGGAAGATCAAGTAAAGAAATCAAGACAAGACTTGAGATGGCCTCAGCTGCCATTGTCACAGGGTTAACCCGAAGATTAACCAGGGAGAGTTATCTTTGTGGTGCAGTGTTAAGTCATGTTTTATTAAGGGGAGTTAGGTGTTAAAGATTTGTATGTATGGGTCGGATTTTTGTACACACGCTAGTAAGCACGCTTTTTGTGATGAGATGATTTTTCACTTGGGGGCTTTGGGCTCAGTAACTTTTGTACATAACTCAACTGAGTAGTCGTTAGTTTGTTTTAAAAATATGATAAAGAAACTGTTCGAATGTTCCTAGTGGGGTTTGTGGTTCAGAGACGGTGGAGCTGAGCTGTAGTCTCACGCGGTGAGTTCGCGCATGGGGGATTTTTACTGAGCTGTACTGAGAAGCTGTATTCTCGTGACAGTGTGTTCCTGGCAGAGCTTCGGGATGGTCGTCCCATCTCGCTAGTGTGTCCCAGCGTATTTGAGTGTTTTCGATGAAGGGAATTTGATAATTGAAGAGGATATTTTTTGAAGTAAAGCTAAAGAGATTATTGTTGGGAATGTTCTTTCTCCCAGGAATTTATGGATTGTTTTTCAAGAGATATTACCCAAATGCCAGGGAGTACGCCGTCATTATATATATATATATATATATATATATATATATATATATATATATATATATATATATATATATATATATATATATATATATATATATATATATATATATATATATATAACTGACATTAAAATGGATGTATATTAATAATGTACAAACTATAGTACACTAACCTTGGTCCTGTATAAAGAAATCACTGAACACTGGATGTTCCTGAATCTTCCCTCTTGACGAGTAGAATACAGTGTTGTACCAAGTAGGGCTGACGGAATGCTTTCTTAGCAATCCTGAGAGTTGTTGTTGTTTTGAAGATGTGATGGGTGGAGAGCGGGCACTTAACAGCTGACCGTTATTGCCTCTTCTCGTTCCATCTTGGTCTACCCTGTTCAACCTGAAATTTGGTTATAATTGGGGTATTTAGTTTCATTTTTTTTCTTCTAATTTTGTATTCAATTTAAATAACTATTGTCTTTAGCAGTTGCTGATTTTAATTTATATTAGTATTTGTCCATTTTATTTTCTCTTTTGTATTGTTTATTGATAACTATTGTCCTTTACACTTGGTTTTAATTTGTATTAGTATTTGTTCTTTTTGAGTTGTTTTTTTTTAAAAATACCTTGTTGTCTTTCCTTGTCCTATGAGTAGTTAGTAAGTTTTTTGTTAATGATTTGTTAGTTCTTGTTGCTTAATTTCTGTTTTGTTGAATGTCTTTTCTGAATTACTAACCTTATATGTTTTCCTTTGTTTTATGTATATATCTTTTAAGTATTGATTGGGCATCTCTTGGGGCATCTATACTTAAAACCTTATCACCTGTCATGTCTATATTGTGATTTCTATAGTAAGTTTTTAATTCAAGCTTTTGTTGTTCATACTTTTTACAGTGGATCAGGTAGTGGTCTATGTCATTCTCTTCCTGACATTCTTGGCAGTGTGGTTCCTCTATCATAAAGTATGCTGCACCGAGACGGAGACGCCACAGTTTTTTGTTCGATGGTATCTTTAATTCTTCTCTGACCTGGCACGTCCTTGTTGGTTCTTTCAGCAGTTTGAACGCGTGTCTGCCTTTTCTCCTGTTCTTCCATGTTGTTTTCCATTCCTCGTTTATAGTTATCTTCACTTGGCTCTTGATCACCGACCTTCCCAGTCCTGCTCTTATATTGTTTTTACTTATTCTTCCATTCTTGGAATTCTGGTCTGCCAACTCGTTACCAGCTATACCTATGTGTGCGGGAACCCACACTAGCCTCACACTACTTCCTCTGTTCCCTAGTGATGCATTAATTGCTAGAATTTCTTCCTTTATGTCTGGCCGGCTACATTTACCTGGGTGTTCTAGTGCTTGTAGTGATGATAGTGAGTCTGTGAATATCGCAACAGCTTCTGGTGGGTTATCTTCAATTATTTCTAAACTTTTTAAAATTGCTACCATCTCTGCGGTAAAAATCGAAGCCCCTTCAGTTATACTGTAGCTTTTTTAAATTCCCCATTGCGGTATTACAACTCCTGCACCTAGTTGCCCACTACCACCCTTGGATCCATCAGTGTAGACGGCCAGACTTTGTTTAGTTAGTTGATCTATGAACTTTCTACTTATCATTTTGGCTTCTTTATCTTCTATTTTTTTTTTTAATCTTTTCAGTAAGTGAGTAGTGTGATGAAGTGGACTGATATTCTGTCTTTCAAATGGCCCATGTCTTTTTCTCCTTGCATTTTGTTCACTTTTTCTAGGAGGGATTACAGGTAATCCATCCCCATGTTTCTTCTCCTTCTATTATTTACGTTTCTCAGAGTGAGATCACGATGGAGTTTTTTCTCATCTGCTTTATGGTTCTTCTTTATGGAGTTTAGAGTTGCTGTGTAGGGAATTGGTGCAGTGTTATTCTAGAAGAAAGATTATAGAGCCTAGATCAGAGTTGCACCAGTTTTAGTCTTTTTAAAGATTTGCGTGGCCATAGACGTATTTTTCGGGAATGTAATGATTGTTAGAGTGAGGTCTAGTTATTGGTGGTAAACATTGCTGCAGGTAGTGTCAGCGTAAGAAGTAGGCCACAGTACGTCTGCCCAGATAGGGCCAGTGAAATATTGTTGTTGCTCGGACTTAGTCAGGCAGAACAGACGATCTGGGTCAGCCAATGTTTATTTTGGGGCTCAGGTAGAGAAGGGAACAGTAGAGGAGAGGGCTGTGTTGGCATGATTACGGTTGTATGGAGATACATGACGGAAAGAGAGTCAGGGAGTTATTCTAGGAATGTATTATTTACATGTTGTTTAGCTGTTGCAATTTTTTCTGTCTAACAGCAGGTATCGCGGCTCTGAGTGGGAGGAGCGAAAGTGCCAATCACATTCCCCACGGCGAGAGTTTGCATCTCAGACCGAGAAGGGTTTGAGATTTTTGCCAGAGGTGGACGAAGTATAGAGAACCCGTTTTTTTTCCAGGCAGGGGAAGACATTTCTCGAGTGGAATAGGATTTGTTGGATAAATCCTGAGCGTTGAGCTCGTTCTGTTACACACGCAGATTTGGCAGGCTGCCAGCCAGGTTGTAATTTATTTCGATTGTAACTTTTGTCTTTGTCACCTGTTTGTGGCTGACGAAGGGTAAAACCCGAAACGTCCCTTGTTTCTTGTGAACCGTAATTTGTAAAACTGATTAAATACCGTGCTATTTATTTAAATACTTATATTCCTTACCAGTTTTACAGCAGCCCCTTTATTTATTTACTTGTAATTTATTTCGCTTCGTCCCGGCCATAATAACGCCGAAGGCCTGACCCCAGAGGATGGAGCGGGCAGGTAAATCCAGAGTGGTAGCAGCAAAACCAGCTACCTATTCCAGTGTTTCCCGAATTCAGCGTTTAAACCTTAGTCATCACTTTCAAAAGTGTGGAGAGAGATAGGGTGAACATACTCTCTACAGAAGTCAGCGCAGATAGGCAGAACTGATACAGTTTTGTTCCAAGTATAGCAGATAGACAGAACTGAGCGCAAAGTTGTAATGAAAAGCATAGCAGAGGTCAGCTGCTGAAGTTTTAGACGAGTTAGTTGTGTAGCAGTGTTCAGGAGATTTCAGGATAGGCTGTGTAGAAACGAAGTCTGTGCAGAGATTGTGTAGACATTTCGTAGTCGTTCCAGCTGACTGTGTACTTAGAGTCAAAATTAGAATTTAGAACAGCTAGTTTGGAGGGGAGGCTCGACATCTGAGACCCCACCAAGTGCAGTGTGCTTTATTTCATTTAATCTTACCTTCTTCCTCCATACAGGTGAAACTTGTGGGTGAAGGGTTGGGTTTTGATGATACATCATTTGTAATTTTGTCTGAATTTGTTTTCCAGGAGTGCTTACACTGCATTTTTTTATCATTTGACATGTATATGAGTTTTGTTTATAGGTGTAAATAAAACTTGTACATTATAGCTGGAATCAGTCATTTCATTTACGTACAGTAGCTATCCGTTGTCTGTATCGTGGTGTATGTGAATCTGAATTGAACCTTATCCCCTTAGGGCAGTTAGAGGTGGTTGAGGCCATAGCAATTTAGACGTATGGAGTGGCGAGGAAGAGTCAACTTCGGTTCTCAACCTCGGAGCCAATGGTCTCAACTTTCACATTTGCACTGTCATTTTTCATCTGAATCTGTCTTTTCAGTCTTTCTTCCCACTAGGGTCTTGTCACTATACGTAGACAGTCTCTAGTCTTAAATCCACTTGGTGACAAGTAGTCTATGATTGGTGTTTTTAGTTCCCAGGGTGGTATTTTGCTTCTATATTTATTACTATTTTTAATTGTGTTTGATAGTTCTTTGAACTGCGTTAGATCTTCTATAGTTCTCCACCCTGTTGGATATCTATCTTTATTTAAGGGGACGTCCCATACACTTGGTTGGTTTTTGACAAATGCTTTATGTGCTGAGTGGGTCACTTCTTGTGCTACTTTACTCCAATAATTTAATCTTAGTTCTTTCCGTCTTAGACCAAGGGGTGGTATGCCAAGAGCTACTTTTAGCGCTTCTACTGGTGTTGATATAAATGCATCTGTAATGGTTCTCATGGCTGCATTTTGAATCCTGTCTAGTTTTGCTTTGTTAGAAGCTGCAGCTGAGTCATAGACTATGCTGGAATAATCCAGTTTCCCCCTGATGAAAGACTTGTTGATCATAAGCATTATTTTATTGCTGCGGCCCCCCCCCCCCCATCCATTACCTTTTACTATCCTTAGTATATTTAGGGGTCCCCTACAGCTTTCTACTAAATTGTCTATATGTTTATTCCAATTTAGCTGTTTATATAAAGTTATGCCCAGAAATCTTGTTGTTAAGGAGGTACATATTTTCTGTCCTTTAATGGTTATATTGATTTTGTTATTTTTTTTTAAATTGCCTTTGCTGAATATCATATCTACTGTTTTGTTTTCATTAATTTGGAAGCCTCAACTTTTCATCCACTCTGAAACTTTGTCTATTTGTTTTTGAAGTTTTTGGTAAACATGGTCCAAGTTTTTTCCAGATCGCCAAATGGCACAGTCATCTGCAAATTGTGATACTGCATTCTTAATGTCATTAAATTCATCTGCTAAATCATTTACAGCTATAGTGAAAATTGAAGGAGAAACCACTGATCCCCGAGGAATCCCATTCTGTTGTTCATATATTTCTGACCTATCATTATTCACCTGTACAGCAAAATACCTGTCCTGTAAAAAGTTTTTTAGATACCTATAGGTATTACCAGTAATGCCAATCTTTTTCATTTCGTAAAGAGCTCCATCTCTCCAGCATTCATCATATGCTCTAACTACATCTAGAAAGACTGCCACTGTTTTCTCTTTCCTCTTGAAACCTAGCTTTACATCATGTTCAAATCTTACAAGCTGGTCTACTGTACTTCTGTCTGCTCTAAACCCTGACTGGTTTGGGCTATATAACTGATTTTTTTCTAGGTAGAATTTAACTCTTTTATTAACAACAGTTTCCAGTATTTTACCTAGTTGTGATGTTAAGGAGATAGGCCTATATGAACTTACATCATGGGCTTCCTTATTAGGTTTTAGGATGGGTACTATCATAGCTACTTTCCGTGCTTTTGGTATCTTTCCTAAGCTCCAGATTTTGTTATAGAGGGAAGTTATTTTGTTTATAGTTTTTTTGGGTACTTTCTTAAGGATTTCATAACTAAGTATATCATGCCCTGAGGCAGTATTAGATTTCTCTTTTATTGCACGTTACTTCTTCCTCTGTTATATCAGCATCTAAATAGTTTGTTTCATCTATCTGGTCTGGTAGTTCTTTTGAAAACTGTATCCTAAGTCTTTCTCTTCTCTCATTTTCTTCCTGTCCAAGACTACTTTTTGCACTGACTTTATAGAAATACTCAGCCAGGGCATTAGCTTTTTCTTTATCTGTTTCTGCTGTCTTTGGTAGTTTGATTGCTGGCATTATTGTTTTCTTATTGTCCCCTTTGATTGCCTTAAGCTTTTTCCATACTTCTTTAATTTGAGTGCTAGGTTTAAGTGACTGACAGAACTCCTTCCATTTAGTTTCTTTGGCTTTAAATATTATTCTGTTAAATTCATTCCTAATATGTTCATACTCATCATAGTTTTCTTCTGTTCTGTTATTTCTATATTTTTGTAAGGCCCTGTTTCTTCTCTCATGAATTTCTGCACAGCTTTTATTCCACCAGGCAACTTGTTCTTTGTTCCACTGAGTTTTTCTTTTCTTATTAATGTTATTTATTGGTTTTAGGTGCTGTGACATATTTTTATTTGGTATATATTTTATTGCTATTTTCAGAATTTCATTGGTCAGTGTTTCTGCCCACAAGTCAGTATCATATGTTTCCGTCTCTTTATATTCTATCACCTTCAGGTCTGATTGGAAGGCTTCCCAGTTTCCTTTTTTATAGTTGAAAGTCGGTTTCTCTGGTTCTGGGTTTGGAATGACGTTTTCATGCATGGTTATTAGAATGGGCAGATGATCTGAGTTTATGTCTTGTAACACTTCCCAATTCACATTCGCTAGGTTGTTAGTTGCTATACTTATGTCTAGTGCTGAGTCTGCCCTGTTAGCTTGTGGATTAATTCTAGTTGCAGTTCCATCATTTAGTATTAGCAGGTCATTGTTTTCTATGAAGTCAAGTAGGCACTTTCCTGCATTGTCTGCATGTTTTCCACCCCAAGCATAATGATGGGAATTAAAATCGCCTACTATGACTGTTTTGGGGCCTAGTCTGGTGCTTATGGCTAGTATTTTTTCATCTTTAATTGTGCCATCTTTAGCGTATACATTTAGGATTGTTAGATTGTTTGGTTCTGCTGCTATATTTACCTGGATACCTTCTATGTTGGTTGTATCAAATACTTCCCAGTCTATAATTTTAAATGTTTCGCTAACTAAGACTGCGACACCCCCTCCTCTACCTTCTTTCCTATCGTGCCTAAGTATTTTAAAGCCCTTACAACTATATCTACTATTTGGATTTAAATGGGTCTAATGAAGAGCATATATAGCGGTAGTTCCTCCTGTCTCTGCTAGTAGGGGTGCAAAATTCATTTTGATACCCCTACAATTATACTGTATAATTCTAAATCCTTCTAAGTTGAACTTTAACATCATCTAGTTTCCCTTTTATTTTGGTTAAACTATCAAATTTTCTCTTATTCTGTATTCCCTGTACTCGTGGGCCCATTATCAACCATGTTTTCAAGAAATTCCTCATTCAGAGTTGTCATTTTGTACATAATTTTGTCCACTAAGTACGGTAAAAGTACCTCAACGTGTTCTTTGATAGTTTCTTCTAGGTTGCTTTTGTTTTCCTGTTGTATTATGTTCTTTTTGACCACTTTCCTATTTTCATCCAATACTACATTCGCTTCTCTCCCTAGGTTAATCTCCTGTCTTTCACTTTCCATTCTTTTTAGTATTATTTCATTTTCCTCTGTTAGTTCAGACAGTTTGACTAGTATTATTTATTTCATTTTCGCCTTTCAATACAGTCAGTTTAGCTACATCCTGGGAAATTTGGTGCTGTATGGCTTTCACTTCTTGAAGCAATGCCTCTGCACTTTTCAGCGCATTCACATTCTCCAATAATGTAGCTGAACTGTCTGGCTGACTGTTTTCTTTTGTTTTGTTACTTACTTTCTGATCTTTTTCTTTTGACAGCTGCGTTTTAATAATTTTAATTTCTTCTTTTACAGACTTGATTTCTTCTGCAACTTTACTGTTTGTGTCTTTGGTGTTTTCTTTTATTTCTTTAATTACTGTTTTGAAAGGGGTTTTGGTTGTTATAGATTCCTTCAGTGCTTTTTTGATCTGCTGATAAACTGGGCAGCCCTGGAACCTGGCACTATGGTTCCCTTTGTAGTTAATGCATTTTCTGTTTGCATTATCCTTCTTATAGTCAGTATCTGACTTAGCCTTCTCACACTGCGTGAAAGGGTGTGCCCCAGCACAAAACCTACATACTGCCTTCCCCCTGCAACTGTGTCGACCATGGCCAAACTTCATGTAGTTGGAGAACTGCAAAACTGGGGGAATGAAGGCATCTGTGTTTTTTTTTTTTTTGCTTTTCCAAATAGTACTGTCTTGGGGGGGGGGGGGGTCCCTCCCTTCTGTTTGTTAAGTCATATTTTTTATTAATGGGAGTTAAGTGTTAAAGACTTGTATGGACGGGTCGGATTTTGTACACACACAAGTAAGCACGCTTTTAGTGATGAGATGTGTTGTTTAGTTGGGGGCTTTTGCTCAGTAATTTTTGAACATAGCTCAACTGTCTAGTTGCTAGTTTGTTTTTAAAAATATGATAAAGAAACTGTCCGAATGTTCCTAGCGAGAGTTTTGGGGGGAGACGGTTAAGCTCAGCGGTAGTCTCTCGCGGTTAGCCCGCGCAGGTGTTATTTTTTACTAAGTTGTACTGAGATGGAAATCTCGGGACAGTACGTTTCTGGCAGAGCTTCGGAATGGACGTTATCCATTTCGCTAGTGTGTACCAGAGATTTTTGTGAAAGGGAATATTTGATAATTGCAGAATTTACTTTATTGAAGTAAAGATCGAGAGATATTGTATCTGCTATTCAAAGCCTTGGATATAATGGCTTGCTAATGTACTGTTTATTGAAGTGAAGATTGAGAGATATTGTATCTGCTATTCAAAGCCTTGGATATAATGGCTTGCTATTGTACTGTTTATTGAAGTGAAGATTGAGAGATATTATATCTGCTATTCAAAGCCTTGGATATAACGGCTTGCTATGTACTGTTTATTGAAGTGAATGTTCTATGGATATCTTATACCTGAGGCTGTATGAGTATATTGGGAACTGTTGATACTCCTTGACTTGTTATGAAATGTCGTCCCATGATGTTCACGTGAGTTTGTCGTATTATACTGTATAACATTACCAGGAGTTCCAACCTTCCCTGACTCCTACGTTTTGCTGTGGTGTGTGATTTCAGTCTGTCTAGATGAAAGAACCCTTAACATTCGCGTATGCAGAGATACATATCTACACACTTGTCGGCCATCCGTAAGCCCGACCACAAGCTGATTGCCTTCCTCAGCGTAAAATCAACATTATCTTCTTCCACCACTCACGGATCTTTAACAGTGGTGAGCCAGGTTCGTGGGGTTATATCATCTACAGAAGTGGTGTGTGTTTGACATTGTGCTAACTACAAGGAGTTTACTATACATGTTCAACATGTCAAGTCAAGGCTTGCAGAGTTTCCAGTTCTTGTTTCCTGTACAAGTTTCAAGTTGATGTCATCCGGTGTCAAGGACCTGAGAAGCTGGAGAATCCTGCGGCCATCTACGCTCTGCTTTAGTGTGTTACCGTTACCCATCAGTGTTGTTATGGAGGCCGGGAATTTTCCCTTTGAAGATAAGTGGTTTGTTAGTGTTGTAAACGGTACCACTGTAGGTGTTGTCAAGCCTTCCTCAGAGCTTAGGCTATTTATCCTTTGACTTGTTCTATGTTATATGTTCTATGTTTAGGCGGGTTTGGTTGGGTTGGTGACTTACGAAGGGGACATCCCAGTTCACCCAGGGCCTTCGTAAGCGTTCTTTAGGATTTAGTTTGTGAGTCTCAATTAAGCGGTAATTCCGGTTCAAGGCTAAAAACCTTGCCGAAGTTCAGATCGCCACTTGTCCCTCACGACAGTAATTGTTTAGGTGTGACGAAACGTCTCAGTGTTGTTGTCGTTATATTTTTCTCTGTACCTTAGTTTTTTTATTTATTTGTTTGTGAGTGTCTTCCTCTCTTTTCTATTTTTTATTTCTATACAAATATTTCGATTATACACTGTGTTGTCGCTTGTATTGTCATACTTTTCGCAGTGTCATTGCAATATTTGTTTCTTTAGTTTGCTTTCTTGTTTAGTTGATTCTGCGAACGTAGTCATTTGTGGTTTATATCTTGTCTTCGTCTCTCTCTCTTGTTTTCGTTGTCTATTTTTCTCATGGTGGAATAATATTATGGTGCATATTTTGTAAGTAATTAATAACATTATTAATAGTTGGAAAGGGGATGATACAAGTTCTTAAGCAAGGACTTGTCACCCACTGAGTTGGGATAAAGTGATTTTCTCCAATATATTTACATAAGGTACATATCGTATAAAATAGAGCATAATGTTTAGTTTAGACTACTTTATTAAACAAGGGAAATCCCTTGGTATGACTACTGAGAAATTAGAAGAATTCGCACGTGTCGAATATGACAAGGCTCAGAAGTTAGAAGAGAAGAAACTTCAAATGGAAATTGAAAAACACAAAATGGAGGCTGAAGATAGGAGATTACAGATGCAGGCAGAAGAGAAAAAATTTCAAATGGAAACTGAAAAACAGAATATAGAAGCTGAGGATAAAAATTGCAAATGCAAATGGAAGAAAGAAAACTTCAGATGCAAGCTGAAGAAAACGTTAGACTCCACGAGCAAAAGTTGTTAGCTATGGAGCTGGAGAGAATAAAGGTAGTGAATGTTGTTAATACACAAAATGAGACAAACAATCAAACAACTTCTAATAAGGCCAATGCTAATTCCTATAAAATCAGATTGCCTGCTTTTAACTCTACCTACGATGATATTTCATTCTATCTAAATAGATTTGAACTTACATGTGAATCTCATAAGATAGACAAGTCGGAATATTGTGCACGACTTATGGAAATACTTAAGGGTGAAGCGATTAATACTATAAGTATGTTGGAGGGCCCTGACAAGAATCACTATGATGTGGTCAGAACGGTTTTGTTAAAAAAATACCAACTGGATGAAGACGGTTATCGTCTACGCTTTAAGTCTCTATTGCCAGAAAAGTGCTGATCGCAATTTTGGTAGGAGAGATAATCGTGATTTTAGACAGTACCAAGAAGGTCCATCACGTAGTAATTCTCCTTCTCCAAGAAACAGGAGACAATTTAACGGACCTCAACATTTTGGTTCCAACAATTATGGAAATTTTGGAAGGGGTAACTACACTAGAGATTATCAACCTTACAATAATTTTTCTCGGAGACAACAAAATCCATCTAAAAGATATTTTGATCAAAGGGGAAGTAGTAATCGCAACTATGCTAACTGGGATTCAAATCAGAACAATAGTTTCAATAGAGGAAATAACAATGCTCCCAGTAGAGATAATACTCGCGATAGATCGCGATATGACGGTAGGTCTTCAAATGATAGATCGCATCGCCATGCTAACTCTGCTCAACAGGAGCCCCAGCTTATTGATAACCAAGGTAATAACAATAATAGTGTCTATAATGCTACTGCTTGCTCTGCTTTCGATTTCGAGAGAGCATCTCAGTGCCCGGAGTGCACAACTTTGTTCCAACCGACAGCTATAACTACCTTGAGTTGCGGTCATCCTCTACCCACTCTTCCTGCCTTAGTTGCGCATGACGGAAGAGGGTCTCTTACTCTACATAAGGGATTTGTAAATAATAATCCAGTCTCAGTTCTCTTTGATTCTGGATGCACAACTGTTAGGATCAACCAGTCTCTGATACATCCTTCCTGTGCCACTGGTGATGTAGTGAAATGTGTGACATTTGGTGGGACAGTTGAAACTTTCCCGACTGCTATCGTCCACATAGCCACTCCATTTTTTACGGGACATGTCCACGCATGTATGCTCCCGAATCCAATTGCAGACCCTATCGTCGGATGTATACATGGCGTTAAGGAGTGTACTCCACAACAGATTGCTATCTGGGAAGAGCAAAACATTCAGGCTGTTTATACAGTCACAACTAGAGCACAAGCTCGAGATCTTTTACAGATCCCACCTGCTGAAATTAACGAAGTACATAATCAAGATCCTCACTCTATCATTTCACGGGAGTCTTTTATCAAACCTCAGCAAAATGATACATCATTACAAAAAAATTGTCCTGCTAGTGATGACACAAATCTTAAATATTGGTTCTTAATTAAGAATGGAGTACTAGTTCGTATGGTACGGGGTTCTACTTCGTCCATACGCTCGCACATTCTAGTACCTACTGACATGAGAGTTCGTATCTTGCAACATGCTCACGACTCTCAATGTGCAGGACATATGGGATTTTCTCGAACTAAATCTAGGGTTCTTTCTTCCTTCTTTTGGCCGGGCGTAAATAGAGATATAACTATTTATTGTCGCTCCAGTAAAATATGTCAGGAGGTTAAGTCACGAGGTCCACGCCATGCAGCACCTATCCAAGCTGCAGATATTCCTATTCGTCCTTTTCAGAAAATGGCAATTGACATTATTGGTCCTTTTAAAGTCAAGTCTGCCAGAGGACACCAGTACATCCTTACATGTATTGACATGTGTACGCGTTGGCCAGAGGCTATACCTCTCAAGAACATTTCTTCTGCTGATGTTGCAGATGCTCTTTGGCTAATTTTCTCGCGTCTGGGTTTTCCCAAACAAATCTTATCTGATCATGGCACACAGTTTGTGTCAGACTCTATGTCTCAGGTAATGGCCATGCTCCACATTGACAGGTCATTAAGCAGTGTATTTCACCTTATGTCAAATGGTTTAGTTGAGCGTCAAAATAGAACGCTTAAGAATTTACTTGGGAAGATAGCTGAGGATTATCCTCAGGATTGGGACAGGGTTTTACCAGCTGCACTTTTCGCATATCGGGAAGTGCCAAATGAGCATACAGGGTTTTCGCCATTCGAGCTCGTTTTTGGTGCGCAACCTCGTGGTCCCATGTCGTTGCTTCACGATTTATTAACTGCTGATGACATTAACGACGACACTCAATCTTCCTACGAATATGTCATTTCTCTCAGACAGAAAATTATTGATTCATGTAGGTTAGCTACCTCAGCATCTGAGTCTGCCAAGGAGAAGGCGAGGCTCTTCGCAAATAGATATAGTTGTCTACGACAACTCTATCCTGGTGATGAGGCATTTGTATTACTTCCTCGTAGGGATAATAGACTTCTTATTTCCTGGAAAGGTCCTTATACTATTGTCTCAAGAATTTCTGACGTCGACTATGTTGTCGATGTTGACGGGAGGCATAAAACCTACCACATTAACATGCTGAAGGAATTTCATGCACGTCCAGACTATCTACAGTCTGTTTTTCAGGCAACCGATGACCCTCCAGTCCGTCATAATCACTATGCATCTTTGTCCGTTATTCAGGAGGAAGAGACTACTTTCTCCGATGTACATCTCCCTCTTCCTGTTATCCCATTACATTCGACGGAATCATGGGAAAACGGGACTATTTCTGCTGAGTTACCTACGGAAAGACAGCAGCAAGTCTTTTCTTTATTGCAATCTTTTCAGGACGTGCTTACCGACATTCCTGGTCAAGCATCGGTCATTACACATGACATAATACTCACTGATTATAACCCTATTAGAGTTCGACCTTACCCAATTCCGTTACATTTTCAAACGCAAGTTGAAAAAGAATTAGATGAAATGTTACGGTTAAATATAATTGAACCATCTACTTCGGCATATTCTTTTTCTATGGTTATTGTCAGAAAAAAAGACAATAACATACGTCTTTGTGTTGACTATCGCAAATTAAATCAAGTATCTAAATTTGATGCAGAACCAATGCCTTTGTTGGAAGATCTGCTCATCAAACTTTCTAATTCACTTTTCTTTACTAAACTCGACTTGTCCAAAGGATACTGGCAAGTTCCACTTACTGAACGCGCCAAACCTCTTACTGCCTTTTCAACACCTCGGGATTTGTTCCAATGGAACTTTATGCCTTTCGGTCTCGTCAACGCCCCAGCTACTTTTGTACGCATCATGCGTCGAATTCTGTCTCATCGTCCAGATATTATTGCATACCTAGACGATATTTGCTTTTTTAGTAATTCTTGGGACGATCACTTTAAAGGTCTTTCTGAACTTTTGTCCACACTTCGGTCTCACAATTTGACGGCTAAACCATCTAAAGCCCATATTGGGTTCAGTAACATCTCTTTTTTGAGCCACCGTGTTGGTCATGGTCTCTTGCAGACTGAGGACCATAATACTTCGAAGATCCTCAATATCATTACTCCTAAGACACACAAAAACAGGTTCGTAGTCTACTAGGTCTAATTCAATTTTATAGAAGATTTATTCCACACTTATCATCGATCACTGCACCTCTTTCCAGCATTTTTAAAAAGGGATCGCCTAACACGGTACACTGGTCCCCAGAATGCCAGAACTCTTTAGAGAACATTAAACTCTTATTTTCATCTGCTCCTATCTTACGACTACCCAATGCAGATAGGCCTTATATTCTTCGCAGTGACGCCTCATCGACAGGGATTGGGGCCATATTGATGCAAGAGTACTCTGAAACTTTGCATCCAGTGATGTATGTCTCTAGAAAGTTGACTGCGGCAGAACGGAACTATTCTGTCCTAGACCGTGAATTGTTAGCAACGGTCTGGGCGATTCTAACGCTTCAAAGGTTCCTTCTTGGCGCACATTTTATAGTAGAGACTGACTAAAAAGCTCTCACAGCTATACAGAATAAGGACTTGAAGAGCTCAAGATCCACTCGTTATGCTATTTCGCTACGGCCTTTCCACTTTTCTATACGAGCTATTCGAGGTTCGAATAATGTGATGGCAGACATATTGTCTCGATGCCCACAATATTCTGCTTAACTACCATCTTCTGGAGTTCCTTAGAGATTTCAGTGTCACTTATGTCTTCACAACTCTGTTATATATTATTATACACTGATAGAACACTTTTGTGACCCTATTTGATTTAAGACTCCAGTTTACTCTGTGTTACTTTCTCTGTTACCCTTTTTTGTGTAACGGAGGAAGGATTGACTAACATCGTACGGGGGTCGGAAGTTTACACGGCCACATTTGGTAGGTTAAATTTAAAATTAACTGTTGCCTTCATAAAATCCTACCGTTATTAAAATAGAAATTATCATTCATTTTTTCACAGCCTCGGCCATCCCATGTGAATCATTGTTGCTATGTTACGTGATCAAGAGGTTTCTTTCAACTTGTTCTACATGTTGCTTTGCACTGATGTTGCTGTTCCTGTGAAGACGGTCAGAATTTTGCGGCCACACTAGATGATTATGTATGCTCATGCTCACAAGAGTTTTCAAGATCACTGGAGCTATTAATATTTATAGTGTATGTTTATTTTAAGAGATTGTATTATTTCCTTTTTTATGCACCATGCCATTGCCATATTGTTCTTGTATGACGGTGTTTGATATAAATATTGAACGTGTTACTATTATAGTGATAATACAATTTAAACTTAGATTATCATTACGATACATTGTGGTATTGTACATTGGAAACGTGCTTTTTCTGAACATTGTGATGTATTTTTGTTTACCCAGCGCTTGATTGTGCGTCAGGAATAACTATGTATAACACTATTGTTAATTTGGATGTCTATTATGAGTTCATCATTTGTACTCCATAAGTTTAGTAACTTAGTTATTTTGCATATTATGCTATTTTTCTTTTAGATGGTAGCTAGCTATTTGTTCTTTGGTTTAGATATGCATTGTTTTTTCTAATATATGCTGTTTTACCATAATTGTGTTTATTTATACAATGCATTGTTTAACTTAATTGTTACCATGTTGTATCATTGTTTTTTTTTCTATTCTCATGTCATTGCCTTCTTTCATTGCTGGTCATTCTTCTTTTACTTCATCTTTTCTTTTCATTTTCTATCTATTATTTCATACGTAGTCTATACTGGATATACTTCATATTTCTGTGAATCTGATTATCTTTGTATACTTATTTGATTACTTTGTATACTTTATTTGCTCACTTTATACTTACTTCCATTACTTTTTTGTTGATTTAAAAATATGACTTACCATAATGTAATTTATGTGCGTAGATATTAGAATTTCATCGACCTCATATTTTTTTTGTTCGATGTACTTTTCAAAAAAAATAATGATATTATCATTTTTTCCCCCGGGGCTCGGTGTGCTCTGTTAAGTCACATTTTTTATTAATGGGAGTTAAGTGTTAAAGACTTGTATGGACGGGTCGGATTTTTGTACACACGCTAGTAAGCACGCTTTTAGTGATGAGATGAGTTGTTTAGTTGTGAGCTTTTGCTCAGTAATTTTTGAACATAGCTCAAGTGTCTAGTTGCTAGTTTGTTTCTAAAAATATTATAAAGAAACTGTCCGAATGTTCCTAGCGAGAGGGTTTTTTTTTTGGGGGGGGGGAGGGGAGAGACGGTTACGCTCAGCGGTAGTCTCTCGCGGTTAGCCCGCGCAGGTGTTATTTTTTACTGAGTTGTACTGAGATGGAAATCTCGGGACAGTACGTTTCTGGCAGAGCTTCGGAATGGACGTTATCCATTTCGCTAGTGTGTACCAGAGATTTTTGTGAAAGGGAATATTTGATAATTGCAGAATTTACTTTATTGAGGTGAAGATCGAGAGATATTGTATCTGCTATTCAAAGCCGTGGATATAATGGCTTGCTAATGTACTGTTTATTGAAGTGAAGATTGAGAGATATTGTATCTGCTATTCAAAGCCTTGGATATAATGGCTTGCTAATGTACTGTTTATTGAAGTGAAGATTGAGAGATATTGTGTCTGCTATTCAAAGCCTTGGATATAATGGCTTGCTAATGTACTGTTTATTGAAGTGAAGATTGAGAGATATTGTATCTGCTATTCAAAGCCTTGGATATAACGGCTTGCTATGTACTGTTTATTGAAGTGAATGTTCTATGGATATCTTATACCTGATGCTGTATGAGTATATTGTGAACTGTTGATACTCCATGACTTGTTATGAAATGTCGTCCCATGATGTTCACGTGAGTTTGTCGTATTAAACTGTGTAACATTACCAGGAGTTCCAACCTTCCCTGACTCCTACGTTTTGCTGTGGTGTGTGATTTCAGTCTGTCTAGATGAAAGAACCCTTAACATTCGCGTATGCAGAGATACATATCTACACACTTGTCGGCCATCCGTAAGCCCGGCCACAAGCTGATTGCCTTCCTCAGCGTAACATCAACATTATCTTCTTCCACCACTCACGGATCTTTAACACTGTTTTTATTACTATCACTGGGGTTACTTTACTCCCTTTCACTGTTATTCGCTCTACGTGCACCAGCTTTAAATCTGGGTTCTGCTTGGACAGATTCTTTAAAACTTCCTCACCCGACAGGGTTGGGTTTATACCTTTAACAACACATTTTCTGGTTTCTTTTGAAATTTCTATTTGAATTTTGATGTTGTAGGCCAGTTGGAACAATTTAGGTTTTTCCTGCAGTTCTTGTAGTAAAGTTTTGGTCTTTTCTGATTCATTTAGTGTTAGCATTATTCCTCTCTGTTGTTTTTGTATTTTGGCAATGGCTTTTTTGTCAATTACTTTTTCTAGGATCACCAGGATTTTGTCGCCGGGGAGAGATCGAAGCGTGGCTTCTGTTCCTGCTATTTGTGTTATTTTCACTTTTGGGGTGTTTCCTTTCGGTTGGAGTCTTCTTTGTTTTCTCCTCTAGTTTCATGACTTCTTTTGTTTGTGTATTTCTGGTTGTCCTGATTATCATCTTCCCTGGGTCCTATCTTTTTGTTCGCTGTCCTGGTTCCTGAGTTTTCGCCTTTATTGTTTATGCTTATTGTTCTTTTTACTTCTGAGCCTCCTTCAAAATTTTCAATTATTGTCTCTATCCTGTCCTTTATTTCTGTGTCTCTGACTTCAGGGTTCGTGGTCCTGTTTTTTATGTCAGGTTTGGTGTTTTGTCCTTTTCCGGTGTCTTGGACCACGCTTTTCCTTCCCCGGACTGTTTTCTCGTTATCGGGGGCATTTTCCCTGTCTTTTAATTTGCTACTACTCTTTTTATTATGTGCTTGATTTTGTATGAACTTTAATGTTTATCCTTAGTCTCACTGCTTTAATCTTAAGTTATGTATATCCTTGCTTTCTCTTTTTTATTTTTATTTTATAATATTATTATTTAAGAAACACTTTTAAACCTGTCTAGTAGACCTTGTTGAACAGTTAAATCTAGTTCGAATTTTTTTCAGGTAACTTTAATATATTTGTTTTTACTTAAATTATATTTTGATGGTTGCATATTATTTTTAGTAATCTATGGTTTTTTTTTTTATTTTACTCACTACAATTCCTAAATTATACAAATATTTATAGTAATAGTTAAATAGTTCCCTAATACTTAATATTAACTGCAATAATCTAATAATTACACCAAACTATAACGGGAATCTCCACTTAAATTATGTCTATCAAGATGGCTGCCAGATCTCACTCAAGCAAGTGCCTCGTGGCGCTTGGATCTATTTAATTTCTATTATTTTTATTTATTTATTTATTTATTTTGCCGTAAAATTCGTGAGTTATATTAATAATCCAAGCGATACTTAACTAGTCATCGATTACTTGATATTAAATGTAATAAGCTAATACTTAAATCAAATTAAAAAACACTTTTAAACCTGTCTAGTAGACCTTGTTGAACAGTTAAATCTAGTTAGAGTTTTGCCAGGTAATTTTAATATATTTGTTTCATTTAGATTATATTTTGATGGTTGAATATTATTATTAGTAATCTATGGTTTTTGGTTTGTTTGTTTTTTTCCTCCCTATAATTCCTAAATTATACTATCAAGATGGCTGCCAGATCTCACACAAGCAAGTGTCACGTGGCGATTGGATCTATTTAATTTATATTATTTTTTATTTTTATTTCTGTGCGGTAAAATTCGCTAGTTATATTAATAATCCGAGTGATACTTAACTAGTCACCAATTACTTGATATTAAATGTAATAATCTAATTCTTCTTCTTCCATCCTTAGCCACCAACCGTCAAAGCAGTCAGTGGCCAGCACGCCTAGTGGTGTCTTAAGGGCAACAACACATTGATTTCTTTGCCGTTGTTTCCCATCACGCCTAGTGGCGTCTTTAGGGCAACAGCAAATTAATCCGTTTGTCGTTGTTTCCGTAATCAAATTGACTAGCAAACAGGTGATCAGCCCGTTGTGAATAATCTAATAGCCTACCCAAATCAAACAAAAACGAAATCGCCACTTATATTTAATATGTCTATCAAGCGTATTTATACTAGTCACAAAAAGTAGGGGATATTTTAAGATGGTATGTATTATTATACAAAAGACTGGATTTCTTATTTTAATGGTTGTATGGACATATCGAGCACGCTCTTCTCCACTCTCACGTGCAATATCATGTTGACCTGGTAACTCGTGATGAGTAAGCCAATCCCAAGAACAGAGGTGGGGCCCATCCGTAAAGTTCACACATTATTCTTTTTCCCAAAAATGCGTGTATCTCGGGTTTGATGAACACTACTCACCATGGACAGGTATAAAAAGACTCTGCAACAGATAAAATTTCTTTTCTTCGTCATGGAACATTTGACAGAACAGCAGAGATGGATAGACATAGGCATGTTGCAAACCGGAAGTCGGCAAGTGGATGTTGCTCGGAACCTCAATGTTTCATAGTCAGTTGTCAGCAGATTGTGGAACAGGTATCAAAATTTCCGCACAGTGGCTGATCTGCCTCGGACTGGCCGCCCAAGAGTCACTACACGCCGCCAAGATCAACTTCTTGTTACTCAGGCCCTCAGAACTCGGACTCTAAATGCTACTCAACTTCAGCAACACCTTCAACAGACCACTGGGATCCGGGTCTCAACTCAGACAGTACGAAACCATTTGCACCAAGTGCAACTGACCTCACGCAGACCGTTTGTAGTTTTGCCCATGTCACCACAACACAGGCGAGCAAGAATGGATTGGTGCCAACGTCACCATCGGTGGACCAATCAACAGTGGGCATCAGTGATGTTTTCTGATGAGTCCCATTTCGTTTTGGATTTTCATGATCTTCGAATACGTGTCTGGCGACGGCGAGGTCAGCGTTACCAGCCTCCTGCAACTGTTGCACACAACCGTTATGGAGGTGGCAGTGTAATGGTGTGGGCAGGCATCTGTATGAATGACAGGACCGACCTTCACATATGCCAGGTCAATATCACAGGGCTCTACTACCGTGACAACATCATCGAGCCCATCGTTGTGCCATTTGCTCAACGGCACGGACCAGATTTCATCTTCCAGGATGACAATGCACGTCCTCACCGTGCTCGCGTCGTCCAAGATCACCTTCAGATTCAACATATCCTAACGTTACCGTGGCCGCCGATGTCCCCCGACCCGTCTCCCATTGAGCATTTGTGGGACCTCCTGAATAGACGCGTCCAACAACGTCCAGCCGCTCCACAGACTCTTCAGCAGTTAGCCCAGGCCCTTCAGAGGAGTGGCAGAGAATTCCTCAAGACAACATCAGAAGGCTTATTTGCAGTATGAGACGTCGTTGCAATGCATGTTTAGCGGCAAACGGGGGTCCTACACGTTTTTAGAAATATTGGAATATTTTTGTGAAAATGAAGTACCTACCCCGCCTTGGTTGCCAGTGCGACTAAAATCATGCGAGTAAAGCCATAACACTTCTTGTACCGCAAATGTCTTGTTATGATGCTCAAGTTTACTTGTAAGAAGGAATAAATGAACTAATTTGAAATATATTGTCTTTGGATAACTTTTAAATTCAATATCCCCTACTTTTTGTGACAGGTATAATAGACTTCCCAACTTATAATACTACGTCTAGCTATCGATTACCTAGTCACCTAAACCTAATTAAATTATATTTTGATGGTTGAATATTATTTTAGTAATCTATTGTTTTTGGTTTATTTTATTTTATTTTCCTCCCTACAGATCCTAAATTATACAAATATTTATAGCAATAGTTAAATAGTCCCCTAATACTTAAAATTAATTGCTATAATCTAATACTTACATCAAACTATAAAGGAAATCACCACTTAAATTATGTCTATCAAGATGGCTGCCAGCTCTCGTACAAACAATTACCACGTGGCGCTTGGAACTATTTAATTTCTTTTATTTTTAATTTCTTTTGCCGTAAAATTTTGGGTTATATTAAAATTCCAAGCGATACTTAACTAGTCACCAATTACTTGATATTAAATGTAATAAGCTAATACCTAAATCTAACTAAAAAGGAATCGCCACTTATATTTATTATGTCTATCAAGCGTATTTAATAGAATTCCAAAGTTATATTAACACTTCTAGCTACCAATTACCTAAAATTAACAGCAATAATCTAATACTAAAGATGGATTAAAAAAACCAACAACTTATCTGAAAACTTGAGTAGTTCGATGAATGTCTCCACTGTGTCTCGTCATGAAAAGAACGTATCAACCTTGTGTATTTTGAGGTTAGCAAAAATGCGTCTTATCGCTTCAGAAGTCGGAAGGAAGGGGAATCCTGAGAGACGAATTTCTCTGGCTTATATGGTGCCCGAATGGCCGCTGGCAATTCCTGTGTTCTCTTCTGATGTCATGTGAAGTTTCATTCGTCTTTACTTTAGTTCAGACCACCAGTCCCCATTACTCTGTAAAGTTTCTGTAATATTTTGCTATATTTGCATTCGTGTTATGCTAAGCCCAGACAATCCGTCTCCTGTCCGTCTGATGTCTGTGCAGCGTTTATAGTCTCTCCATAATGACTTATTCTTTACTCCTTTCATGTTTATCTTCGTCCAGACTATCGGTCTCCGTTAATCCAATATTTCTTTGCTTGTTCCGCGAGAACCGACTTACCAAAATACTCATTGTCAAGTTTCCTCGCTGATCTGTCTCTGGTCGTCACTTATGTTCTGTTACTAACCAAAATAATACTTCTGTATTACTGCCGTTGTGTAAACACAACCGAGACGTAGTGGCGGCTACTTCTAATTGTCCCTCAATAGTCTGTTAACTTAATGTCTCCTTGTTATGTAAATATTCCATGCGAAATTGGTTGCTTTCCCATGGCTTACAAAGAACGTTGTCTATTGTGGACAATGGATTTTCACCCTCGACTGCTTTCTCATGCCTTGTGAAATTTATCGGCAACTTTTCGGCAACTGGTTTTAAAAATCTAAATGCAAAATTACTCGCCTCTCGCGACAGCCATGACAAGGCTGAATGTGATCTGGAAAAGTAACATCAGTTTTCCTGTGAAGATCAAATTATACAAATCACTTGTATTATCTATTCTCTTGTATGGGTGTGAGGGCTGGACACTCACTGCAGATACGGAGCGAAGGATTCGGGCTTTCGAGTATAAATGTTATAGAAGAATTTTGCGCATTTGCTATAAAGAGCACAAAACAAATGTCTATGTTAAAGAGAAAATAAACACCTATGCAGGTCACCAAGAACCACTTTTGTCAGTAGTGAAACGTCGAACGCTTGCCTGGTTTGGGCATGTAACTCGTCATGACTCCCTTTCGAAAACGATCCTCCAGGGAACAGTCGAAGGTAAACGGAGAAGAGGAAGGCAAAGAAAATCCTGTGCTGATAACATCAAGGAATGGGCAGGACTCGGTTTTTCCACACTTGTACGCATTGCTGAGGATAGAGAGCAGTGGAGGACCCTGTCTGCTGATGCTTCCACCATGGCACCCCTACGACCCATGATGGGTTACGGGTTGAGATGATGATGAATACAGACGTCACAATAATTTTTGTTTTATTTTAAATAATGAAATAACTCGGAGAGAAATAGTAGTCTGGGAATTGCCTCTCCTGCTTTGCAATAGTGGTCCAACAGTGGGCAAAACTCAAGAGTAACGAATATGGGTCTTCAAAGGTGTCTACCTTCGCACTAGATTACTCTTGACAGAGTTGCAGATAGAAGAATAATGATGCTTCTGTCTCAAGAGAGTATTCAGAAGATATTTCAGAAGTCAAGAACAATGCTGCATTGGGCAGGGCAATTGTTAATTTATATCTAATCCGCCGCCTTTCATGAATAATTATGCAATTATTAATTTCAGCTCGTTCAAGCCCCCACCCTGATTTACTCAGTAGAATTCTTATTATACAGGTATAGCTCTGTTTAGAGTGTATTTAGTAACTTGACTGAGACAAGCATGCAGTACGTCCAAAATGATTAAATTGACGTTAAATTTGTATATTTATAAATAACAGATTTAATAATCACTTAGATTTAACAAGGTTTTAAGAGAATGAATAATGATTTATCAGAAACAATTATGATGTAATGATGGTTTTATGTAAGAAGTCACTTTGCAGCTTTTAAGTTTGACTTAGCTGCAAATGGTAGGTTCTCCTCCCGTTGGTTTTTTGGGTTCTGTACAGATAGGTCACTGGAGTTCTCACGTCTCTGGTCAAAATTAAAGGCGCAGCACGTTCCAAGTAAGATCAGGGAGTAACTGATGATGATGTCTAGCTCGACGTCAGTCCACTTCTACCCTCACTTTGTTCCAGAGATTAATACCCTCAGCTGGTACCACCAACTAGTATGGTAAAAGAATAGAAACGAATACCCTCTGAGTATTGAGTTTCCGGACACAACTTATGTGTCCCCATCTTTTTATTCCACCATCCCATCTACCTCAGACTTTACCCTCGATTAGAATTAAGTTTAATCCCTCGAGAGAAAACTTTCTTTACATTTAAATTGAATAGCTTTATATTTACTTTACATTCAAATGAAAAGGTTAATAGTATACCGTAGGTAGCATATGTTTACATTTACATCTACACTGGTTGAAAAATGTTCATAATATAGGTTGAATATGTTTTCAGTTACATTTACACTGGTTGAAAAATGTTCACAATATAGATAGCATATATTTTCAATTACATCTACACTGGTTGAAAAGCTTGAAAACTTTCATTATTTTAAAGTGAATAGGTTTACATAGACATTTACACTGGTTTGTACTTGTAAATATTATAATTAGAATGCACATCATTTATTTCTTCTTGTCCTCCCTGCTCCATATGGAACTGGGGACTACCTATGGTTTTAGTTCTCTTTAAGAAACTAGCAATAAAGCAGTCACCAGCCCTTGCAGTGGTGTTTCATGAAATCATCATTCTATACGCTAAGGTTGCCAGCCTCAAATGACTTGGACATCCACTAGCGATTCTCACATATTAAAATTCACATGGCAATATATACATATGTCGTAAATTTAGATAGGTATTATAGATTTGGTCCCGTCTGAATAGAACAGAACAAGTGGTAAATAAGTGAGAAATAAGGTATGCGAAATAGATTTCACGAGTGAATAGTTTAAGGGTAGAATCTGTCACTGGATTGAGAAGATACTCTAGTCCAGCCTATCTTTACGACTGTACTTTGTTAGCAGACAATTCTACTCTCCATACATGTAACATATACGTTAAATCACACACGCACACACACACAGTTATGTGACAACAAGACGCACAAACGTGAAAACTATGGTAAATGGAGATTGGGTATGGGCTGGGCTGACCAACACAATTAATTAAGTTTTGTTTAGTTTATTATCATTTAAACTCTTCACAACATCAACATATAAAAATCAATAAAATCATAGGTTACAGAATTATGAAAATAACAACATAAGTGCCCTCCCCTCTGTTGAGAAAAGATCCAGCAAAAGGTAAATAACCCAAAAGGTCAAAGATTAACACTAGGGTATAGAATAGACAATAAAGCAAAGAACAAAGTTCCTAGTTACGCTATCCCGTAAAATAACAGTAATTGTAAAGAAAATAAAAGATGGTACAGTTTCCGTAACTAGAACGTATTTCCTCTCACATCTGTCATCCGTGGCCACATAAATCACACCTTACCTAATACTTGGTTAACAACCTCTTGAACGTAAACATCAATGTACATGAATCATAATCCAGTTTTGTGCTTCTCCGAAGTGAGCCCCAGTTCCTCCACGAATAATTAATTTTCCTGATGGGGAATGCCTACTTTGGTGGTGCTTGTTGGATATGATAATGACACATCAGATAGTTCATGTAGCAAAATATAAACCACGATCTAGTGTTTACAGTAGACAGTACTTCCAATAGTTAAAGGAAACATCTGGTTGGTAAACTGTTAATTAAAAATGCTGATGAGGGTATATCCTATAGGTTTTTCTCTCTGGGGTTGAGTGACGATTATGAAACAATGTATTCCCCTGGATAAATCTACTTTGAAACACAATTGTCAGAAGTCGGAAAAATATGCTATATGTATATATTTGGCCACAGCGGGCTGTTAAAATTAAATGTAAAATCTGGGTATTTTGTATGTCCAGTTATTATTATTCTTATTGTTTATAGTTTTGGACTCTCTCTGGATGAAGCAAGAGGACCGAACAGGTCAACATCGAAGACCCGATACTAAATAATAAGAATTGTTACTGGTGCTATTCGACCGCTGGCAGCTGGTTTGTGATCCGTACTAAATTAGGAAGAAAACAAAATATTTGACCACAATATTAATATCCTATCCTATCACGCGTAAGTGTATGATCTCTTATCCTCTACGTCATTTAATTAAATTAAAAAGCACAAGTGTCTTAGCCTATCTTATCACGCTTCGCTCAACTGGTACGGGTTTGGGTTTAGGTATGCCCCTTCCCCCTCCCGCCCGGTAAAACACTCAGCGCACAATATCAGTGTTAATTTAATTATGACTACTTTACAAATCTCGCTTGTCATTACTAGCGATTTGTTTCGCCACATGATATTACACTAGTAACTTGTATAAGTACACATAATGAATTATAAGTGAATTTATATTCCGTCATTTGTCAGTCGCCTAGTGTATTTATTAGTCAATTAAAACATCTCTTTCTGGGTGATAGCGGGTGATTAGATCCACATTACAACTGGGAAAATTTAGCTATGCGTTATTTAATACGCTAGTATTAGCACTTAGAAAATCCCAGTGAATTTTAATGATAACATATTAAATCACTTAAATGCTAATATCTATTACCGCAATCAGAAATGGAACAATCTCCACGAAAAGCTATAACACACTTCCACAATGGCTCTAGAATAACGAGCTAGATTTTCCAAACTTTCTTAGCGACTAGATAACTGACTTTGGGAGGACGGAGTATTTATACAGAAATTGTGTTATTTCACTAAAGGTTGCGAGAAATCACGCCTTCAGCCCTATCAGGGGAAATCAACGAGTTTGACTCCCGAGGTAAAGAATTTCTGCTCAACGATGCCGAAACGACATCACAAAGCCCTGGCCATGTGAACAGGCCTTCTTTGAATTTTTCCGCTGCAGTAGATCAAATACTTCCAAGGTACGGGAATAATCTTATCGCCCTTGAATTGCTTATGTCCCCTGAAATGCTAGACACCAAACCGTTACGCGGCAAATTCCTGTCGTCTTCTCTTCAAAGAACCGATTATCTATAAGCACTCTTCTGTCTGTCAACAATGATGATTGGCAATCAGCTCGCGTGATAATTACGATAAGCGAATCATGCTCTCGCTGACTGTTATCTAGCCTGTACGAACGTAGGTAACAACTTGTCAGCGCATGTAAGGTAAAGGTAAGGGGTAACGGATCCCGTTAAACGCCCATTGAGGCATATTGGGAATATGGTGTTAGGCCCATATTTTCTTGACCATCGGCGCACTAGGGGTGACGTGGTCAACATCAGGCCGGTCGCCTTAACCTTCCCAGAGTTGCTCTGGTACCCAGTTGGAGCTGGGTCGACCCAGGTGCCGTTTGCGGCCTAAAAAAATCCCACCTCATCTGGAGATCGAACCATAGACCACTGCGCTAGGAAGCCATTGCACTAACCACTGTGCTACCGCGGCTCCTCAGCGCATGTAAACCAGAAGAAATAGGCAAGATTTCAACAGTGAGTAATTCAGTCAGCGAATTGCATGGTTTTGCGTAGCAAAAATTATAAACCTTAGATGGGGAAGCAAAGGTGGACGGGTCACTGTTGTACTATTTACATAATACGTGACAACATATTAGTTCACATGTTAGTAATCAAAAATATAGAATGTAAAATGCACAACTTGGCTCACAGACTGTTAGCTTAGAAGAATAAAGGCACTGGAATAGGCCTCTTACGCGTGATCTTAGGGGTCGTTATTTTAACAATGAATTCCCACTATAACTCTGTGCTTTATATTCCTCAGATTCCGGGTGTCCTTGTTAAATGGTAGAGTTTATTCTGGGTTCTGAAGTCCTCAAAATTGCTCAAACATTGATCCGGTTCCGATATAAGAATCTTGATTCTAAGCTTTGGCAAGGTCTGGTTGTCGTCTTGGCAAGCGATTCTCACAGTGTACTAGACTTGCAAAAAATGACAGATTATATTGCAAGTTTTCTGCTCCCGCTTTTCCGGGCTTTGGGACAAATGCTCAATCGATACAATTGTTATTCGCGCCTCACGTAATTCAAAGTGGACATTTCGTGGTTTATCCGCACCTCCAATATGCAAGTCTATTATTCTGTAGAATTGTAAAGGATTACTCCTATCTTGTCCAAACAACGTCATTAGCCTTTCCCCTGGGATCAAATATGAGACCGTCACGTTTTTGTGACCTAATTAGTCCCTCGGGGATGGACCGGCGAATTGCAGTAAATTGAAGTGTGAAAGTAAAGTAAACATTGGCCTTCGGATGAATGTAATGCAATCCTGCCGGAGTGGACATGAAAGCGCACAAACTATTTTGTGACATGCTGATAAGAGAATGCAACCTACCAAAACAAGAGAGAGAAAAAAAGAGAGAGTCAGAGAGAACGAACGAACGAAAGAACGAACTTTATTTTCAAAGGGTTGAGAATTGGGCACGCAGGCCCGTCTGACATAAAGAGAGAGAGACAGAGAGAGACAGAGAGAGACAGAGAAAGAAAGAGAAATATCTAGAGAAAGAAGTAATCAAAACACAAGTAAGAAAATTTACAATAAGAAAGGCAAAAGGGATCTTAAAGACCGTAAAAGAGATTCAGCAACAAACAGCTAAGGACGTTACAAAACTAGTCAAACTAAAACACGAAAACAAAAATGTACTGAAAAGGATTAAGACAGAGAGACAAATCCTAGACAACAGAATCAAACAAAGAAGAAGAAGAAATAAAACAAGACGATAAGTGGAAGTACAAAATGAAAAACACCACAACAGAATGTCGAAAATTTATGAATTTCAACTATCAACATAAATGTTTTCCTACAGAAATTACAAGGTAACAATTAAAACACTGAAGCAGCGAAATATTGTGTAATGACTTCTGGACTGGAAGATTTTTCTAACAATAAATAAATCAAAATACAATATATACATAAAATAAATGAAAAAATAAAACACAGCTTTTAATATAAATTGTTGAAATAAAACAATGGAAGTTATTGTCGTACAGATACGCTGTGAGTTATTTTGGCCCGTCTGAGCAGAGTGGATGGTGATAGGTACGTGAGAATGGTGTGAGAAATAGATTTCACGGGTGGTAGCTAAAGGAAAAAAGATATGTCTCTGGAATGAGTAAGTTTCCCTATTCCAGCCTATCTTCATTCATTCATAACCCTCCACTCCCAAAGGAGCATAGGCCTTCAACAAACACCTGCCAAGTCCTCCTGTCATGTGCTATCATCTCAAGTTCTTTCCACGTTCTCCTCATAATTTTCACCTCTGTTTCCAGTTCTCTTCTCCACGTGCTTCTTGGTCTACCTCTGCCTCTCTTTCCCAGGGGGTTCCAGAACAAGGACTGCCTTGTAATGCTATCAACAGGTTTCCTCAGTGTGTGTCCTATCCATCGCCATCGTCTTCTTCTCATCTCTTGTTCCACTGGCACTTGTCTAGTTCTTGTCCTCAGTTCCACGTTGGTAACCTTGTCATACCATTTTAATTCCTCTATTCTACGCAAGCACCCATTTATGAAAGTCTGTAGCTTTTTGGTTGTTGTCTTTGTTGTTCTCCATGTCTCAGAGCCATACAATAGGACTGACTTCACATTTGAGTTGAAGATTCTTATTTTTATGTTGGATCCGATTTCTCTTGATTGTCTATATTGCTGCTAAGATATGTTGGATGAATAAAGTAAAAACGGTTAATTGGTCTGGGTATGGGTTGGACCAACACACAAAGTAAGTTTCTTTGTTGTTTATTTTCATCTTTGAACAATGATACCACCATTATCTAAAGAAAAAAATCAAATAAATCAGATTTTCATACATATGATTTAACAAAAATAGATGCGCCCTGCGCCTATGGAGAAAAGAACCCAAAGTTAATAACCCAAAGGTCGAAGGTTAGCACAATGAACAAGAGTTAGACAGTAGATGTAAAACATCGCGGTCATGACTCTTTAAGTACAGTAAAAGTAAACAAATTAGGGCTCAACATCCGAGAGTTTTATAAAATCTCCGTAAACAAAGAAAATATTCCACTTCTCTTGCCAAACAGTGGGCCACTCTTCACCTCAGATTACCTCCTATGAGATATTCCTCGGCGTACAACCATCTAGTTTTACTGTACCCACCATCCGCAGGCCCAGTTCACCCTGCGTATTGGGTTTTTGATGTTACTTACTAAGTTAATTATTAATTGTACAGAGTGAGGTCGACAGCTATGATAGGTCCCTTGATTCTAAATTAGTTGATGTTGATGTTCTCAAGGAACCCTAACTGCTCACCACCTACGATCAGCACCTGCGAATTATGCTTGACGCCTCTTGAATTAGTGGCACACCGCGTTACGGTTCATGGCGTTAGTGTATAGGATTAAATGGATGTATGGTGTTTGTGATATATGCAAACGTGAAACACAACTGTAATTCAATATCAATGCTATTGTTTTAGTTATCAACTTAATGTATACAATTTTTTTTTCCTGTAACCTCAATTCTTTTGGAATATTTTAACTGAAGAAAACTGTAGATTTACATATACGAAATAAAAAATAAAGAGAATTTTCTGTACTCCAGAGCCAAATAATAGGAACTGTTTTGGTGATGTATTACATAATAGCTATAGTTACTGTAATAATTGCAGTGGAAAATCAATCATTTGTGCGGGGCTCGTTAGGTTTACATCATGTCCGCTAAAATGTGGATAAAGTTTTTGGAAAAAACTTTGCAACGTTGATGAGAAGTTGACAGGATGGACCCTTAAGTTGTACGTTCACACCTTTTCTTTGAGTTCAGCTGTAGTAATACTGGAAAGATTATGGCACAACAGTTGTCAGCCCATGAAGGTAAGTCTGTTACTCTGGCTAACTACGTGCAGTAAATGGGGGAAGCTCTGCTGAGGCCTTCACTTTCCTCAGATAAAAGTCATCAGTAGGTCTCCTGTTACAGCTATGTTAACAGGCAATTGAAATCCTTGCAATACTTAAAGGACATCCCGCCTTCTTTTATATGGCCCTTTTTTTTTGGTTTTAGGTAATTTTCACACCTAACCACATGTTAACTAGGTTATATGGGGTCAGCCTCGGTGTGCATACCATTGTCAGGTGCACCAGCCCGGAATGGTTATGTCTGACTTGTGTCACTTTTACTCTGTGGCATTACATTCTGTGCTTCCATATGGCTTTACGACCACTGGTAGTATTTAAACCTTAATGTGCTTCATATACTCACAATATGGAAGTCATATCCCATTCTTCTTACTTATGATTTAATTTTTGTAAGACATCCTTAGGCATGTATTTTTTTCAGGTGTTCATTGATACACTGATGGCCTGCATAAGACTGCCAGTTGTTTTCCTGGTCTTATTATAATAATATTTAATTATGTCAATAGTTAATTATTCAAAACTCTCACATTTAATTCCACGGTCTTATAATCTGACTTTCAGGCTTGTATTGCCCACCTCCCCTCCACCCCATCTAGTAGATGTTCCACTAAAACTCCCCCCCCTGCCCCCCCCCCCCACCATTGGGAGTTGGTAGATATTACTATTATTGGTTACGGCGGGAGCGGACCAAAGAGCAGGGGGGACTTGCAAGAACGTGATACATGAGGTGTAATGTCTGTTGTTGTATCTAGATGGCGCAAGATCCCCTACCGCTATGCGGCTTGGTTGGGTGGTTCTAATAGTATTATTTCAAAGTGGTATGAGGAAAATTGAAGTGACTCTAGGATGTGACGGCCAGGCGTATGTCGGGGTTTTGTTGGGAGCAGACCGGGCTGTACTGTGAGGATAAGAGGTGAGATGGAGGGTAGCGCGGGATTTTGGGGATTGAGACTTTGGGAGGAAAAGTTGGAAGGGATTGGAGGTTGGAGTGAGTGATTATGTATGACATGGGTCACTTGGGCTTATTACGAGGATTTGTGGGGTTTTTTTATCATTGGATGCGCGTTTATGTTGATGTGATGTAAGGAGGGTAATTGGTGTGTTTTGGGGTATTGAAGGGGAGATGGTTTGGGATAGGTGGTGAGGTGCGGTTGGTGGTTTATAGTGGGGCGTAGAGGGGGAGGATTGGCGGGATTGGGGGTTTTTGGGTGTTGGGTTGGTTGTTGAGTTTGGGCGTATACATGGTGGGTAAAATTGGTGTGTGGGGTATTGTGCTTTGGTGTGTTCATTAATTGGGGTTCATTGTACCTGGTTAAACTAAATTTTTTTTCAAGCTGTGCTGTTTTGCTATGTTAGGTTATGGGAGCATGAAGTGGGGGGATCCCGGGTTAGAAGTTGGGGGAGTGTTCATTGGTTGGTGAGAAGTGAGGGAGGGCGATTAGGTAGCGATGTTGGGTGAATAGTTGTAGAGGTGGCGGTGGGGGAGAGAGCTTTGCCGACGAGTTTGAAAGTTTTCGTCTTTTGTCGGTTTTGAGATCCTTTGGCCCGTACGGTTATTGGGGACTCAGGAAGGTGGTTCGAATCGAGATGACTTTTAGGGGTTGTTATAACAATAGTCCTCAACGTTTGTCACTACACACTACAGGATGGGCGTGAAGTCGGAAGGGTGCACACCTACACCTTTGTTCCCTTGTTGGTACGGGGGTCACAGATTATGCTAGATCTGGTTCATAATCTCTGCATGACTCACATGCGAAGTTTCAGGCAGCCTGATTGAAGCGACCATTTACGTCCTCAGGTTTGAGGACACGATTATCAAAATAAAACACTGTAACAAGGACAATAATATCGGGGCAGTAGTTACTGTCTGATATGACATAATGAATGTTTCGTCTTGGGGACAAGACTATGCGCACGTATAATAGCAGCTTGGAGAAAAGGTTAAAACCGTGCTCGCAATGTAGGAGGACTTGTAAAACATGGCACATCAGTAATGATTTCCTTGACATAGACATTTATACGTGCTCGAATAAGTGGTCATCAGTATCCGAGGAAGTAGTCGGGATTTTACAGCAGAGGGAGGTACTCTGTATTTCAAGTTGGTATGGGTTGTCAATTGGTTATGTTGTGTTTAAATATCTTGGATTATGGCCATCGGTATGGATCGGACTTGTTATATGTTGTTTTGTCACATTTTTTACCACTAATGAATTCCTGGCACAAATTCATTGGGGTGAGTAATTGACTAATGAAACTGATTTGTCGTTTTAATTTGCGAAATATATACCTTGTTGGAGTCTGCACATTTATGTTGTATGGGTCATAACTATGTGGTGTTAAATAAAATGTGAAAGTTGTCCACCCCACCTTGAGTTTTATACCAGGGCCCTCATCTGACGTCACATGTGACCAGCAACTTATACCAAGCCTACAATACTAACCAAAAACCCCAACCAAAAGAGAGAAACCATTATTATTGTCCAAGCATATAGTGTAGGGGTCTCATTAGATACGAGATGAACGTCTGTTTAATGCTGAATTAAAGAGGACTGATTTTTTGGTGTTAGTTTCAGGTGGCAACGGAGTATATTTTGCGAATAAGACCCCATTAGATTGATCGTATTGTTGAGAGTCTAAATTGATATTTAGCTAGTTTCTCTTATACTCATGGAACTGAATGAGACGTAGGGACTTTGGTGACAAGTGAAGAGTGTTTATGTCCACAACGTTAACATAGTCATAGAAGGTTATAGGAGAACAATAGATGGAGTTTTTCAAGGTGGGACTCGTACTATAGATTGAGTCCTCATACAAGGGACAGTTTTGGTACATATATGCAGTTGGTACATGAGAAAAAAATACGAATTGAAGTAATTATTATTGAAGGAAGACCTATTACTTTAGGATTCGTGATAATCCTTTCAAATGGACTAATATAAATGTCTAATCGGAGCTTTACTCTGTGACAAGCATAATCTTCCCCCTGGAGTTTATAGAAGACATTAGACCCCCTGAAAAACAAGTGACTTTGGCCGACTCGAAAAACTTGTCAAAGATTTGTACTGGTTACACCGATGGAGTGATCCGTTAAGGCATTAGTAACGTTTACATCTCGTGACCTTATACTTCGGTTTTTTCATTTCTTGGGGTAAAGTTTGGAAAACATAATGTGTATTTTGATGGTTACGACGTGTAGATGGAATGTGGGTTAACATTTTAGTAGTCGTTTAATATGTTGTGTAGGGAAGACGTTACGGATCATGTAAATCTTAATGTATCTATCTACAAATTAATATTAAAATTCTTGATAGTACACCGAGCGGAACAACATCACATATAACAGCTTGTTTAGAGTATGCGGGTATTCAAGAGTTCAATGGGGACGTGTGGGTTGGTTGTTGCATGGAACAAGAGTTGTGTTGGTAAACCGGACTGGTTTTGACTCGTACTACGCGCTTAGCTCTGATGCAATGGGCTATGCCTGCGCGTACACATTTTGAAACACCTCTGACTGTATGCTGATTTTTATATTGATTTGCGGATCAAAAGAGTAGAGAGATAAGGGTACACGCTGTCGGTAGCTCATGGCTTCGTGAAGGAGCGGATCTGGGTGAAGTGGTGAAGAGCTCGCGTTTAATTGAGAGCAACACACTTACAACGTGGTTTTAGGCATACCACCTACTCGGTCAATCGCGATAATTCTATATAGGTTTATGGACCACAAGAGTAAGCGTCATTGGCATATTCCCGGGTTACTGGCACGGTTCGCTGCATAGATCACGCGATTACGCAGTGGCCGGCCAATGTCACGTTGAGTTACTGAGGTTGGCGTCGGTAAGAAAGTATGTTTTTTCTGTTTTATTCCGCCTTCTTGCACAAAAGCACCCAACACCCGACTTGCTTCATACCAAAGATTTCCCCAGGCCCCGACCAACCCCAACACCACGAATAAAAACAGCCGGTTTAAGTTTTTAACTGGACCGTAACAATTAAGGGAATTTTATTCCGGAACCCCACTAAGCAACTCGTGAGGCGAGGTAAGGGGAGGGGGTAGACCAGGGTACTGAGGGTGGGTTTTATTTTAAAAAAACTGGTAGAGGCCACTAGGTCCCTAGTAAACTGAATGTGGTATCTATGGTTAGTCTGTGTTGTTCAGTCTGTTAGTAAGTTAACATCATTATAAAGTATGTAGACTTGTAGATGTCGGCCGTGTGTGTCGTGATTAAGGGTTGAGCAGTTTTTGTTGAGAGTCTAAGTCGTCTTTTGTGATGTGTGATTTGTTGAATTTCGTAGTATGGGTATGTAATGTAACCATGTTTCTTGTATAAAAGTGTAGTCGTAGTTTATGTGCAATAATTAACTTATAACTGTGTCCATGTGTAGAGATTATGAGAAGAGGACTGGGAGGCAAGAGGAAGCGATAGAGGGTCTCAGTTGGTTGGATTAGAATAAGTGCGAGCTTTTAAAGGTGGTTCCGAAGATATTTGATTTATGCATGAATTTCCCCCCTCCACGGGTAGGTCTTAATGGATGAACATTGGTAGTGTCGTTGTCGGGGTAAGTTCTTAGTATTATAGTAGGAAGTGAGTCCTCCCCAATCCCGAGACGCTGACCGGGTGTACATATATTATTCCTTCTCCCGCGTATGTCAAAAAACGACTATATATATTGATTTATTTTTTTTGTCTTAAAGCAGTATCACTTGGCTAAAAATCAAGTCTAAAAAGACAGCCCTACTCTAGTGGCAACACAGCTTGTACTTATTTTGTCTGCTGTTGATTACGGACCAACGTATAGCATGAAGAAACTACAAAGAGGAGAAAGCCACATCCACCAAGCTTACTGCTGAACAACGAATGGAAATAATGCACAAAATCAACTTGGTCATAATCAAGAGGCTATCCACCATGCAAAAAAGAGGCAACCCCAATCCATAAAATACAGTTATTGAACACATTACTCTCTACCATCAAGAACGTATAGCATCATACAAACTATAATTTAGGCATCATGTTCATTCAGACTCCGGACCCCTTCACCCTAATCCTATACAAGTAACCGTAGAGTATCGAAAGAAGCCAATAACAACAAGCACACCCTATGTCATATGGAACAGGACACAAAATAAACAATAGGGAATCTATCAAATAATTGATAAGTATCTGAATTGTAAATAGATATCAACACCTATCCCTTGATAGGTGAATATTAAACTGTTTTTGTTGATCCATCAAGATCCGCCGCACAGTGCACCTCAATTAAAATAGCAAGGTAATTATGCTCACTTATCTAATCTGTGCCACGGAATAAAGAAAATAACCATGTTGTTATATCAGAACTTCATCACATTCGACGTACAGGACAGGAGATTTATATATGAGATCCACAATATAAGGAACTTGCCGACACTCTACAACTCGAGAGAATTATTAATCGATAACCGACAAACAGCCAGGTTCTCTTCTCAACGGGTAACATACTATATACAAGTAAGTCCTTGTCTACTGGAATTCCCAACCTACCTACAAGACAATATGAGCGCATAAACTAATTAAAGATAACACCTCCACAATCTAACCTGTGAAAATACAAAAACCACAAAGCGCCCTCTAGGAAAGAGTTTGACATCCTTACACAGACATTTTTATCATGGATCAGCTATGTTAACCCCATGTGTGACATACACATGTAAAAAAACGGCCAATATTGGATACAAACCAAGTGTCTAAGTGATCACATTAGATTCATATAGCTTTTGGAAAATACCTTTAAGACAATGAACTAAACACCCCCAATAAAGGCTCATATGCGTATCTTGGAAATCTAGATCCTCAAACCGCTACATCTCCGAAAGATAAACACATGTATCTATGCAGCAGTAATCCTTACAATGACGAAAATAAACAAAACATCAAAGCTCATATCAAGAATATACGTATCAAAACGGATTAAATAAATAAACCAACCTGGACACTCACATATACTACCAAAACCCAAATAAGGAACAGCTTAGTAGAACATCGGCATAACGTCTCGCATAAATATTCTTACGCTACACAATATATTTACCTATATTATGGTAAATAGTATCAAAATACTTTAGTACAAAAGATTGACAAAGGGAACAGAACAAATGCTTTTAAAATCACATGGTAAATATACCAAAAACACTGAGACAACGAAAGACGTTTTTAAATCCCCAATATGCCATGAAAGAGAAGACCAAAACATTAAATAAACCGTCGGGGCTCTTTGATATCCAATCAGAATCCACATACGATAATCCTAGTCAATATTCTAAACAGAATAATAATGATATTTAAATCTAGAGTATTCAAGATAGACTCACAGACCTACTTGGGAATAGTACCTCCAGGAAAGTCAGAGCTACAATGAAGCTTTCCATATTATAATCATTCATACATTTATAGAACTCACTTACACGTTCACTAATGCACGGTACCTAATGTCCAGAGGTTTCATAAAAACAGGAGATGCCATTTGATGATCAGAATAGAAATGTACTCCCATCAACCCTACCCACCCCTATGACCCAAACGTCACTAAAATTTGCGAGATTAATTCGATTGACCTCACCACCATGGAAAACACCAGACCAAGGTGCCAGCATGAACATCAAATCGAGACCATCCATTTGAGCGCAATACCAAAAATAGAAAGCTACGCCTCTATGGCTCAGCAACAAGCAACCACTAAATAATTCACTCAGGACGGATACTTGGGACCCCACAACATTAGAGGAAAAACCGCCCGACTAACCTCACCATTACCGCTAGTCTCGTCTGACTATAGCCATCTACAATCCCAACGGCACAACCCACTAACAATGTCCTTCAGTTTTGGAAAAATAGACTAAAAACCAAAACAACAACAATACAAAAAACCTCAACTGGGCCCGCGCGACAAGCCAGACACGATCAAAAAAACATAACCCTACATGGAGCAAGAGAGCCTGCGCATTGCCCTCTAAAGTAGATAACCGCCACGTGCCAGTTAAATCATGACTTCCGCACAGGAAAAAAATAATGGAACCAAGTAATGATATGAACTGCGGGGATGGCAACTGGGACATCGTATTGATCCTTGGACTGCACCCTCAACCTACCCACAGTTTTAATCCCATGTGTGAGTGAAATTAAAGGCCCTAAACCATGCTTCGTTCAGGAGGCAAACGGCACTTTTATAGCAGCGGTATAGTCGATCTTTTTTTGTAATTAGAACACAACACAGGGATCAGGGGATATAAGGGGCGCGCTAAGCAGGGTTATGTGGTGTGAGAAAACAAATACACCACTGGGACATTATGTTCGTTATTGGGCACGTCACTTGACGGATGAGGGGCGTGAAGCTAGGCTGAGCAATTAGTGCTAACTACCGAGGCAGATTATACTACCAACAAATCGGTCGAACCGTCCAATATACAAAGTATTACAACAACTGTAATAAGGTTAACAATAACACAAGGAAACAGCGAACAAATTACAGTGAATGGCAGACTCTAAACTGCCCCTTGATTGAAAGGAGTCCCACCAAGTGCAAGCAACATGCCATTCATCATGTTAGATAACACAATATACTCTCACAGTACGATGATGCATATGAGTGACGATCTTCACACTCTATAGCGGTGAGGGATGGTTGTGAGTGGGGGGGCTGGAAACACTTCAATCAGTCAACATACCCAACCAAAAATTCCTTCACCTGGACTACTCGCAACAGAGTAGGGACTGGATGGGATTAGTTTTTTGCCGCAGATAAGGTGAGAAAGACAACAATTGGGTAGCACAAGTTAATTCTGCACATAATCAACTCAACGAACAACTGAACATATGAATACGAAAAAAGGAAAACTAACACCACCAACACGTAACGCTATATTCATGTTATTATTCATCACACATGCTGAGGTTGCCAGCCTAGTAAGAATCTTTAACACCACTAGCAGGTATAAACATGTCAAATTCACGGCATACAAAGTGTGTTTACAACTTACCCCAATACTGGGATATCCTAGACTTCTGGCCCAGTAGAATAGTTTTGGCAACTTAACACAGATGCCTCGAACACACGTCTGGGGTATTATTTCTCTTTTAGAATTCCTCTGTGTCTTGTGAGTGGTCCTGTAGAATTTTGGGTTCCGTATTAAAATTGACACGTTTTCTACTGATGTACAGAGATGCTCTTAATACATTGTGTCCGGTCTTATAAATTCAGAATCCTATTCTTTCCTGGCTTTATCTGGTCTGTCTACTTTGACGATTTCTGGAATGCAGTGCCGTATGTCAAACTTTTTCTACCTTATATCGTAGGTTTCCGGCCCACGCTTCCACCTGGCGTTTTCGACAAATTCCCAATCATAGCGATTGTTTATTTGCGTCTCAAATGCCATCCAATGCATTCAAAGTACATGTTATGATAGGGTAGTGCTTATGAGATTTCCTGTGTGACTCATATTTTTGAGAATTCAAACAGTCATCCTCCGTATATGGAATTGAGATATCCGTAACATGTTGTCAAAGTTTACTTAGATCACACTTCCTGCTCACTCTTCAAAATGTCTTCCAAGATTGCGTTTATCTATAATCACCTAACCCACGTAATTCGGAAGTCTGATTACTTAGTTTATCAGACTCTGTCGATCTCTAGTATCACCTGACCTGTCGCAATCTGACTGCCTGTCTAGACAAATCGTGGTCTATACAATTAAACCCGTATTGTAAGCCCATTCTTCTGTCTGATCGGAAGTGATTATGCAGTCTTGAACAAACACTTTATGTTCGCATTTACCTGGAGTCAATGTGGTATTGTCACGTTTAGTGATTCAATTAATCTCTCAGGGATGGGCAACTGTCTGGCCCTGTCATGCATCGAAGCGTGAAACGGGAACAATGATAGTAGGAAAAATGGGTAACAATTCTGAGTAGAGGATAGGCATGAAATTATGTGCGTTAAACATGCCGAAATAACAGATAATAAAGTCGATGAGAGGAAATTACGAAAAAGCAAACAAGCTGAATTGTCACAGTAATCCAACTATAGCTTGAAAGTTACAGATAAATAGGTTTAATAAACACTTAGAGTTTTACAAGATAAAATAAATAACGTTTTTTTAGAATAGTGAAGCGATGATATTTATCACCATCGGATGATTAATATCGTGGTGGAAAACGTGTGAAATGTTCATTGATTTCACTTGTTTACTACGTAGCTTCCACAGTGAAGTCGGTTGACGTCTGCTTCAGCCGCTGTTGGTTCCCACCTGTGCTTTGGGCTGTTTAAAACACATAAGGAAGGGAAATCCGAGGCCTGTAAACAGTAAATAAATATTCGACAAACATAAAGGTATGTTTTCAGGCACTCGTAAGAAATAAAGAAGTAGAACACTAAACCTGGGTAAGCCACTCACGTCTGTTGTGTTTCTGTTGTCTTAATGTTTGTCTAATATTTATTTACTGCATTTTACTGTACTTCTTGTCAATAGTCACATTGCGGCAGCAGCACGTCTCTTGCTTAAGACCGACGTAACTGCTTAGGTTGTTAGATCAAGCATCTTCAAGACCCGTCTGATGCGGTGTCTAGCGTTGACTGTTTGCAACTTGTACCACAAAGTTGACGTTGAGTTATGTCACTGCTGGTAGCTTGAACCATAGACTGAAAGGAGACAAATGTCTCTGCTAAGTATTGGGTCTCCTGATATGATCATCAAGTGACCTCCACTTGCATCCCCCACTTCCATCTTCCTTAGAATATTTTACCCTCCATGAGTGTTAAGTTTTAAACCCAGTGAGTCGGATGAAAGTACTTTTGGATAGCAGAGGACAACAATTGCAATATATATATATATATATTATATATATATATATATATATATATATATATATATATATATATATATATATATATATATATATATATATATATATATATATATTACTAAAGTGCGTGTATAATACACATAAACACCATGATATCATCATACATTCCCTGCTCTCTATGGATCCTGGGGCCACCTCTGCTGTTGGTTCCTTGTGAGGAAGCCCGCGTCGAAGCAGTCACCAGCTCTTTTAATGGTGGTTCATGAGTCACGTTATTTATAGTGATGAGTTTGCCAGCCTCATATACTACTTGTGGCGAGATGAAAGAGAATAATAAATATTTGCGGCGTTATGGAGGTTGGATAGAAAATTAGCTCCGAGAATTGGAGAATAGGACTGGTAAACTAGAGATAGATATGACACTAGACATGACAGGTAGATAACTGCACTGTTCAGATGCTAGATGTAGAGGAGAACTGATATGTAATTCACATTCTCGCTAGACCTGGGGTGTCATATTAGTTTGTGATTTCAGCTCGTATTTATTCCCTACCAAGTTAAATTATTACAACAAAATTATTACTGGAAAGTTAAAAAAATCAATAACTGCAGTTATAAATAAATTAATGCACTTTAATGATTACTAATGTATAATAAAATATTTCACCAAAAAACACTATTTACAGAAGCAATACATTATCACTATTAGTCCTTTTCATCGTTATGTGGTTTTGACATCTTGGTTTGAGTTTTCCATATGAGTTAAACTTAACTTGCGCGGTATGGGGTTGTAGTTGACTTCCCTCGGTCATTGCATCTGGACATTGAAGACACTATGCTTATGCCCGTTGATAGACAGTTTTGGTCCACTGTTGACAGCGCACAATTTCCGCTGTGGTATGTCAGTCAAATAGGGGGACGTCATACAACAATACAATACATTTAAGAAGTTTTACATAACTTAAGACATTTTCCAAATGTAGACCACTGTACATCCACAAGCGAATTATACAAGCCAAAATTCAAAATATGAAAAGATAAACTGTACATATTACAGCTTATCCCGCTATCGGGCGAAGTAATACACGGGGCTTGATGTACAAAATGGCCGTAATTTACTGCAACAAGTTTAAGATGCAGTAATTTCTCAGATAGGTGAAGTTACGGTGCATTGAGCAGCCTTCGACTATTTTCACTTGATGAGGGTCATAAGGCTTGGGATTTCAATATTATTATGGGGGTTTAAACTCTCTTAAGTTAGAAGCTACTCCTAATCTTGGGCCGGTCCTATAGTGTGTCCTGGTTACGAGCTTTTATTTTGGCTGTCTGTGATCTCCCCTTGACAAAATTGGAAGTAAGTGAACTAGTCTTACGCGGCTCTGGGTTATAAGAAATATTTTCACCCGCACACCCAAGCTGCTACGTTGGGTAGAGGTCCAATCAGGAGCAGTCTATCTTAACATTTTCATGCCAAACCAACCATCATCCAGATGTCTGACATTCATCTCTCATCTCAACCCATAACCCGTCATGGGTCGTAGGGGTGCCATGGTGGAAGCATCAGCAGACAGGGTCCTCCACTGCTCTCTATTCTCAGCAATGCGTACAAGTGTGGAGAAACCGTGTCCTGCCCATTCTTTGATGTTATCAGCCCAGGATTTTCTTTGCCTTCCTCTTCTCCGTTTACCTTCGACTGTTCCCTGGAGGATCGTTTTCGAAAGGGAGTCATGACGAGTTACATGCCCAAACCAGGCAAGCTTTCGACGTTTCACTATTGACAAAAGTGGTTCTTGATGGCCTGCATAGGTGTTTATCTTCTCTCTAACATAGACATTTGTTTTGTCTGACATTAGTTGGGGTTTATTCCCCCATTCCTCTCATGTAGAACAATTACCATTTTGTTTTCAGACTCCATTACCTTATAAGGTCATGCTATTTCCGTGGGTATTTATCATGCTTACAACTCACTACTTAATAGATGTATCACTGATAACGTTTTTCAGGTTGTTACTTTATTGTAATGATTTATCACAACCATGTCTGGGCGGAAGCAATTACGTAGCTTTCCGTGTTTCAAAATCACATTTGTTATCTTCCTTACTTAGTCATTCCCGTTCTACCGTGAGGTGTAGAGGTTTGGAAGAGAGAGAGCGCCAGACTATCCTATCGGCTTTCTTCCTCCTGGCCTGGTTCCATTCTAGTCATCTGTCCTTCAAAGATTGTCTAATGTTGTCCTCCCAGCGGACTCTGGGTCGTCCTGGGGGTCTGGATCCCTGGCTCTTTGTTTCCCATGCTTGTCGTGGTAGCCGATCTTCTCCCATTCTGAAGACATGGCCAAACCATCTTAGTTGGGACTGTTCTACTTGGGTCTGCAGGAGGTGGGATTTTAGGCCTTGGTTGCGGACCATGTTTCTTCTTGTTACTTCAACCACCTTCCTCAGATACCTCATTTCTGAGGCTTGGATCCGGCATTTGTTGATTGTAGTCATTGCCCATGACTCGCATCCATATGTCAAGACTGGTGTAGCGAAGGGTTTTTCTGGTGTGATGATAGTGGTAGAGAAGAAGTAGAATCTCTCTCCAGAAAGTATGAAATCCCAGTGCCCGAGAAGTACACTGGTATCACAATTGAGTTACGGCTGTGAATACTCTGAGCTGGACAATAGATTAGGCTTCAGAAGTATACGGTGCCAATTTCGCTATAGTAACCCTATGTGATAATATAATTAAATTAGAAAAAGTAACTCAAAATTTAACAGTTAAAAATTTACCAAGTCAAATGAGTACAATTTCATAATTTATTATGTACATCTATATATCCTTGTAATGAGAAATGGGTGTTGGAAGATGGTAAAATGTATGATTATTTATAGTTACAAATTAAAATAAATAATAGAAAAAATCTTGGATGAATCTTTCAATGCAATTATAAAAGTCGGTCACAGTATATTTTTGATATATCTTGCTATCTAGTCTCTAGCTGCTATCATCATCGACATGCATTATTGAAACTGCTCACAGTGTTTGTTGGATGGATACACATAAACTCATCTGGTATTTGTTTGAGGTTCCTGAGACACACTTGAATCAATAGACTGTCCTTCAGCCCGCCCTATAACTACGGGGGACTAAGGTGTTGAAGATTGGTTGACCTCTAGGCTTCAGTTAGCAGGATCAACGGTCCTCAAGTCTTTAGTTTAACTCTATCACAAACTCGATCATGAGCTCGATCAGAAACGATCATAAAAACCTGGAACAAAAGGTAGTAGGTGGCCATGGTGTTCCAACAATCTCACCAACCCCTGCTGTTCATGAGGCGACCATGTCTTCAGTGTTTGTATATAAATGAATGATTCATGGTAGTATGTTACAGAGATAGCATGATAAGATACTGTCCACTGTGCAGAATTAATAAAATACATGAATAAATCACATGTTATGATACATGGGTACGATATAACCTTTGCCTTCCACTTATGGATGCCAAGTCACTTTTGTACTTGCTGGTATGTCGTAAGCTTCCAGGCAAGAACAGCCATGATATATTTGGCTAACCAATTAATGGTTATGCTTCCTGACAATGCCGGTGGAGGTTATCTCTGGTTAGCGTCATTCCCTTTTTATTATGTCTGATACAATCAAATCGTAAATAAAATCTGAAATGAAATGATATTAGTCATACATATATTTTTAATAAACTTACATACCCTCTTAGGATTAATAAGCTCACGGTGAGGCTGTATTGGTTGACGTTATTCTGCCCTGCATGCATCGTGAAAAAAAGAACTTTTCTTGCAGATGCTGTCTTCCTGTTTGTCACTCTGGCTTCTGGATTTGGTGTGTGTGATTTTCAACGCGCCGCTCTGTCCTTATATTTGGGCGTCTCTCCTGTACGAAAAAGCACCCTCTGAAGTCCCATAAGATTTTGTTTTATCTCCTGGTTTAATGCGATCTGTGCTTTTTCTGTACTTATTTTCTCTTCTTTTCACTACACACTTATCTCTTTCCTTCCTTCCTAGGTATCCTTTCATTTTCCCCATATGAAGCTTTCATTCTATCCAAGTTTTATTGAAATCCGTTTAGGTATGTAGTTATAATAAATTTTTAAAGATTATTAGCTAACTTTTAGCCGATGTGATAACTATGAAAAATGTTAATTATTTTTAAAACTATTTATATTTGAATAATATCCTTTTGGATATCATTCATAGTCTATATCCTTTGGTGAATTATTATTATTTAAATAACTTTCAACCAGTATTGCTCTTGTAGCTTTAAATTTTCTTTCCTGTGAATGCAAATTTTTAAGGTCGGCCATTCCCTATATTCGCTATTTCCTCGTTCTTCAATACCGTCCGGCTAAACGTAATACACATTTTTCCGCCTCCTTCAAATTTCAAAGCAAGATCCGTCGCGTTCCCTGCGCTGTGTGTGTGTGTGTGTGTGTGTGCGTGCGTGCGTGCGTGCGTGCGTGCGTGCGTGCGTGCGTGTGTGTGTGTGTGTGTGTGTGGCGTTACACATTTTTCCACAAACAAAGCAAGTGGTACCAAATCTCGCTACAACTGGGACATAGGTGGAGTGTTATACAATCATCTTCGTTTTCTTACCAACCGCTCTCTTGCTGAGGAATCCTCGATTTATGGCGTGAAAAAGTCTCCCAGCTGCTGCTTTTCGAGTGGCCAACTCTTCTTTGATGCCTCCCTTTCGGTCTATAATAGCTCCGAGGTATTTAAAGTGATCGATCTGCTCCAGGACCTGTTCTCGCAGCTTAATTTGATGTCTTCTTTCTTCTCGTGATATCACCATGAATTTTGTTTTAGAGCTGCTTATGACCATCCCTCTCTTCTCCAGCTCTCCCTTCCAGACTTGCAGGTTGGATTGGAGATGTGCCTCTGATTTAGCAATCAGGGCAACATCATCAGCAAATGCCAGCTCTGAAATACAGACCTGTCTCATCTTCCAGTACCCCACTGAATACTTTCTTGTTCTCTCCTTGCATGCCTTGATGACATCGTCCATGAGGAGTATGAAAAGATAAGGTGACAGGATACCAGTGGTGGTTGTAGTGGTTTTTGATGTTATTGTATGGTTGTTATGTTACCTAGTGTACTGGATGAGGTCAGCTGTGAAGGCTCCTGAGATAAAAATTTATGTGAGTTACAGAAGGCCTTTCTGCTACCACTTACGACCTCAAACAGACCTATTCTACTATAATGAATGTTAGCTACGTTAAAAGTCTAGGGTACTGAATGGTGATGTGTAGGTAATAAAATACACAGACACACACATGTAAATAATAATTCTAATAATAATAATAATAAACTCTATGATAAACTGAACTAACACTGGCTGTTATAGTTTAAGTTTGAAAATTTTTTTTAATTTATTAGTCCTGAACCAATTATTTCTTTTGGTCAGAACATATGAAATAATATGTATTTATCAATAAAATGCATATATATATATTGCATAATCAAATGAAATTTTTGTACATAGGTATATTATTACAATGGTTAATATTAATAATATCTACAATGTCTTGGGAAAAACTAGCACTGGATGTTTAGTTGGGGTGGCGTCATCATGCCCAATCTATGGTTACAAAGTTCAGTGTCCTTGACATATGGACTGATGTTAATGATTATATAACAAGATTTTATTTCTTTATTGATGGTGGACACAGTTGATGAATCAACAGCAGGCCAGGTTTGCACTTAACTGGCCTGTGACGATGTAGGACAGAATTCTTGTGGCCCACTCCTCTCAGTAGCTGGAGTAAAATGTTAGGCCGCACAGACACCGCTCTTGTACTTCTACAAAAGCATCTGGCACAATCGTAGTGCCAGATCAGAAACTCACAATTCAGAATTGAGAACACAGTTACTTAGTACTAGCAAAACTCAGCTGAGCTGCTGGCTAGATTAGGGTGTCCCACTGATTTTTATTTAATAATTCCTGGAAATCACCTCTAGCAGTAACGTACTGTGTCAATGGACAGTCTTCTATACAATGGCACAAGCGTGCGTCTCTCATTCAATAATATAAATGCTTCTGTCCAATCAACGGACTTCCCCTCTAACTTTTTCAAATATTCAAACTAAAAGTCCAATTTCAGTCCAGTCTCAGTCTAGTATGTAGTATTTTTCCCAAAATTACACTTGTTTTTTGGACTAACTACATGAAAAAACTACACAAACCTGCCCCACTAAGTTATTTTTAGCTACTATCCTCCGACTTTGCCCCTCGTTCATCTGCAGTTTGATTTTTGCATTTTTAGGCTCAAGGACGCCAAAATGTAACTTTAGTGAAAATATCCAAAAAAAAACTGTTCGCTAGTCTGATTTGAACAATACAGTCTTTCGTCAATATCTTCCGTGTTATCTGTCCGTCTGTGTAATTAAAAGTATATTATTTCTCTGCTCAAGATGGGCTATCAAACTAGCTAGGTTTTATTTTCATAACTTTATTATTAAAGAAAAACCTACTTTTCTCAAGGTTAGTTTTTGAAATTTGTTTTTGAACCTTCGTCCACGGCGTTTGCCGCTGTATTCAAACAAAACAACTAATTACCGTAAAACGTTCAAGATACGACTGTTTCTAACAAGAGCGAAGGTCGTTTTTCTACCAATTCCTTACATTATGTCAACTAGTGTCGTGATTTTTTCCTGTAAACTACAAATTGCGTCTTTTTGCCTTTTAGATTCAAACACGTGTTCAGACCGTCATAATTTTTTTTCTTTTATCTCCGTTTCCCTCACGTCTAAAAGGGTAAACCGTTTAGTCTGCATGTTCCAACTAGTTAGTTTCAATGGCGGTAGAAAGCGCTGGCGTAGGTGAAGAAGCCTCGGCATATCTTGCCTATATTTTTATCCCTACGTGTTATTTTACCCGTCATCTTTATAATTGGAGATATTTTAACGTTGTATCACGGTAATTTCACCACAGTGGTCCTGAACTCTTCTGACTTATGGTTTGCTGTCCTCACATAATTTCTGCAAGACTTGTAGAAGCTCTGTATAGCATGAATCAGAGGTGCTGAAATGTTCTTCCTTGCCAAACAGTCTCAAAGTTTTCTCCAGGGAACCCTGTCAAACGCCTTTTCCAGATCTATGAAACAAAGATGGATCTCATACTCAAGGGCTTTTTCACTCAGCTGTCTGAGTGTGAAGATTAGGTCTTGAGTACTTCGGTTTGCTCGGAATCCGCACTGGTGTTATCTTACTCTCCGTGTCTTAATCTTAAACCCGATTGACATCTTCCAACACGTCATGCATGAACTGACAACTTATCTCCCAATACAGTCTGCCCATTCATGTTGGAACCTGTGAAAGATTTGGTTTGTGTATCTGCTCAGACAAAAAATCTTGGTTAAAAATAGGAATATCACTCAGTGTAGACTCTTACTCTGTCTGCAGCTGACGATAAGCGAAATGTCAATGCGGCAGGTTTGCTCAGCACAATCAGAAGTCAACGTTGCTTAAAAAATAGATCAAACGATCCGGTAAAATTAAGGAGTGGTAAATGGGACATAATATGATTAGAAAACCTTGAACTATGAAAGCGGAAACAACTATAAGGAGCGGGTGAGAAACAGGAACAGGAAGGGCACAGACAAAAAAGGTAAAGGAAGGCATAGAAAAAATTAACGATCGAAGATTTGACTTGTCACACAGGGGAGGTAAAATAGTAGACAAATCAGGAGAACTACTGTTAGATTTCATTGAATAAAAATACAAACATATGAACTAGTCATTGTCACGGGTTGCCTCCCCAATTCTCTGCAGTGATGATCCAACAATGGCCTAAACCTACAGAATAATAATGTGGGTCTTCAAAGGTATCTACCTTCGCACAAGAGCACTCTTGACAGAGATACAGATAGAAGGATGATGATGCTTCTACCTCGAGGTAGTATTCATTAGATAATTCAGAAATCAAGAACAATGCTGAGTTGGACTGAGCAATTGTTAACTTTGCATCTGCCCGAGACCTTTTATGAAGAATTAAATGGTATGATTTAGCTCATTCAGGCCCCCAGCTGATTTAATTCAGTAAAATCTTAATTTAGTAGCTCTGTTTTAAATGTATTTAAAGCAACTGAGACGTACGGGTGCAGTACACTCAAAAGGATTAAATCAACTATAAATTTGTATATATACAAATAACAAATTTAATAATCAATTATATTTAACAGTGTAGGGAGCCGCGCTAGCGAAGTGGTTACCGCACTGCGCTGGCGATCGAGTGATTCAGGTTCGCGCCCTTGCGAGGACATTTGGAGGAGTGTCTTCAACCTGACTTGGACTGGATTAATTCGAGTTATGGCAAAGACTTTTGAAGCAGTGCCTTCGACCGGGGACTGGAGTAGCCTGAGCGGCTCCCGAGCACAAACCCTCTGTGGATGGCAAGGAGCGGCGATGGCACGGACATCTGGCTCCTGACTGGATGGGAAGGAAAGTCCACATGCTACCCAGCTTCGCAATGCCATTAAATTTGTTTCATGTCATTGGGCCGAAGGGCGGAAGCCCAATGTCCGCTGGATACGGAAAATAAATATTTAACAGTGTAAAATGAGTAATTCTCTATTTAAATAAAAGGTTATAGTCACAGGGTGATGTTACGGATATTGAGGGAATTTTTCTGAAAAAGGTTTACTTGGCATCTTTTAAGTTTGTACTTAGCTGCCAGTAAGTTTGTTGGTTTCTGCTTCAGCCGATGGTTGGTTCCTTGCAGGTTATGGACTGATGCATTCTCGTCACTAGTCAAGTCTGGAGGTTGTGACACGTTCCAAGAAATATCAGGGAGTAATCACAAAGCTGGTTCAGCGTCTTCAAGACCCGTCTGATGATGGTGTCTAGCGTTGACAGCAGGCCACTTATACCACACACTTTTTTCCAGAGATAGTACCCTCAACTGGTACCACCGACCTAAAATCTTATTAGGAATACTGACTTGTGGCTCAGAGAAATAGTTAAGGCAACCTGTTTAAGATGCCTCTTACATGCGGTCTGGTGTATTACTTTACACTAGGCTCCCACTCTGACTTTGTGTTTTCAGATTCCTAGGATTCCGGCTTTCCATGTTAATGTAGGTAGGGTTTTCCTGGGATATAAGTCCAAAAGATGCTCAAACAAGGTCCGGTCCGATAAATGGAATTCTGACCCTCTTCCTTACTCTGGCTAGCTGTTTGTCTTCTTGACGAGGTGAATTTTACTGTGCTATAAGCCTACGAAAGTGTCAGATTATATTGCAACTTTCGTCCCACGCACATGGCTGTTATACTCTGACCAGGCTCCAATCATAAGTGTTGTTTATAACATCTACAACTGCCCAGCCAATTGTGTTCAATCATGCATGTTATGATGGAGTTTATCTCAACAATTTCCTAAAGAATTTTCTGCATGACTGATAAAGGGGGAGACTATGGATATATTTCTGAATCACTGTTGAAGTTATAGTGTTGAGACCTCCGGGCAACTCCGGGTACTTCCAGAGGAATGAAAATATTATTATTATTATGTGCTGCACTGATATAGGCGATCAGCAGGTCGGGCTTACAGGTGGCCGACTGGGTGTGTGTGTGAAGCTATCAAAGGACGCGAATGCATGTGGTTCTGGAACAAACACGAACAATCACACACCATAATGCACATAACAGGTAACACTGCGAACTCTGATAAACCTCCAGGTCAGAAGAATGAAGAGACGGCTGAAACGTCTATACACTGTTTATTATACTGGTACAAGCGACACATCAAACGTAAACATCCTGGTAATACAGTACATGGGTACATCATAAACGATTCACTGTCACTGGTACAGTTCAAAGCACATTGTGGAAAAACATCGTGTAAATATTCTTTTCACCTTCCCTAGCAATACAATATATAAGCCGTATAAGTTCCTAGCTCTAAGCAATGTATAAATCCTTTTCACCTTCTCTGGCGATACAATATATATAAGCCGTATAAGTTCCTGGCTCTAAGCAATGTATAAATCCTTTTCATCTTCTCTGGCGATACAATATATAAGCCGTATAAGTTCCTGGCTCTAAGCAATGTATAAATCCTTTTCACCTTTTCTGGCGATACAATATATAAGCCGTATAAGTTCCTGGCTTTTAATCAATGTAAATATTCTTCTTACCTCCTCTGCTCTGGTAAATACAATATCTAAGACACATTGCACAATATAAATACTAGCCATATATCCTAGGCTTCAGAAATATCTCGGGGAGTCTCCAACGTTTCTATCTCACCACAAACATCTTCCCCGAACACACAGTTAGAAAACATGGCTCACCAGCCCGGTCAAACGCCCAGAGCGAACTGTCACGGGATACTGCATATCAGTCCCGCTCAAACAGTCACGCATGCGCGGCTAACCGCGAAACGTGAACTGAACTCAATCTCGAAGGTTCGAGAGAATTCTGGATCAAATCTTTTTAAACCAGTCAAGGGAGATAACCAACGTCTGGCCTGTACATATAAGTATTACAACGTGTAAACTCCCCTTGACTACAAAATATTAAAATCTGTCTTAACAATAACCCATGCGTTTGTGAATTTCAAACTGTCATTTTCTGTATAAGGAGTTAGTATTTCCGTCAATCTTTGGTAATGATTACCACTACAACTTCTTACAAATAATGTCGTCGTAACAATTCTGTCCGGAAGAGATTACAACATTTCCGTCGTCTTCAGGTGTGTTTCTACAATATGTCACCACCTGGATAATTTACTGCCCTGTACCTTTGCAAACAAACATCTATCGGGTGACCAGCTAGGTAGTGTTCTCTCCACGAATGAAATTAGGAAATCACAATAGCCATATCAGCGTTAATTAAACTTGCTGGGGCGAACTTCGTGTTAATCCGGCGCCCATGTTTGGTACATGAGAATTTTACCAACATGACTGTCTATCAATATTGCATCACCTGTCTACTCTCTCAGCATGGATGGTCAGGTAAACAAACATGACGAATTATTACAGGAAGAAGTGTAAACAATGACTCGAAAATATCAATACTGTCGGAGAGTAAAAGAGAGCGAACAAAATTATGTGACAGTCATACTGAATGATGGATCAGTAAAATGAACTAACTCTTGTGTAAATCAGCAAGATACTGCAAATGACATATGCATTGTAACACTCAATTTTACTAACGTAAAATTTGTAAATCTTGAGGATGCAAACTAAGATCAACTGCCCATCGAAATAACAATATTAGACACTACAAGCTAAACAAACATAGAAAAACCATCATGTCAACTGGGTCGTTTTTCAAATAGAAATGGAAAAGATAACACTGAGTAAGCTAGAAAATGAAAATGTAGATATATTTGCAGTTAATCTCACAACAGAAAAACTAAAACAGGTGTTAAACATATACCAACTCTAAGATGCCACAAAACATAATTTCACAACACAGTAAGTATAAACAGAAAGATACTACAGTGGAACGAAAACCCACAACCTTGGTGGACAAATAAATGCATATAAAAGCAAAGAAAACAAGCACTTGAAAAATATAGAACAAAAGAAAATCCTAAGAATAGAAGAAAAACGGAAATGAATTTTTTTTAATAGCACACAAAGAAAAAAGAATATCTCTGAAAAAATGTTGCCCTAACACTCAGTCCTAAAACATACTCTATTACGGATGTGTGGTCTAAGATAAAAACTTTCAAAAGCAGAACAAGATTGATGATACTCTTTAATAAAACAGACCAGAATCATCGGAAATAGACTGACAAAAAAGGAAAAGTAGTAGCCAGGTATTACCATAATGCGACCTCTGAAAAGTCTAGGACAGAGAGAAAACAATAGACAAGAAAAACTCCTTGCAAATAGATGTCTCAAAATACAGATGATTTATCATATTTGAATGCAGAGTTTCATAATGGACAAAGTGAATAAATAATACGATAGAGGAAAACTCATATACAGCTTCGTGGCATGACATTTTGATTTATAAAATATTGAGGATTTTTTGTTAATGTCATAAACATTACAACATCCTCTTTAACATAATTTGAAACATAGACAAATTACACTAGTCAACAACCAAAATGTACCAGAAATGAAAATAGCTGATCTTAACTAATTTTGGTGTGCTGAAAACGAAAATGACATTTAAAAATGTTGATTGGCTCTAGTTTTCAAGATATATGCTACTAGTTTATTTAATTACGGTCAATTTATATATATGATGCAACTGTTGTGGGCGATTGCATAATTTTTTCTAATGACCAATAAAAATGTAACTAGAAGTTGATGATGTAATCCTACCTATGATTACATCACCTTTGTGTTTAAATATCTTATCTCTGATAAAATTTTGCCATTAGTTAGTGCATTTGTCCTTATCAAAAGTATCGTAGTTAGAAATGCATAGGACATGTGTGAACAGTGCTAATAATTTCTGTTATATATGTGGTGAGGTGACATTTGTATCACAAAAACGAAATATAACTAAAGTGATTAAGAAGGCGTACAGTTTGTATTTTGGCTGCAGAATAGGAGATCAAGATAAGAGCTGGGTGCCACACATATGCTGCAATACATGTGCAGCACATCTTAAACTGTGGTTGACTGGCAAAAGGCAAGCTATGCCTTTTGCAGTCCCAATGATTTGGAGAGAGCCCACTGATCATCTCAACAACTGTTACTTTTGCATGGTCCCTCCAATTGGGAAAGGCATATCAAAGAAGAAAAAATGGACACTGGAATATCCAAACATCCCCTCTGCAATACGTCCGGTACCACATGGCGATGACCTACCAGTTCCCAAAGTGCCAGAATCATTTTCAGCTGCTTCCACTGATGAAGAAGAGGACATTGGTGGTCCTGAACCATCAACCTCAAGCGACCCAGATTTTGAGCAAACTACATCCACTAAACCACACTTAATAACCCAAGGTGAACTGAATGATCTTGTAAGAGATCTGAATTTACCGAAGAACAAGGCGGAGCTTTTGGGTTCCAGATTGCAACAGTGGAATCTCCTGGCAGAAGATGTTACAATTTCTGTGTATAGGAACCGCCAGAAGCCGCTTATTACATTCTTTTTCAAAGAGGGTGACCTTTCTGCGTGCCACAACATTTCTGGTTTAATGACAGCCCTCAAAATCAATTACATACCGGAAGAGTGGAGGCTTTTCATTGATTCATCCAAGACGAGTCTTAAAGCTGTTTTGTTGAATAATGGTAATGTGTTACCGTCAATTCCAGTTGGTCACGCAGTTCATTTGAAAGAAACTTATGAAAACATTAAGCAGCTTTTGAAGTGTATAAACTACGATCATCATCATTGGTCACTTTGCAGTGACTTAAAAGTGGTCGCTCTTTTGCTTGGACTACAGGGTGGATACACCAAGTACTGTTGCTTTCTCTGTGAGTGGGATAGCCGTGCACGAAGTGACCATTACATCAGAAGACATTGGCCAATCAGGCAGTCATTGCAGCCTGGCAGTAAGAACGTTGAGAACCCAGCACTTGTCGACACCAGCAAGATTTTGTTGCCACCATGCACATTAAGCTGGGTCTCATGAACAACTTTGTCAAGGCAATGGAGAAAACAGATGAGGCTTTCAAATACCTCATCAGAAAATTTCCAAGACTGAGTGAAGCTAAAATAAGAGAGGGAGTATTTGTTGGTCCGCAAATTCGAAAACTTCTTCACGATGACGAGTTTCTTTGCGTGTTGCATGGCAAGGAAAAAGCAGCATGGCTAGCATTTAAGTCAGTGGTGGACAATTTTCTTGGAAACAACTGATCTGATATTTAGAATGAAATTGTAGAAAATCTCCTTCTGAAGTATAAGAGTCTTGGCTGCAACATGTCTTTGAAAATTCATTTTCTGGATTCTCATTTGGATTTCTTTACGTCAAACTGTGGAGCGGTCAGTGATGAGCATGGTGAACGATTTCACCAGGACATTGCTGCTATGGAGACAAGGTATCAAGGCAATTGGAGCCCTTCAATGCTTGCTGATTACTGTTGGACTGTGACAAGAGAAACCTCATCGATTGACTACAAGAAGCAAGGAAAGAGAGCTCGAACAGCGACTGAATAATGATGGAATGGGTACAAATGTGCCTTTTTAAAACATGATATGTGAACTTTAAATAATGTTTTTATTTTTTCTATCATTTCATGTTGAAATATCAATTAATTGAGTATGTAACCACAATTTTTATAATGCTAAAGTAGAAAGACTAGCTGTTCACCCCAGAGAATTAAACAAGCATACATTATTTGTATTACTGTAATGTAAATTCATCATTTAAAAAAAAACCAGAGCCAATTGGTGAATTTCATTATGATATTTGAAATCAGCATGTCAAAATCAATAAGAAATGGTATATTTAATTTCTGGTACAAATAACTTTTGAAAATTTGTTGACTAGTGTTATCAATGTGTGTTGGGAGCCGCGCTGGTGTAATGGTTACAATGTTGCGCTGGCGATCAGGTGTTCAAGGTTCAAGCCCGGGCGTCTGCATTTGAAAGAGTGACAATGACCGGGGTTTAGACTGAATAACCTGAACGGCTCCTGAGATAAACCCTCTGTGGATGGGAAGGAGCGAAGCTCCTGACCGGGTTGGGAGGAAAGTTAACAGGATCCGCAGCCTCGCAATGACATGTCATTGGGCCGAAGGGCTGAAAGCCCAAGTGCCGCTGGTTAAAAAAAAACAATAAATGCATGGACAGTAGCAGTAATTAGTCCACTACTGAAACCAGAAAAAGATGAGCATAATGCCAGCTCATACAGACCTATTTCTTTAACTTCCCATCTAGGTAAACGATTAGAAGCTACTGTATATGGAATAAGAGACTAAAGTTTCTCATCATCATCATCAGCTGCCATCTCCACAACGAAGGTTTCCTGTAATGGATCTCCAACGTGTTCTGTCTCTTGTCTTGGTGGTGCACTCTGATAGACTCTTTCCTGTCCATCTCTTGATGTTATCTTCCCACTTATAGCGCTGTCTTCCCCTTGCACGTTTGCCTTCAACTCTCCCTTCTATTACGGTCTTCTGCAAGGTGTTATGCCTTTTTACATGGCCAACGTATTTTAGCTGCCTAACTTTGATCTCCCTCATTAGTTTTCTTTTCATACCTAGATATTGTAGGACCTCCTTATTTGTTTTCTTCTCTTTCTATGAGAAGCGCCCCATTCTTCTATATATTCACATCTCAAGAGACTCAATTCGTTCTTCCAATTGCTTATTCATTGTCCATGTTTCTACACCATACAGTAGTGCAGAGTATATATAACATTTTATGATTCTCAGTTTTAATATTGAGTTAACTGTTTAGGTGTAAGTATATGTTTCATGTTGTTGAATGTAGCTTTGGCCATTCCTATTCTCTTTAAGATTTCTGTTTCACATCTGCCATCTTCTGTTATTATATGACCTAGATATGAGTAGCTCTTGACTTGTTTCAGAATTTTCCCATTTATGCTTATCTTTAATGTAGGCTTATCGTCTGTTTTGCTAATTATCATAGTTTTAGTTTTCTCAATATTAATGTCCAATCCATTTTCATGACTTATACTGTTCCCTTGCTTCACTAGTTCTTGCAAATCCTGTTCACTTTCAGCTAACAACACGGTATCATCTGTATATCAGGTTCTTTATTGACCTTCCATTGATGTTCAGTCCTGGCATTTCCTTTATCTGTTTAAAAAAATTTTTCGGTGCATAGATTAAATAGGCAGTGTGCTTCTTTGTTTCTCACGAGTGCCTGAAAACATACCTTTCTGCGAGTGTAATATTGATTTATTTGCAACCTCATATTAGTCATATTAGACATATTAGTTGCTTTGTACGAATTGTCTGAGGGTGCTGAGGTCGTATTCCCCGCCCCCCCCCCCTTCTTTTTGGTCTCACCAGAGACCCCCAGAAACTACGCGGGGCAGATAATTAAGGATCGACTAATCAAATTGAAACACGATGTAAAATTTAAGATTTCAACTATGAAATATTTGTAATTGTGACTCCTAAACAATAGTGCATGTGTATGGTGTCATGTTTATGTGTATGGTGTCTGTGGTAAAGTGGGATGTTATAAATATTTATAGGGGACTTAGTGTACTGACTGAGATCAGCTGTGAAGGTATCTGTATCTAATAAGTATGGTGTATTACAGATGACCTTACTTGCTACCACATTTATACCTCAGTCAGAATTATTCTGGAATATTGTGATGACTACGTTAAATGTCTAGGGTTATGAAAATGATGAAGTGTAAGTCACAACAACAACAACAGACAGATAAACAATTTAATTTATTCCACAACACTTTACAACACTGTGACACTCACACACATATAACACTCTATAAGACTATCTTTAATGAGTCAAGTGTTTAAGTTTAAAAATATATGTATTAATTCTTTCAATAATGGGTATCCTGATTCAACTACACAGTGAACCAGGAATCACAATCAAATGTAATTACAAGTAGTATGTACACAGTTTATATATATGAACTTTGTATTGACATATTTTATTATTATTATTCTATGTGTGTAATTTGTGAAGTAGTAATATGAGGTAATACTGGTTTTGTTCAAGCTTGGTTGTTGTTTTTCATCATGACTTCAAGTGTTTGATTATCGTGGAAATAGTATTGGGAAAAGTTCACAGTTCCTGTCATTTGAACCAATTTATTGTCCCTCTGTGTTTAATATAATGTCAATTTTTGAGGGGGGCACATAATGTTGAGCTACTCTGGCCACAGAAGCTTATCTTTCGTGATGGCGGCAGGAAAAGACTCCTCTGCTCGATTGCTTCACTGTGTTCTGGAGACACCTCACTGGTCGCTATCTGGACCAAGGAGTATGCTGTCAGCCTCTGGATTCAGCAAAACTCAGACCAGGTGCTGCTTCAATAACTTAGGACCACGGTCCCAGAAACAAGAAGGTTGTACCTCCTACTTCAGATCTAATTTATAATCTATTTCCACACTGAACACAATACATAACAAACACTGAGTTCAGAGCGGTAGGCCAACTGCTAGCTTCATCTGAAACAATTTACACCAGTATACTCCTCCCTAATGGTTACTACGCCTCTGCAATTCCAGCATTATTTCCTTCTAGTCAATAAGATAGGTGTCAGTGTACTATTTGGCAATTCCATGCAGTTTTCTTTTCTCCGACACGTTCTGTTCAGGTTGGAGCACTATCTAGGCCTTGCCTCATGTTCGCTACTGAACCACGCACATATACAGACATAAATTATCAATTTACATTCAATTTTCATTAAAAAGATATCGAATATGTCAAGCTTACCACAATTCATGGAAATAATACACAAATACGTTGACTGGCGATGAATAATGGCACAAATTCCGATCTGCCTCTGTCCCAGACTTTTATTTAGAAAAATATGATCTGGATCTCAACGCACTGTTTCTTAGTAAGTTTATTTTAAAATGTGGCACTGAACTGACGCTCCTAATTGACTGTATTGGCGGGTCTAACCAATCGGGCCATGTTTACACAGCTTTTCAAAAAAAGTACCCTTACTACCGTTTCCCCTAACAACAAAGAATTAGTATTTGTAGTCCGACTAATCGTGTTTAGCCTTACATTTACTTCTATCCAATCAAATAGGATTTTACATGGTGGCCCATTTCCCGTAAAATAGTGGTTTCAAATCATGCCACTGTGCGATTATTATTTGGTGTTGTCTGACACCCTCACTATTTTCTTTTGGCTATAATTTGTTAATTCCTAGACTATTTGCGTAACACTTAACATATTCTTTGTCAGCAAGTCCTAAGGAACCCAAATATATAAGTTTAATGGGGCTAAGGGGCTGCGTTCAAAATATGCATTTTCTTATACCTCCCGTTCACTTCGATACGATGTGGTGTCTGGGTACTGTCAGGCTTTCAGACATAAAACAGTATAATGTCATGTTTCCTAATAAGCGTTTTTCAGGTTTTTAAACCTAACTCTCGTAGTTGTAGTGTTTTTTTATCACGGTCTATTTGAAAAAAAGTTAGTGCTTCTGTCCTTTCGCGCGGGGAGGGTGGCATTAATTGTATATCGCGAGACGCGTGTTAGTGTTGCATGCGTTCCTGCTTTCAGCCCTCCCTCTCTCTATCCTAAGTCCATCTGTCCTTCCGTTTATGTTAACGTAGTGTATAAAATGAAATTAATGGAAGTATTAATTTAGGTCATTACGCAGTGTGCCTAGCTCAAGGTTTTCTTAGAAATACAGTACACGTTTTATTGTAGAAAGCGTGTATTGATGCAGTAGGCTTTACTATCAACGTGAAACGTTACAATTGGCAGACGAAGTAGAAAACAAGGGGGATTGTTGTACGCCATTGTGACAGCACTGTACTTTTACCATTTCTCTTTCCTTTTATTGAATTTATGTGTTAGGCTTTACATTTACCTTTTAATTTATATATGTGGATTTAGAATGTTTCACGACAGTGTCATGTTTTATATGATTTATTTCTGTATGCTAACTGTTGTTTTATTCTGCGTCGTCTTTTTTGGAGTAAGAGACGGGAAAATAATATATTTCCTAAGCTAAAGTGGCACTCTCCATCCTGGTAACGTAAGAAAAACCATTTAACTTCTCGTTTTATGCGAGCATTTTCTTTCGTAGCTCCCAAATTTCGAGAAAAGCTGAATTTTGAGCAGCCAAAGGTCGCGGGCCCAGCCGAGCGTTCAGTAAAATGAAGAAACGGTCGATGAGAACTGACACTATTTAATAAAGTTATATCTCGCTCCAGCTCTGCCCTTCTTCTTGGAGACTAATCCAATATGGTGGATTTTAGCCTTGTGTCCAAACAGTTTTCATCTTGCCTGACTGGGTTTCCATAAATACACGCAGGGGCCATGAAAACATTTCACCTAGGTTTATTATAAGGATTAGCTGTGAAACATGGAAAGCCTTTACACTGACAAGGAGCAGCCCTTTCAATCTCCGAACATAATAGAGCAGCAAATGCAATTATCGGAGCATCGTCAAATGTCCGAACGGGTCAGATGGAGCTAGGATGATGTTCTTCTTCGCCGGTTGAGTTGTGATCTACGGCACTGTCTTCAGCTTTTAGTTGCGATACGCAAGTTCAAGCCTAAGATATAATGAAAATAAATCAAGCGTAAGTATTGCAGACGGAGATACAGTATTAGTATTGCCTTTTATTAAGTGCGTTCCAATCTCACATGGCATTTAATGTTTAGAAAATGAACGTTTAGTGCTAGCAAGACGAAGAGCTAGCTGCATATTCTCAAGCAAGATAGGAGTATCTGTTCAACATGCTTAGTACGAAAAAGAAATATCTACAGCAGGCGTTTTAATTGTTCGTAAACTGTTTCATAGATTTTCCTAAAACACATTACAGTTAGTAGACTGTTGCATAGCCTTTCCTAAAACACATTACAGTTAGTAAAGTGTTTCATAGGTTTTCATAAAACACATTACAGTTAGTAAACTGTTTCATAGATTTTCCTAAAACACATTACAGTTAGTAAACTGTTTCATAGATTTTCCTAGAACACATTACAATTAGTAAACTGTTCCATAGATTTTCCTAAAACACATGACGCTGTCATACCTCGACATCTATGTTTTATATCAAACAACATAATTTAGACCAGCCAAAACATAACCAAAATAAAGGTGTTGCTTTGAAAAGTAAAGAACAAATCAATCAACATCATGGTCTTTGTTATCTGTAGGGAACAGAAACAACTTCAACATTGGCATAGGTATTCACGAAAGCAATAACATAAACTGACAAAACATACACAGAATCTGTAAGAAACAAAATTATACCTTTGAAAGGAATTAATGAGACTTATTCTTCTACTTCTTCTAGTACCATACCTGGTGGCGTAGACGATCATGTGTCTTCACATCTCCAGCACTGTTTATCAGTGCAGTTGTTGACTTCTGTCCATGCCAGGATGTCAAACTGTTCAGTATCTTTTCTCCTTGTTGCCCTCTATCTATTTTGTCTATGGGAGCCGCGCCGGAGTAATGGTTACCACATTGCCCTGGCGATCAGGTGTTCAAGGTTCAAGCCCGAGCGTCAGCATTTGAAAAAGTGTCATCGACCGGGATTTTGACTGAATCACCTGAACGGCTTCTGACCGGGTTGAAAGGAAAGCCCACAGGCTCCCCAGCCTCGCAATGACATGTCATTGGGCCGAAGGGCTGAAAGCCCAAGTGCCGATGGTTAAGAAAAAAAAAGAAGAAAAATCTATTTTGTCTTAAATATTTTCTGTTGTAATGATATTTTCCAGCTGTCTTTATCTCATAACGTTCCCGGAGAAAGTGGATTGTTTCCTTCTCATATTTGAAAGGAATAAACTTCCTTTCAGAACATCTTCGTTACTCGTTTTAGCTGTTCATGGTATTCGTTACATTCATCTGAAAAACCACCTCTCTGTAGCCTGTAGTGTTTTTCCTACTTGTTTACTAATTATCCACGACTCGCTTCCGTAGTCAGGATTGCTTCTATATAGCACAGAAGAACTATCTTTCTTACTTCCATTGACGAGTTGTTGCATAAAATATTTTTTTTTTCATTTATTAGACTATGTTTGTATACATTTCTAGCACTTACACGCCTTTCTGTGCAAATGTGTTGTGATGATAATTCGGTCAACCAGTCTGGTTAACAAACTTCCATTAGTGCGTAATCCTGGCAAATGCAAAGAGGGCCACAACCGGACAGACAAATAACAGTAGAGTGCTCCTTACTGGCGTCCAGCAGTGTGATTATCCAGAGTCATTTTCACTTTTTCCTACCTTCATTCATAATTGTATAACAGTAGTTGGGTGGCTTGTTTGATATCTGGATCGTAAAAGAGGCGCTAATGAGCACAGTATCCGGTCTTTAGTCCATTACGGTTTTTTTTATTCTAAAGACCCTAAGCTTTATAAAGCCTAGAGCAGTAATGTCGCTATGTAAGCGCTATAGAACGTATTTTTTGTTTTCTTCTTTGTCTGGAGTGCCTTTAATATTGCTTATGTATACGTCACTTTCCTAGGCTTTGTGTCGGGACTTCTGAATCTACAGGACCGTGGTCCATCTAACCAGGGAACGCAGGCCAAAAAAAAAAAAAAAAAAAAACTAAAAATCATCTAGTAATCATCGGAAACAGGCAGAAGATACAGCAATTTCATTGTCATATCTACACCGTCGCTCGGCGACAATCAGTATTCTGGTAATAAGTTCGCGACAGTCACTGCCAAATAAAATTTGTGACTTTCTCAAACTGAATGGACGTACAGTTTTGCTACTGTTACATGGGCTACTTGTGGCATGCGGAGAATCTTCTGGTAGTACCCGAAAATGTTTTTATACTTACCGTTCTAAAATCTAGTGTTTTTTTTTTTTCCTTTTTTTTCAAAATAAATTTTATTTAAAGTATTTAAAAACCAAGTTGAAATTATAGAAAACAAAAACCATAAGGTGAAAATCAAAAATATTTTGTTTAAATTAATAAGAAAATGTGTTTTTAACAGTACACACAAGCCAGTAGGGAAAGCGTAAAGTTAGCACATATATTATTACTAGCAATAACCCGTCAAAATTGACAGGTTTTTAACTGCAGCCATCGTATCATTTTGATTCATAATAATAAGTCTGCAATACTTTAAATTAAAATTTTGTCTTGAAGAAACAATCAAAAACTTACATTTTAAGGTTATTTTTAAGAAAATGATGAGTTAAATCCGTTTCCCGAATGAAACTGGACAGAAGAGTATCTTGACTGTCTGTTGATTTAATCTGTATCTCCGCACCTTCCTGTCTCCAGTTCTTGTACTGTTTATCAATTGTGTTGTTGGCTTCTTTCCATAATCAAACTGTTCATGCACACCGTCATTTTCGAACTTTTCTATTTTCAGGAGAGTACATATTCTAACTTTCAACCACAGTTGCACCCCTTAGCTGTGGTTGAAAGTTAATGTTTATAACACATAAGGAAGGAAACCACGAGGCCTGTAAACAGTAAATTAATATGAAACAAATATAAAGGTATGTTATAAGGCACTCGCTCTCTCGAAAATAAAAAAGTGCGCAAATGACGGTGTTCATGATGTGACCGACCGACGTACTTACGGCGGGAGTTATGGTATTGGATATTTGCATGACATTTTTTTACACGTTTTACCTTGTTTTAGCGAGGTTCAACCTACATACAAGGTCCATCGTTTATATTAGGGCACATACCAAAATATAAATCACATTCTGACTGACTGTATCAGCTATCCTGTTAATTCTTTTAAATTACGATGATATCGCATCAAATTCCTAATTAAGTAAACTATTTATTTAGTCCATCGTTTATTTTCTCGTTCGAATTTCTCTCTCAGTCTTTTTCTCTTTCTCTATCACTCTATCACTCTTTCTCTCTCTCTCTCTCTCTCTCTCTCTCTCTCTCTCTCTCTCTCTCTCTCTCTCTCTCTCTCTCTCTCTCTCTCTCTCTCTTACACTTTCTGTTTCTTTCTTTCTCTCAATATGCCCATTTTGTTGACATATCAGTTGCTTAAATTTGTGTTTTCTCAAAAGCCTGTTCTATAAATGTATATTGATTTATTCCTATTTTTACAATGATTTGTCGCTTTCCCCTAGCCTCTCCTTCAGGACATCTGCAGATTTTAGATTTCTTAGTTTTTCATCATCTTATTAACACTTTCCGTACGTAATTATTTTCAGCTCTGGACGGAATTATTTTTAAGCCCCAAAAATTTACACATACATAATTTAAGTTTACTGACAATGTGTGTCTAATCATTAATTAAGTATAACATATTATATATCAAATTAAAGTACATTGGATGAACAATATAAATAGATATGCCTTTCTAGCTAATTTTATGTTATGTTTATGTTATAACAGATAACATAACATGTACACGGAAAAAAAAGATAACTTGAAATTTTGAACAAAGATTTTCGACTTACGTAAGGCTTGTAACATAAATTGTTATCACAATACAGTTTCACTGCTCTCTTTGTGCAGGTAATCCATTTAGAAACACAGAAAAAGTAAGAAAGTTATGGTTGATCACACAGTTTGTTCACTATTCACATATTAGTAACATATCCTGTGTGTTTTTGACCATTATGGCGATACGACAAAACACGATTAAAGATGAAGATAAATGTGAAAAAATCCCTTCAAACGCAAATAAAAGACGTTGAAGCTTGTTGAAATTTGCCCAGTTTTGTGTTTACTTGTGTTCGAGATAAATTCCGGGCAGTATAAAATATCAGAATAGAAAGAAACAACGAAATAAATCAGCGTCTTTTAAAAGATCTTGCGGTCACAGCGGTCGGCCATTGCGTCTTTTAATAGATCTTGCGTACGGAATCAGTTAAGAAGCCTCTACTCTCAGTAGCTTCCAGTAAGCTCTGCACTGGTTTATTCACTGTCCATGCTTCAATTCCATACATGAGTACAGTTTCAATGTGGCACTCTAGAAACCTATTTGAAAATGTTCATTTATAATTTGTTATTATTGCACAGTACATTTCTCATTGTTTAGAATGCTGCTCTTGCCGGAGCTTTTCGACTGTTTACTTCCTTAAAGCATCTTCCCAAAAACTTCATACAGTGCTCACATATTTTAGCTTTCTATTTGTTGCAATCATGTACCATCTACATTTGTTTGTTTGTTTTTGTTTTTATTTACTTGGGGGGGAGAATTTTTCGAGCCCCCCCCCCCTCCTTTATTTTTGAGCTAGCCTTTACTTATGTTGTCTTTTTATTTAGGTTGTCCTTAGATGTTACTTTTTTTTTTAACTACTGTATCCTGCACTGCTTGTAGTTCTTTCTAGCTCTTAACTATAAAAACTGTACCATCAGGATATCTCAGATTGTTTGAGCTGTATCCTCCAGTGGATATTTCTGGCATGTCTTTTATATTTCTCATTTTGTTTACGCTCTGGCGAGAGAAGAGGTCAGATGACAACAAGCAAACATGTTGTACATCAATTTTTATATATTGACACTCTTTTGTTTGACGTCTTTTGTGGCTTAAAATGTCAACAGGATACGATAAAAGACGTTGGCGGTGGATAGGACGCACACTGATGAAACCTGTTGATAGGACACACACTGATGAAACTTGTTGATAGGACGCACACTGATGAAACCTGTTGATAGGACGCACACTGATGAAACCTGTTGATAGGACGCACACTGATGAAACCTGTTGATAGGACACACACTGATGAAACCTGTTGATAGGACACACGCTGATAAAACCCGTTGATAGGACACACGCTGATGAAACCTGTTGATAGGACACACACTGATGAAACCTGTTGATAGGACACACACTGATGAAACCTGTTGATAGGACACACACTAATGAAACTTGTTGATAGGACACACGCTGATGAAACCTGTTGATAGGACACACGCTGATGAAACCTGTTGATAGGACACTTACTTACTTAGTCGTTCCCCTTCTACCGTGAGGTGTAGAGGTTTGGAAGAGAGAGCGCCAGACCATTCTATCAGCTGTCTTCTTCCTGGCCTGGTTCCATTCTAGTCCTCGGTCCTTCAAAGATTGTCTAATGTTGTCCTCCCAGCGGACTCTGGGTCGTCCTGGAGGTCTGGATCCCTGGCTCTTTGTTTCCCATGCTTGTCGTGGTAGCCGATCTTCTCCCATTCTGCAGACATGGCCAAACCATCTTAGTTGGGACTGTTCTATTTGGGTCTGCAGCGGATGGGATTTTAGGCCTTGACGGATCGTCTGGTTGCGGACCATGTCTCTTCTTGTTACTTCAACCACTTTCCTCATATACCTCATTTTTGAGGTTTGGATCTGGCTTTTGTGGGTTGTAGTCATTGCCCACGACTCGCATCCATATGTCAAGACTTTGATAGGACACACGCTGATGAAACCTGTTGATAGGACACACGCTGATGAAACCTGTTGATAGGACACACACTGATGAAACCTGTTGATAGGACACGCACTGATGAAACCTGTTGATAGCATTGGAAGGCAGTCCTTGTTCTGGAACCCCATTATTAAAAGAGGGAGAGGAAGGCCAAAGAACACGTGGAGAAGAGAACTGTAGGGGAGAAAGAAGGCATGGACAGACCATGAGCTGATGGCACGGGACAGGAAAACTTGACATAAGATTGTTGAAGGTCAATGCTCCTTTGGAAGCTGAAGGGAGATAATGCTGATGACTCTCCTATTTGGTTGTCATTCCAGACCTCAGCTGATTGCTGACAGTATGTGTTTTTAATAATTCTTGGGCCCTGTCCGTTGTATTTGTAATCTATAACAGTCTCTTGATTACACTAAGTTTCATCTTGTAGAATCAATGCACTTTATTGATTAATGATGTATAGTACAAAAATTAGCACCTTGGTATATCAATATCTTATAAGATGTTACACAATTTACAAAATGTATATTGTCACTGTTTTGTCATTTTTGTCGTGTTATTGGCTTGGGTGTCTTGCTTTGTGTTTTTACGTTAAGTTGTACTTAACTTGCTTGTAGTAGCTGACTTCCCGAGGTTGTTAAAACATCTGGACATCGAAGACGCTATACTTATGCCAGGAACAGTGTTTGTCTACTGTTCTACAGTTCACAATTTCCAAAACGGTCACGTTTTTCACCACTAGTTGAACCTGCAGAATATAACCAGGTTACGGTGTCTGTGGTTTATCACCAAGACACACCTCTGATGCTGACTGGACACTGTTGATCAGACTCCTCATTTCGACAACACTATCTTGAGATAGTGGTTAAGTCAATCAAAAGGAAGTACGTCGTACAAGCATACAATTCATTTTAAAATTTTAACTTTAATTAAAGACGCTTTCCAGACCCAGTCATGATTACTCCCCTTGAGCTTAACGTTATGCCGAAGTTAGCAAAATTATTTCCCTTACAATACATCGACCTGCCATCAATGGTACCTATACCTTGTAGCGGTATGGCAGCTTGTGTACCCTGACAATCCCCAGAGCTATGCCAGTGGGAGTTTTACTCCTGGTAGGTTCAACCATGCTGGACTGGTCTGCGTGGGTAGGGGTCAGACAAAAGCTGGTACCCTGGTCCTCCAGGTTGGGGGTTTTAGCACAGGGCCGACACCCCTGTCTGTGTAAAAAAATCACACACGTTACGGAAACAGCAATAAATGGAAATACTTTGATGCGGGACGGACATCCGGAGTCTCAGGCTCGTATGACTGACAGTGGTGAAAGCCGAAAGGAAGCCACTGGCATGAAAACGGATGCCCAGACCGCAAAACACGAAACCAGAATTGGTTTTTGGAATGTCAGAACTATGAACGAGGCAGGAAAGCTGAGACAGATTACAGCAGAGATGAGGAACTACAAACTACATATCCTGGGAATAAGCGAGAGCAGATGGACAGGGATGGGGAGAATAAAAACAGCTACAGGGGAAACAGTACTTTATTCTGGTAGAGAGGACGGTCAGCACAATGAAGGTGTAGCCATTATCCTTAAGAAAGGAATGGAAAGATCTCTACTGGAATGGAAACCCATTAACAACAGACTAATAAGAGCAAGACTGAGAGGGAGATTCACCAACACCACAATTATACAATGTTATGCACCAACAAATGACAGCGACGAAGAGATTAAGGACGAGTTCTATCAACAGGTACAAAAGGAAATGGAAACTGTACCCAGGTACGATCTTATTATAGTAATGGGAGACCTAAATGCGAAAGTTGGAACACACAATAATTATAACGAAAGAGTAATGGGGAAATGCGGCAGTGGAACAGTAAATGAGAATGGGGACAAATTAATAAGCTTCTGCAGTATTAACAACCTGGTCATGGGAGGAACACTTTTTCAACACAAAGAAGTGCACAAGTTAACATGGGAATCACCAAACGGACGAGACAAAAACCAGATAGATCACATAATGATCAATGGCAGATGGAGACATGCACTACAAGACGTGAAAGTAAGAAGAGGCGCAGATGTGGGAAGTGATCATCACCTAGTAGTAGCAAGACTGAAGGTGAAACTCAGAGCTGCTGGACCAGTTGCAGTCAAACAGAAAAGATACAACATCACGAAACTTAAGGACCCCCTCACCAGAAAAGCGTTTGTGGTCGACGTAAAGAGACGATATCTGATTACCAAAAGCCAGGAAAGAACAGAGACCGACGATGTGGACCAGAAATTCAACACCATCTCAACAATATATAAAGAAAGCAGCAAGTCATGCTTGGGATTCCAGGAAAGAAAGAGCCAAGACTGGATAACACCAGAAACGCTAAACACCATAGCGAAGAGAAAGGAAATGAAAAGGAAGAAAACAGAAGCTAAGTCTCCCAGGTTAAAGGCAATATATAGTGAACAGTACAGTCAGCTGGACAAGGAAGTAAAACGTCAAACCCGTGCTAACAAAAGGACATTTCTGGATGACCTTGCAAGACAGGCAGAAGAGGCAGCACTGAGAAATGAACAAAGCACAGTTTATAAAAATAACTAAAGCTATCAGTGGAAAACGAGGTGCAAACAACATAACGTTAGTAAGAGACAAGCAAGGAAATCTCATCACCACAGCACAGGGGCAGGAAACAAGGTGGGCAGAGCACTTCAGAGAAACACTGAATAAGGAACCACCAGAGACTCAGCTGAATGTTCCTGAGGCTGAAAGTGACTTAGACGTAAATACAGACATTCCACGAAAAGAAGAAATTATCACAGCTATCAAAGGGCTAAAAAAATGGAAAAGCGCCTGGTCACGACAATCTGAATGCTGAGCTATTCAAGACAGACCCTGAACTAGCAGCAGAACTATTAGAACCACTATTTGCACAAGTCTGGGAAACTGAGACAACACCAACAGAGTGGAGTAAAGGAACAATTGTCAAATTGCCCAAGAAGGGCGACCTTGCAGACTGCAACAACTGGAGAGGAATTACCCTCCTCTCAGTTCCCCAGCAAAATACTAGGCAGGATAATCATCCAGAGAATTTCAAAAGCAGTTGACCATAAACTGAGGAAAGAACAAGCGGGCTTCAGAAAGAACAGAAGATGTGCAGATCATATATTTGCCCTCAGGAACATTATAGAGCAGTGCTCAGAATGGCAGAGACAGCTGTACATTAACTTTGTTGATTTTGAAAAGGCTTTCGACAGCATACACAAGGACAGCCTATGGAAAATTTTGAGGGCTTATGGAATTCCCAGCCGCATTGTTTCCATTATAAAAAGCCTCTATTCTAACTTTACGTGCAGTGTTGGATCGAGTAATGTAACTTTCGAAGTGAAAACAGGAGTACGACAGGGATGCCCCTTATCAACAACATTATTTTTGACAGTCATAGATTGGGTGATGCGCCAGACAACAGAGGGCAGTCCAAGGGGAATTAGATGGACAACGTTTTCTACACTGGAAGATTTGGAATATGCAGATGACATTGCACTGCTCGCGCATTCACACCAACACATTCAAGACAAAACTGATAGACTGAATAAGTATGGCCAGCAGGTTGGCCTGAACATCAATCTGAAGAAGACAGAGGTCATGACACTAAATGTGGGCAATCCTGAGCCAATAACAGTAAGGAACCAGAAGTTAGAACAGACAGACACATTTACTTACCTAGGAAGCATAGTAACACCTGACGGCGGAACAAGCAAGGACATTAACAACAGAATGAATAAAGCGAGAACAGCCTTTGCTATTCTCAACAACATTTGGAAGTCTTCCCAGTACAGCACAAACACCAAATTAAGACTGTATGAGAGCTGCGTACTTTCTGTGCTTCTCTATGGTGCGGAATGTTGGAGAGTAACAGAGAAGGAAATGTCGAAACTGTCCTCCTTCCACACAATCTGCCTAAGGAAAATTCTCCGAATCTTTTGGCCAAACACCATCAGCAGCCAAGAACTACTTATTCGGAGTAACCAGGAGGACATGCACACCATCATAGCTGGCAGACGCTGGAGTTGGGTTGGCCATGTCCTCAGAAGGGACCCTGATACCATCGCAAGAACAGCTATGCTATGGACCCCCGAGGGAAAGCGAAAGAGAGGCCGACCAAAAACAACTTGGCGGAGAACTGTGGAAGCTGAGATGCAAAGAATGAACCACAGTTGGGGCACTGTACGAAGGATGGCCGCCGACCGAGCAAAGTGGAATCAATTTGTTGCTGCCCTACAAGACGCCACCAGGCGTGATGGCCGCTGACTGCTTTGACGGTTGGCGGTTATGGATCAAAGAAGAAGAATACATCGACAAAATGTGCCGAAATAAAAGACGAGAAAGAAAAAGAGAAGACGAACTCTTTGAGCACAGCACCCAAAAGCAAAGCCCTAAATAGGACTGTAAGCTTCTATTGCTAGCGTTGGTCACTCTTAACAAGACTTCTAGCTGAGCCAATGCTGTACAGGATTGAGGTTATATAGTTATGGAAGCCATATTCCTTCGGGCACAAGGCAAGATAAAGACATTGAGAATTTATGTTAAGTATACCATTAATTTTAAATATTCATCAATTTTAAACGTACATTAAATCACTAAGATATTTCGTAATCTTATAGACATTACACTCAGACACCGTGGTACTTCGATGCCTGCGGCTGTTTGAAGCTTCAGTCTACAAATTGCTCACAATAGCGGTCAGTTGTGGCTTCTTCTTAGTTATCTAGTTGTGTTGTGTGTTCTAACTATAAGAGTCAGCCCTCTGGATATCTTCTCAACTCTGTCAGATCTTGAACTGATTTCGGGAAATTAGGAACTGTGTCTGAGACGGGCTAATATACCTTATCTCATGTCTAACCCTTGCTTTCTCAAAGGTCCAGGCCTGAGTTCCTTTTCTCTTATAAACATTCGTAGGATTTCAATGCTGTTGTTGCGAATTTACCGACGAAATTATAATTTCCTCGTCAAATACCAAAGATAATGATTTCCCACTGCCATAATTACATGTATTTGTTATTGCAGTTCAAATCCCAAAAGAATTATCCTGTTCGGGGCATTAACCAAAACGTTATAGCAGAATTTATGTTGTGCAATTCATAAATTATCACAAAGACACTAGTTTACGTGGCAATTCCTGAGTGTCTTTCCCGTGTTATGACATCCTTCCACTAATTCACGCTGCTGTACAGCAATTTCTATTTTATTGGAGGCTTAGAAGCAGTAGTAACGACGAGAAAAGGAAAATCAGCAGACATGGACTACATTAAAAAAAATAGATGTGTCTGAAGTCCTCGAAGACTTTGACTTCTTAAACGTACCTGCTGCGCTCCTCTATGTTTCACTGCATAGTCCACTTTTCCAGCTTCACTGTGGTTTCCATATAATGTCTTTTGTGAGCGATAGTATCTTCTTTTTCTTCTCCTTCTTCGTCTAATAACTGTATATAAATGAGATATTATTATTTATATGTATTTAAATATTTCCACAAAAATATGGCTACAAGAAAGAAAGTAGCCTTGAAATATATTAGAATATTTTTTTTATTGATTGTTTGTATTTAAAATTTCATAAGTTTCAAATTTTACGCAGTGCTGTGTCATCGTTGCACTATAATCTATCTTATTCCGAGATGGTGTGTATTTAATATCTGTCACTTTCCTATTTATAATTTAGGGTGCAGGCCTGAGAAATGTACACATGTACGTAGTTTGCCAAATAGTACAAGTTTGCTACTTTGAGATTCGGTAGTTTACCAGTGAAAGAAAGTTACTGTGGTGCTGGCGAGTAGAAAACTGTCAAGATAATATGCAGAAATGAACGAAATGATATTACCTCCACAACGATTTTAGCGCTCTCCATATGCCATGTTGTCGAACACTGTTATAGTTAAGGTTTCTACAAACACAAGGACATCATCAATAGTTTCAAATACTTGTTCTAATTTACTGTCCCTTGTTCGTTACTTATTAAACATATGCCACCTCAACGGTTGGTCCACTTACAGGGATCCTGCGCGAAAGCACTTATGTACTCTTGTGTGGATTATGTGGGAATTTATTTTTACACGCTGAGGCTATAGTTCCGTCTTTCACAACAAGCTTGGCGGAATTTGGTAGTTCTATTATTTGTTGCCAAAAATCTGGCACGGAGTTCTCACGAGAAGTTCCGTGTTTACTAGAGGTCCTTATTGAAATTCTGTTACTTCAGGAATGTACTTTCTTTTCAGCGACATTCGGAGTTTATGTTTGAATTTAGTGGTGTCCATGGACTACCTTATAATGTGCCAGAAACGAGCAGGAACTTACTAGAATTTTCAAATGTCCAATTACTGTGGTGTTGTACACTATTTCCCAAAAAACCAAATGCAACAGAATGTTCAGACTTCAGAACAATCAGCCTGATGAGTCATGCAATTAAGATACTGCTCAAAATCATACAGGAAAGAATAAAAAGTAAAGTAGACAGCGAAATCCAAGAAGAACAGTTTGGTTTTAGACAGAACAGTGGAACAAGAGAGGCAATATTTTGCCTAAGAAGATTAGCAGAAAAATATACAGAGGTCCAAAAAAGTATGTATATGTGCTTCATTGACTATAAGAAGGCTTTTGACAGAATCCATCATGAGAAAATAATTGAATGCCTCAAAGACATAGGTATTGATGGAAAAGATATAAGAATACTCAGTAACCTTTATTGGGAGCAAACTGCCACAGTAAGATCGGGAAGGAATTATTCACCATACATAGACATAAAAAGAGGTGTCAGACAAGGTTGTGTGCTGTCCCCCTGCCTATTTAATTTATACACCGAAAAAATTTTCAAACAGATACAGGAAATACCAGGACTGAACATCAGTGGAAGATCAATAAACAACCTTAGATATGCAGATGATACCGTGTTGTTAGCTGAAAGCGAACAGGAGTTACAAGAACTAGTGAAGCAAGTGAACAGTATAAGTCATGAATATGGACTCGACATTAATATTGAGAAAACTAAAACTATGATAATTAGCAAAACAGATGATAAACCCACATTAAAGATAAGCGTAAATGGGAAAATCCTGGAACAAGTCAAGAGCTACGTATATCTTGGTCATATAATAACAGAAGATGGCAGATGTGAAACAGAAATCAAGAAGAGAATAGGAATGGCCAAAGCTACATTCAACAACATGAAACATATACTGACATCCAAACAGTTATCTCATAAATTAAAACTGAGAATCATAAAGTGTTATATATATTCTGCATTTCTGTATGGTGCAGAAACATGGACGATGAATAAGCATTTGGAAGAAAGAATTGAGGCTCTTGAAATGTGGATATATAGAAGAATGGGGCGTATCTCATGGAAAGAGATGAAAACAAATAAGGAGGTCCTAGAAAATCTAGGTATGAAAAGAGAACTAATGAGAGAGGTCAAAGTTCGGCAGCTAAAATACTTTGGCCACATAAAAAAGGCATAACACCTTGCAGAAGACCATAACAGAAGGGAGAGTTGAAGGTAAACGTGCAAGGGGAAGACAGCGCTATAAGTGGGAAGATAACATCAAGAGATGGACGGGAAAGAGTCTATCAGAGTGTACCACCAAGACAAGAGACAGAAGACGTTGGAGATCCATTACAGCCAACCTCCGTTGTGGAGATGGCAACTGATGATGATGATGATGACACTATTTCGTAGCGTCACTTGTGTATGTCATTATCATCATCAGTATCATCATTACGTGTTGTGCGAGGGGTGTTGGTGATCATGCTTTACATTTCACAAATTCTTTGTTTGAAATTATTTCCGTTCCTGTTTTATTCCCTAACATATGATTTTTTTAGTCAGATATTTCTCTATCTTCCTCTTCTTCTTTTAAAAAAAAAAAGAAGAAGAAGGAATTACCAGTTAATTTACCAGTTTTAATTTTGATCTTCCTAGGACGCTATCAAAAACATTGATGATTGTGTGCACCTTGTATTTTTCTTACCATGACGCCATCAAATAACATTGATGATTGTGTGCACCTTGTATTTTTCTTACCATGACGCCATCAAATAACATTGATGATTGTGTGCACCTTGTATTTTTCTTACCATGACGCCATCAAATAACATTGATGATTGAGTGCACCTTGTTTTTAAGCCCACATTAAAGATAGGCATAAATGGGAAAATCCTGGAACAAGTCAAGAGCTACTTATATCTTGGTCATATAATAACAGAAGATGGCAGATGTGAAACAGAAATCAAGAAGAGAATAGAAATGGCCAAAGCTACATTCAACAACATGAAACATATACTTACATCTAAACAGTTGACTCACAAATTAAAACTGAGAATCATAAAATGTTATATATATTCTGCACTACTGTATGGTATAGAAACATGGACAATGAATAAGCAATTGGAGGAACGATATGAGACTCTTGAGATGTGAATGTATAGAAGAATGGGGCGCATCTCATGGAAAGAGAAGAAACCAAATAAGGAGGTCCTACAAAATCTAGGTATGAAAAGAGAACTAATGTGGGAGATCAAAGTTAGGCAAATACGTTGGCCACATAAAAAGGCATAACACCTTGCAGAAGACCGTAATAGAAGGGCGAGTTGAAGGCAAACGTGCAAGGGGAAGACAGCGCTATAAGTGGGAAGATAACATCAAGAGATGGACAGGAAAGAGTCTATCAGAGTGCACCACCAAGACAAGAGACAGAAGACGTTGGAGATCCATTACAGCCAACCTTCGTTGTGGAGATGGCAACTGATGATGATGTTTTGATAATCAGCTGTCCACTTTTTTCTGTTGTTGTTGTTTTGAAACGGTGATGGGTGGAGAGCGGGCACTTAACAGCTGTCCGTTATTGCCTCTTCTCGTTCCATCTTGGTCTACCCTGTTCAACCTGAAAATTGGTTATAATTGGGGTATTTAGTGTCATTTTATTTACTAATTTTGTATTAAGTTTAAATGACTTGTCTTTTGCAGTTGCTGGTTTTAATTTATATTAGTATTTGTCATTTTATTTTCAGTTTTTTGTATTGTATATAGATAGCTATTGTCCTTTGCACTTGGTTTTAATTTGTATTAGTTTTTTTTTTTTTTTTTTTTTTTAATCTCTTTGCCTTTCCTTGTCCTGTGAGTAGTTAATGGGTTTGCTAATTTTCTGGTTTTATTTTTTTTAATGATTTGTTAGTTTTTGTTGCATAATTATTTCTTCTGTTTACATGAGGCATTTCTCATATGATCATCTGCCAGGTTTCCTAACCATTTGTGTGGCTATGGACCCCTTTGATTTTCAAATGAGAGCTATGGACCCCCTCTTGGGAAAATGTACATAAAAGCATAATTAAAAATTTTACATTTAAAATGTTAGGTCAGGTACACGGACTCCCTAGAATCTATTCACGGATACCCCCACCCCCAAAGGCGTCCATGTGAACCACTGATTCAGAAATCTTGATTTAAGCGTTCCAAGTTTATTCTTTATTCTTCTCATCTTCTGAAGAACAATATTACTTATCTCAGATTTCTTCTTCATTTGTTTGTTAAATGATAAGGTCTCGCATTCATCAGTGATTGTGGCGCTATGTAAAGTACTGTCAAACTACCTCCTCGCCACTGCTAAATAGTTTTTTTTTTGGTTTTTTGTTTTATTTTTTATTTGTTTGCTTGTTTTTATTTTATTTATAATTTTTTTTTTTTTTTTGGTAAGAAATTATTTTGTAATTAATTTTTTTTTTTCGGCTAAGACTGAAGAATTAGAAGGATATGTGTGCGTGCGGTTTTTTTTTTTTTTTTTTTTTTTTTAATGCTGTGGACCATGTGCTTTTCATATACACAAGAATTGTGAGCCGTGATAAAAGCTTATTAAATTAATTATATAAAACAAAAACAGAAAACACTTAAAATAGAATATATAGAACAGCTGTGCGTAGACTGAATGGGCAGAAAAAAAAGAAAGAAGTTTTGTTTATTTTGGACAAGCTGTATTGTTAGTGTCGGCTATTGACGGTATAGAGGCCTAAATGAATTCTATTTGTGTTAAAGTTAGTTGCTTATCCTTTACAGGACGTGGCAATCAACCCCAGCTTTTATTGGCTGTTTGTGATTTTTCTAGGCAATTTTTTCATTCATTAGTTTGCCATTGCTTTCTGAACGTTACGGCGCTTATACCATTGTTAAAAATCCACACAAAGCGATCTGCTACCAAACCGCCTGCAGCAGGTTTCGAACCTGGTATATCTGGATTATGAAACTGCGCTCATATCCATTAGGTCACAGACGCCGACGCATGTATTTATGTAGAAACACATATTTTGAGTAACTGTTTATTATTATTTTGAATTTAGACCTATTCATTTGTCAGTGTGTGTCTAGCATTCTATTTCATGAAGTGATGTAGACCATGAAAGGCAAAACGCATTCGATTAATTTTAAATTAAACTGAAATATGGCAACTACTGTACATAACTGAATCCTTATTTGCATGTGCCATTATTTATACTGTATAGAGAGAGATTTTCTGCATGTACGGTCTTTTATGTTTGGACATGCGCCCTAATATAACAGACTAGGTTGAACGGGGCGCGCCTTGCCAAAACGAGGCAAAACTTTATAAAAAAAAAGTGCCATTATTTATACTGTATAGAGAGAGAAATATACAAACAGTATAACGATATTTTGTTTGGAGAAGGGACATAACTATGTTCACGTTACAGGATTATTTGTTGGAACAATTGTTGTGGCACCACCAGTTCAGGATAAGTCCAGTTTATAAGCAATAGTTTTTGTACCACTTAATTTCAGTCATGATTTAAATATGATTTCACTCTGTAGTGCAAAAAATTCACAAATTCGAAATTGTAAAATAAACAGCAAAGCTAATAAATTATGTAAACAGTGACCCACGACCCAGGTAAAATGAATAAATTCGAAGAATTGTGCCTCGAGAGATAATATTCTTTCCATCTTTCTTTGCACAATTTTCACATTTTATTTATTTATTTATTTTTACTTTAATTTATTAGCTTTGCTGTCTATATTTTATTAGCAGTGTACGGGCATATATTCTAAATTTTATATATGATTTGTTTGTTCTGTTTATGTTACTTAAGTTACGATTTACAGGTTCTATTACCATCACACATTGTAAACAGGTCAACTTTAGTTTTGGGCACGATTTATTAAAACATTTTAATTTTATTTTACTTGTGGTTAACACTTTTCTTCCAGCGTGTATTTTGACTTAATTTATATATTCTATCAGTTTTGTTGTTGATTCGATGTGGATATGTTTGTGTGTATGTATTGTTTCGTTTTCCCATTTCATTCCGACACATTTGAGCTATGTTCACCAATTTGTGAAAGTTCTCCCTCTTATAGCTACTTGTCCATGCATTCCAGTTGTTCTTTAGGGGTGCATGCACCATCTGGGGGTGCGAGACCAGCCTTGTAGGGGTGTGAGACATGTCAGAAGGCGAATTACCATTACCCCTATATAATACACAGAACTCAAATGTATTTGTACAAAACAGAACAGTAACAACGTGAATTCAAAATCAAACCTTAGTCACATTCTGTAAATAACGTTTTCTCAAAACATACTTCTATCTCTTTTTCGATTTCTGGAATATTTTGCGACGTAGAAGGTACTGGGGTGCGAGGCCTCTTAAGATGCTGTAAAGGGGTGCGAGGCTTCTTAAGATGCTGTAAAGGGGTGCGAGGCTTCTAAAAGGTTAAGAAGCACTGATGCATTCCAATCCTATATTTTTACTGCACTCTGACTTCAGTGAGTCCTACCTAATCCATGTTTTTTTTTTCCGATGATGCTTGTTGAATACCGCTTATTTCGTTCTTGGTCCAACATGTTATCTGAAGTTGCTTTTGTCCTCTTTATTCTGGCTGTCTAATTTAAGTCGTCTGACATAAGAGTATGTTGAGGAAGGTTGAGAAATCCATCGAGGTCCACAGGTGGACTTCTGAGAAAATTTAGGTTGACCGCCTGACGTATAAAAGTTGTTCCTTTTTTTTTTCTAGTTCTTTAATGAGATCTTTTATTTTTAAAGGTATACTGTTTGTGTACCAGAATTTCAGGACTCAGTCAAGGTGATTCAGTGCAAATCATCGTCATATTAAGTCCGTGTTATTACATCTGCTGTAATTATGGGACTTAAATAGTATATGCGTTTTTTTTTATTTATTCTTATTGATATAATATCTTTTCCCTTGCAAAGTCACATATGTTTTTTTATTCCATTAATAAATTTATTTATTTTTTGCCTCAATATGATTTCTTCATTTGACACGCGTGTGGAGTTATTTTATTATTACAGCTGAAAACCTGTAAAAGCATCTATTTTTAAAAAAAAAATTGTATTTGCTAGATCGCAGCCTCACTGAGAATGTAGAAGTAGAGCCATAGTATGCTAAAGTATTCCCAGGCCTAGTCTAAATCATATAATTTAAGTTCTTTGTAAGTATTGTCCTAACGAGTCTTTTCCAGTAGATATAGCTTCGCTCCATAGATATTCGTCGATATAACTATAGCGTCCATATTAAATATGAAACTACGTACACCGTTTGATAGCCATCCATAGACGGGCGCACGTGATTATGCGTATTGCACGCGCGTGCACAAACAGGAGACCAGCAGCATAACATTAATAACCAACTACGTCTTTACCCATTCGTTCACGCAGACAAAAATCAGTCAACATGTGTAAAAAAATAACCAGTTTCGCCAGCTAAATTTGGGACGGCCTGGTTACACTGGTTGGCTAGATTATCGAAGAGAAAACATCACACGGATACGAATTACCCAGTGGGAGGGTATAGTAAGTAAATTATGCTATTTTTTTTTTAAAATTCATGTTCGACAGGGAGAAGCTAACTAGAGATCCATGGACTCCCGTAGAGATAAAACTGAAGGTTGAATACAGACGAGCTAAGTTGGAAGGTTGGAAATATTTTAGTCCTGACATGCCAAGCAGAAATCGAAGATTAAATGTAAGTGCCAGACTGTGTTCTCCGCACGCCGAGGCCGACAAGAGGGGGGAAAAAATGAAGACAAATACAAGAGCTAAACGTGTCTGTTTAAAAAATGAAATGACGATGCGCGTGCTTATGGCCCTTCCGAGGAGCTAAAAATAACTGCTCCAAGTTGTCTGATTTATAGTCCAAATTGAATTTTAATGGAGAAATAGCAGTAACGATACGACAAAAATGATAACCCTACAGGCCAATGCATACTAGCGAAACTCAGTATAGATTTTGACCTATAATAAAGTCAATTGATTAACCAAACCAGTCAACAAAACAGAACAAATAGTAGACAGTTGGTTTCATTTTTAAAAAAAATTAAAGATAAAGCGAAAAGAAATATATGTAGAATAACCCATGTACACACACACACACGCACACACACACACACATATATATATATATATATATATATATATATATATTTGTATATATATATATTTGGGAATTGGGGGAAATAGAACATAAATTTTCGTATCAGTAGTTGCCAAATACGCTCAGATGGTCCTCAGATGCCTGCAGGATTTATTGTTTTGATTTTAAAGAACAGTGAAATTGCATCAAGGACCCCCTAGTGTAACAGATGTAATTATTAACTGTTACATATTGTTTTGCCTACGAGATAAACTCAGCAAACTGGTTAATAAGTGTTTGCTAAATGTTTAGAACGCTAAATATTAAAAAGACTTAACACAAAGAACGCTAAATGTTAAAAACGCTAAATATTAAGAATGCTAAATACTAAAAAATGCTGAATATTAAACACGCTAAATATTAAGACTGCTAAATACAGGGTGTCTATAAAGCCCTTGTGCAATTTGAAATTGTAATAACCTTGGATGTACACATGACAGAAGCGTACTGTAACAGTATATTAAAAATTTAATTTATATACAGGTTTTTTTTTTTTTTTTGGTTACTGTTATCAGTTTTGTTTCGTAGATCCTGTAACTGATTGAAAATCGTGACAGTAAAAGACAAGGTTAACTGTGTTGGAAAATAGAAATGAATGATAGTTCATGTAAGATGACGGTTAAGCTGAAGCCTAAACATTTGAAATGTTTTGTGTTAACATTTAATAAATTATGTTTTTATGTACTGTTTATAATGCGGTAGCATAGTGGTTGGTGCACTGGCTTCCTAGCTCAGTGGTCTATTGTTCGATCCCCAGAGGAGGTGGGTTTTTTTGTGGCCACAAACGGCTCCTGGGTCGACCCAGCCCCAACTGGGTACCAGAGGAACTCTGGGAAGGTTAAGGCGGCCGGCGTGATGCTGACCACATCACCCCTAGTGTGCCGACGGTCAAGAAATTATGGGCCTAACACCATCTTCCCAATATGCCTCAATGAGCGTGTAACGGGATCATTGCTTATAATGTTTATCATGTGTACATCCAAAGTTACTGAATTTTAAAGTTGCACAAGGGATTTATAGACACTGTTTTAAGAACGCTAAATATTAAGAATGTTAAAGATTAAAAACTCTAAATATTAACAAAATGTAAATATTAAAAATACCAAATATTGAGAACGCTAAATTTTTAAAACGCCAAATACAGTATTAAGAACACAAAATAATAAAACGGATAAATATTAAGAACCCTACATTTTAAGAACGCTAATACTTTTACGGTACTGGAGCTGCACATCGTATTTTCTCGCCAAATGGGAGAAAGCTAAAATTCTGGTATTTTGTGACGTGGCCAACAAACTCGTATAATGCATTATGGAATATTTCTAACGTCAGGGGAGATTGTCTATATAATAATTGTGCGCTATACATTATAGGATTACTGTGTGCTAATCATTATTATTATGTGCCCTGTATAGTACCTGGGGTCTCTGAGGAGACGAGAAATAATAAACTATTGCTGCGACAAACATGAGGATCTGCATGGAACTGACAACCTCATCATGTAGGACAAATAGCGGCACAAACAACCGCTGCAGAGAACATGCATGCTTTATTGCAGGCTTCCTGTAGTAGTTGCTCCATGCTCCACTAGAAGTGAAGTGGGAAGCAGCTGCGCAAGATCGAACTGCTTGGCGCACATCTCTTCGTAAAGGTGCAGCGGCATGCGAATCATCCAGAAGAGCAGCAGCGGAACAGCGGAGACAAGCTAGAAAAGACCGTGTAATAAAACCTTCACATGAAGCAAACATTCCCTGCCCACACTGTCCGAGATCTTTCCAGGCCCGCATCGGGCTCATCAGCCACCTTCGTACCCATAGAGTAATCTAACATACTCCTAACATTGGATGAACAGAGTGGTCTTCATCACCCGTGATGGACGAACAACAACAACAGAAGTGAAAACAGAAATGATTATGTTATTGTGTGCTGCAATTATATTATGTGTTGGCTATATTATTATGTGTTGGCAATGATATTATTATGTGTTGGCAATGATATTATTATGTGTTGGCAATGATATTATTATGTGTTGGCAATGATATTATTATGTGTTGGCAATGATATTATTATGTGTTGGCAATGATATTATTATGTGTTGGCAATGATATTATTATGTGTTGGCAATGATATTATTATGTGCTGGCAATGATATTATTATGTGTTGGCAATGATATTATTATGTGTTGGCAATGATATTATTATGTGTTGGCAATGATATTATTATGTGTTGGCAATGATATTATTATGTGTTGGCAATGATATTATTATGTGTTGCAATGATATTATTATGTGTTGGCAATGATATTATTATGTGTTGGCAATGATATTATTATGTGTTGGCAATGATATTATTATGTGTTGGCAATGATATTATTATGTGTTGGCAATATTATTATGTGTTGGCAATGATATTATTATGTGTTGGCAATGATATTATTATGTGTTGGCAATGATATTATTATGTGTTGGCAATGATATTATTATGTGTTGCAATGTGCTGGCAATGATATTATTATGTGCTGGCAATGATATTATTATGTGCTGGCAATGATATTATTATGTGTTGGCAATGATATTATTATGTGTTGGCAATGATATTATTATGTGTTGGCAATGATATTATTATGTGTTGGCAATGATATTATTATGTGCTGGCAATGATATTATTATGTGTTGGCAATGATATTATTATGTGTTGGCAATGATATTATTATGTGTTGGCAATGATATTATTATGTGTTGGCAATGATATTATTATGTGTTGGCAATGATATTATTATGTGCTGGCAATGATATTATTATGTGTTGGCAATGATATTATTATGTGCTGGCAATGATATTATTATGTGTTGGCAATGATATTATTATGTGCTGGCAATGATATTATTATGTGTTGACAATGATATTATTATGTGTTGGCAATATTATTATGTGCTGGCAATGATATTATTATGTGTTGGCAATGATATTATTATGTGTTGGCAATGATATTATTATGTGTTGGCAATGATATTATTATGTGTTGGCAATGATATTATTATGTGTTGGCAATGATATTATTATGTGCTGGCAATGATATTATTATGTGCTGGCAATGATATTATTATGTGTTGGCAATGATATTATTATGTGCTGGCAATGATATTATTATGTGCTGGCTATGTTTTTATGTGTCAGCCATATTACTGTGTGCTGTCAATTATATTATGTGTTGTATTATGTGCTGGCAATGATATTATTATGTGCTGGCAATGATATTATTATGTGCTGGCAATGATATTATTATGTGTTGGCAATGATATTATTATGTGTTGGCAATGATATTATTATGTGCTGGCAATGATATTATTATGTGTTATATTATGAATATTATTATGTGAACGCAATGATATTATTATGTGCTGGCAATGATTGTTTATTATGTGTGTGGCAATGATATTATTATGTGCTGGCAATGATATTATTATGTGTTGGCAATGATATTATTATGTGTTGGCAATGATTATGTATTATTATGTGCTGGCAATGATATTATATGTGTGCTGACATAATATTATGTGATATTATTATGTGCTGGCAATGATATTATTATGTGCTGGCAATGATATTATTATGTGTTGGCAATTATATTACATGCTATTAGGGTTTGGTGGTAGATAATTGTGTATTATTGTGTGCTGGCAATGATATTATTATGTGCTGGCAATGATATTAATACTATCAGTGTTGGCAATGATATTATCTATGTGTTGGCAATCGAGATATTCTTTATGTGTTGGCAATGAATATTAGGGGGTATGTGCTGCACTAAATGATATTATTTTGTTGGCAATGATTTTTTATTATCTTTTTGCAAGAAATGATATTATTATGAAAGTGCTGGCAATGATATCAAAGGGGTTTATGTGTTGGCAATCAAAGGGGTTATATAGCCTTCATCATGACAATGGTTTATATGGCAATGATATTATTATAGTGTCATGGACAATGTTTTTATATATTATTATGTGCTGGCAATGATATTATTATGTGTTGGCAATGATATTATTATGTGCTGGCAATGATATTATTATGTGTTGGCAATGATATTATTATGTGCTGGCAATGATATTATTATGTGCTGGCAATGATATTATTATGTGTTGGCAATGATATTATTATGTGTTGGCAATGATATTATTATGTGTTGGCAATGATATTATTATGTGTTGGCAATGATAAACAATTATTATTATGTTGGCAATGATATTATTATGTGTTGGCAATGATATTATTATGTGTTGGCAATGATATTATTATGTGCTGGCAATGATATTATTATGTGCTGGCAATGATATTATTATGTGCTGGCAATGATATTATTATGTGCTGGCAATGATATTATTATGTGCTGGCTATGTTTTTATGTGTCAGCCATATTACTGTGTGCTGTCAATTATATTATGTGTTGTATTATGTGTTGGTCATATTATTTTGTGCTGTGAATTATAATATGTGTTATATTATGTGTTGGCCTTATTATTATCATGTGATGTCAATTATATTATGTGTTGGCCATAGTATTATGGGCTGTCAATAATATTATGTGTTATATTATGTGAACCTCTACATCCTATTATGGATAAGGAACGACTAAGTATTAGTAGTTACATTATGTGCTGGCCATATTATTTTGTTCTAGTATCATTTCATGTGTAGCCATATTATTATGTGCTGGCAATTATGTTATGTGTTAGCCATATGATTACGTGCTAGCAATTATATTATGTGTTGGCCATATTATTATATTCTGGCAATTACATTATGTAGCCATAATATTATGTGATGGCAATTATATTATGTGTAGACATAATATTATGTGATGGCAGTTATATTATGTTTGCCATAATATTATGTGATGGCAATTATATTATGTGTTACTTTATATTACATGCTTTTAGGGTTTGGTGGTAGATAATTGTGTATGTTGTGTGCTAGGGATAAGGCTAGCATATTATATGAGAGCGGAAGTATTATATGCTAATACTGACTTCATGTCAGTGTTGCACATTAGCAGTTCTTCATCTCAATGAGCAACTGTTAGTCAGTCCTCGAGAACAGGGCTTCTTAACATGTGGTCCATGGAACTCTTGAGGGTCCGTGAATGGACTCTAGGGGGTATGTGTGCATAAACTAAATAGAAAATGTAAAATTTTTTTACAATGTACTTTTTTTTTTCTTCTTTTTGCAAGAAGGAGCCAATTGTCTTAATTTAACAATGAAAGGGGTTTATAGCCTTCATCGGACAATCAAAGGGGTTTATAGCCTTCATCGGACAATCAAAGGGGTTTATAGCCTTCATCGGACAATCAAAGGGGTTTATAGCCTTCATCGGACAATCAAAGGGGTTTATAGCCTTCATCGGACAATCAAAGGGGTTTATAGCCTTCATCGGACAATCAAAGGGGTCCATGACACGAAAAAAGGTTAAGAACCTGCACTATTTGTTAATGTTGTTTGTGCCTTTCACTTTAAATCCAGGCAATAATACTACAAGACATTATCCTACTTGTCCCCCTCTGCACCCCGTCCCCTTTTTGCATTATTTTTAATCCTGTTTGCAAATGTTATTATGAACGAGCACACTACTGATATACTTTCACTGTATTTCATAATTATTTTTGCATGATTTAGAAAACTTAAATATACATGCTGAACAAATTCCAGAAGACCCAAGCTCGAGCGAAATGGCATGTTGTTTCAAATATTCAATCTTTATCGCGGTAGGTAAGTAGAACTAACAAGTTATACTTTTTTTCGTGATTTTAATTTGATCAGTCTTATCGCAGTGATACTTACTCTATGGACAAAATAATATTCAAATTCAAATGCAAGATGTTGTTTTAGAACATGGGACAAAAGGAATCACACCTACATTCTCTGAATATCAACATAGTGTGTTGTTCTTTATTATACTGTCACGTTTCCTATTTTTATGGACACTGATTTTCGCAGATGATGTATGCATTTTAAGTTCAACACCAAGACAATAAGTAGCAATAACCAGTTGTTTGATCTCGGTGTAAAATTGTCCAAATAAATCTCTAAATCTAAATCTATGAACTTTTCTAACTATCTTTGATATCATCTTGAATCTAACTATCTATCTGAAATCTATCAATTATCTAGGCTATCTCAGGATCTGACACAACTATCTATAGAATTCTGTGTGGCAGCCTAGCGCCTTCCTAATCTACATTTGGTATACGTCATTGAATATACATACCAAGCTTCGTCTGTTTAATTCAAATGTTATCTCAGTGTTAACATACGGCTGTGAGAGTTGGAAAATAACAAAATCATTGGAGAACAAGCTGAATACATTCGAGAACAAATGTCTTGGAAAACTCATGAACATCAGTTGGAAAGAATTCAATACTAATCGACAAATAAGAGAAGACTCTAGGCAGAAATATGTCTCCGACTATATAAGGAAAAGACGATGGTCATATATCGGTCATGTCCTACGAATGCAAAACAACAGAATACCACTACAGGCTCTCACTTGGGTTCCTGAGGGTAAGCGGAAAAAAGGAAGACCAAAAGAAACACTCATAAGAACAATAATAAGAGAAGGAAGAACGTTGGGCCTAAATAATGTGCAAGAGCTAAGAGGAGTGGCGTCACAACGAACAACCTGGAGAGCACTGGTTTCTGCCTTATGCGCCGTGTTTGGCGCTTAAAGAATTTATTATTATTATGCCTTCCCTTTATGCATTTGTCTGTCTGTTTATCTATGTACATATCTGTGTCCGTTTTTTTTTTTTTAAAAGATATGCAAGTAACGCGAACTGTCTGTGAATAGTGCTCGGAAGGTGAAATTAAGAAAATTACAATCAATAAAATTAGGCAGCCGTTGGAAGGAAAGTATGATTATATCTATTTCAGAACAAATTACTGTCAGCAAAATTTAGCTATCTTGTAGATGTAAAGCAAAATTATAAATCTTTCAGGATAAATTAGAATCAGGAAAATTAGCTATCTTGTAGATGTAAAGCAAAATTATAAATCTTTCAGGATAAATTAGAATCAGGAAAATTAGCTATCTTGTCGATGTAAAGCAAAATTATAAATATTTCAGGATAAATTAGAGTCAGTAAAATTAGCTATCTTGTAGATGTAAAGCAAAATTATAAATCTTTCAGGATAAATTAGAGTCAGTAAAATTAGCTATCTGGGATGTGTATTGGAAGAGTATAACTATTTCAGGGTACATTATATATAGTCAATAAAATTAGCTAGCTGGTGGATGAATTGCAAGGTTATAACTGTTTCAAAGTAAATTGGGTCAGCAAAATTAGCTAGCCGATGGAAGTAAAGCTAGGTTACAACTATTTCAGGGTAAGTTACCGTCAGTAATTTATTAGCTAGCTGGTGAAAGTAAAGTTACAACTATTTCAGGGTAAGTTACCGTCGGCAAAATTAGTTAGCTGGTGAAAGTAAAGGTACATTATATCTGTTTTAGTGTAAATTGAAGTACATGTAGTAAAATTTGCTAGCGGATAGAAGTGAAGCTAGATTATAACTACTTCATGATAAAGTATATTCAGTAAAAAGCTAACTGATACAAGTAAAGCAAGATTATAATTGTTTCAGGGTAATATCAAGTGTATGGCTTCTGTCAGACTTTGAAAACTAAGATGAAGAAAATCATAATAAAACGGAAATAAGTAGCTTGAGTAGTAAGTAATTTTGTCACCGTGTTCCAGTCAAGCTACTTTTTAATTTTAATTAAATTTATTCCCCTTTATAATTATTTTAAAATTGTGCATACTTATTTTGCGGAATATTACACTGTAACAGAAAACAAACAAACAAACGAACGAATGAATAAACAAAACAAAGAAACAGCGCCATTTACAAAAATAAATTTCATATGTTAGTTTCTTCCTACAAACCGTGAAAGCCTAACCACATATTAGATTTGCAAATCTCGTGTGTATGGTTGCCATGGCGACTTTGTCTATTTTGGCAAAAAAGGCACAGTTATATGGCCCAGACTTATCTCAAGTATTACGCTGCATCTGATATCAGATATCCCACAAATTACATCATAAAACGGAAAGATCGAACTGAATAATTTACCTAACTTTGAATTTCTTAACATGGGCGATAACCAAGTAGACCTGAATCAAAATAACCAGTGTATATTTTATATAAGGGAAAGACAACCCCATAGTAGAAACTGCCGTAGGGGAGTGAAGTGTTAGAGACTTTACAGCTGGGTAGACTGGAACGGGACACCACCGTGTTTCGAACCGGGTACCTTTGCCGCTAGAGGCTAGCGCTCTAACCACTCTGCCAATTGGAGGCTCATATTTTATATACACGTGTAAAAAATAATATTCTAGTAAAAATAAAAGTACATGTAAAACTATTGGAACACATACAGACCCATATATTGTAAATGTATCAACGCTGATATGTATGTCCGCGTATATATGTGTGTGTGGGACCCAAAGACGCAGCAATAGTGAACGCAGTCAGCGACTCACAGCTTGACTGCCTGCGTCAGGACCAGCGAACCAGAGCTGGTCAAGATTCTATATACAGGGCACAAGTCAAGACCGCACTCCACCTCCACGTGGTGGTCCTGGAAACAGTCTGCAGCAGTGCAGTCTGGCTGAGCGAGTGCGGATCGAAATGGGAAGGCAAACCCGGTCCCTAAAAAATGCCGTGCAGAAGTCCGATGTGTCGACCGAAAGGTGCAGATATCACAGCTTAGGCGCAAACAGACACAACGCAACCACCGTCCTTTTCAGGGCGAACGAGGAAGAAGAAGAAGATATGTGTGTGTTTATGTGCAAGGCCATGTGTATCATCTGGGTTCCTCAGTGTGTGTTCTATCTATCGCCAGCATCTTCTTCCCATTTCTTGTTCCACTGGCACTTGTCTGATTTTTGACATCAGTTCCACATTGGTGACTTTGTTGCATTATTTCAGTCTTTTTATTCTACGCAAGCACCCATTTATGAAAGTGTGTAGCTGTTTGGTTGTTGTTTTTGTTGCTCTCCATGTTTCAGAGCCATACAGTAGGACTGACTTGACATTTGAGTTGAAGATTTTTATTTTTGTGTAGGACTATATATATATATAAATAAATTAATAATAGATTAACAAACAAATTATTCATTTATTACTTTTAATTCAGTCATGTGTCTTCAGTTTTTATAACTGTGTTTTTGTTAATTCTGATTTACAAGTGCCCTTGTGTGTTGACGGGCCTACTTGCTCAGTGGAATGAGAAATGTGAAAGGAAAAAAAAACAAAAAACAGAACACTGGAGAAAAGGGGCTATGCTCAGGACATGAGACAGAAATATTTATAACTTCCCTTGTTGCGCCTTACAGAGCACGGGGCCACCACGGCAGCTGTTCTGTCACACATGCTTGCACCACGGCATACATGTTCTCTTGTGGTCATAGTTTTTACAGCAATTTGTTGTACATTATGAAGTTGCCAGCTCCCTGCACAACCTTCTATTAGCCTCCTCTTAGTCATATTTTATATATATGTATGTGTAAATATGTGTGTGTGAGTATGTACGCATATATACATGCATATATACATATAATAATAGCCCCATCAGTCATACCTCACTATGGGAATGCACCCCAGAGGTGACAGTTCTCATCTGCTTATTTTCTAGGTGTTCCTTTCGACGTTTTCACCTCTCTTCTGCTTGTTGTGAGGAGCTTCTTTTCGCCCAATCTGTGGTGGCGCCGTAGATAGCATCGCCACTTGGTGCGATCGGCAGCTTCATCCTTCCTGGTTGCTGAATTTTTGTCCAGTGTCCTCATGTCTCTCTTGCACACATCTTTGAATCTCAGCTGCTGTGGCCCAACTGTAGCTTTTTGATCAACTGTTCCAACTGCGGTTGCGGAAACAAGAACACTAACAAACGACTTAATTCGAGAATAAAAAAACTAAAAATAGAATTATTTTTTTAAGGGACAGAAAGAAATGAAGAAACACCGGGGAAAAAAAACCGAAGAGAAATAAAAGAGATCAAAGCAGGCAGTTGAAATATCTTAGAAATTTCAGCATATACAACACAACAATGTTGAAACTAGCTGATAAACAACACATTAGTAGTTTCATCTTGTCTCACGCTCGCTAAGTAGCATGAAAGCCACACTAGCATCTGACCATCATGCGGGAAGTCTACAACAAAGCGATACAATGATAGCTCAACATATGCTGCAAATGTGCCCAGCATATGAAGAACAGAAAAAGCACATATGGACGTCACCAGTCCCACTCCTGGACACAATCTATGATAATACCAACAACCTCAGGTTGACCACCGCTTTCTTTAAACTTAGATTCAAGTTGACGTCTGAAAGTACACGAAGAAGAAGTTAAGATATTACTCTTGTAGTTTTGGTTTCAGTAGACATTTTTTGTACGAGATGATGCAAATATCACAACAGTAAAAATGTCAACCTAACATAGTTTACATAACATGGATATCCAATTGTTTTAGTAGAACCATACATTTAAAATAATGCTATATTTGAAAAATTGACTGCACTAATTTATTCATGTATGCTATAAATTGTATTAGTAGGTCTATACATTTAAAGTAATGGTATGTTTGAAAAAATTGACTACACTCATCTATTCATGTATGCCATAAATTTGATACAATACTTGAAAAATGATACGAGTTTATTGCAGACGTAAACGAATTTATGAACCAATCAAAAATATTAAAACAGGCTAATGATCGAGAACACGAAAAATACAGCATTGCAGCATACATGCAAAGACCCAATCGATAATCAACGCTTTGAAAACCAACATATTGGATTGGCTAAGTTACGTCCAACGAATGTGAGCAAACGGGGAAACATTGTGAAAAGTTTTCTTAAGATAGATTTTGAAGAAGAAATAAAATGGTGGGTGGGAACGGGGGAGAACCTTATGGTGCAAGTGAAAAATGGATTTAAAATGTGTGTTGTTTAAATAACACACACACACACACACACACACACACACCCTATATATATATTGATACTTCGATGGTCTGTTTTTCTTATTTATTTTTCTTTTTTCACACTCTACTTCAAGTGTTATTCATACTGGCGTAGACTATCGTATTTAACCTAATTTCTGATCTTAATGCGCTATTTATGAATGGCATTGTTCACTTTTTTCAATGCCCTGTTTGTTAAGTTATCTACCTGGAGTGACCCGGCCGATTTGATATAATAACTAAAACAGCGTGAAATAAGGTGGAAATAACTCCATTAGAGTCAGATTTAAAATAATAGAAATGTTGAACTGCGATGACAAATTGTGTTTCACGTTTAAAGTGGCGGGTGTCGAATTGTAAACGATGTGATGAAATCAGTCATGCAATTATTGTAACTCTCATTCACTCCGGCAGTTTCTCTTCATTTCTTTATTTCGCTCACTCATCGTCCTATTATTTGATATATTTTACGCCCTACATTCTTTCTGTGACCCCTCCCAGACTGTTTACGTTACGCCAGGTGACTCGTGATAATACCACGTTTATTGAACCGGTCAGCGAGTGGTATTCTAATCGTGAAAATCCACCTTTTGATGCAGACGGCAAACGTGAAGAGAGATAGCGACCTCGACGTAATTCATTTCTGGGGCCAGCGACAATCAGACAATCAGGCAATTAACACCTGGGTTGCGGTCTGTCTGTCTGAGAAGACCATACTGTTTGTCTGAACTGCCGACGATCCTTTTGTTTGACTGTCTAGAGTGTAGTGAAATTGACAGAGATACAACGGTAAAATACCTCCAAGGATAACATTTAAGGATAAAAACATAATGCGTAGGCTGCGAATAGTACATGATCGCCTAGACCGCGGGTCATCACCCTCCATAAAAATTGACTCGCTAGACAGGAGGGGAACGGCGGATAAAAAGAAAAAAATATGACTGGAAAGATTGCGTGAGACTAGAAAGGCTAAGGAGACGCAATTGGGGGGGGGGGGGAACGGAGAAAAGTCACGTTTCCCAAGTTGACATAAAAAGTAAGCAACTCGACAGAAGGGACCATAGATATGTTACGCCACAGTCATTTATTGGACGCTTTTGCGCGATACCAAGGCCTTGATTTGAATTCAGCGGCTAAACGCAGATGTTTGGAATATTACAAAATTTAAAAAGTACTTTTTTCTTAATATTAATGTTAGGAATATAAAAATTAGCTGGCCGGATGGCCCATTCTGAGCAGTGAACTAATATGGTCTTAATTTTACAGACGGATAGATAATATTGAAGATAATGACAAAAGACAGTGTTGTTCACATCATCGACAGACTGTATTGAATCTAAAAGTGTCGCTATTTTGCACAAAAAAACACGACCTCGAGACGCAGGTGTTCAAATTTACTTAGTATGGAGGAGAGGGTTTTTGGGTGGTAGCTGTGTCTAAAAATAACTTTTAACGACAAAATTTTGGAGGGGAGAGAACGGTTGGTTCAAAAATCAAGTACATTTTGTAGAAACACAAGTAGAGACGGACAGACTAACAGATAACCATCCATACTTGACTGAAGCATGACTGAAATGACTTTATGGTAGGAAATTTGAAATTCAAATAAACCTAGGCAGTGATTGGCCACAGACAATCATATCATTAGCGCTCAGACGCGAAAGTGGGGCCATTCTTCAATAGTTGTTCAGTGATAGACACAGATTTTAAAGTGTGGTGATTTCCATATGAAAGAAAGTGTAAGAAGTTTAAGGACGCCATACTATAGCCAGCAGCTCAGCTGAGTTTTGCTAGCAATTCTGTGTTATTTATTCATAATCTGGTAAGATTGAAATTATTTCCTTATATATATTTTGAATATTGTTTCATGTTCGAGTGATTTGATACTGCCATATCGAAATCTAGCCTTACAAACAAGTAGGGATTTGCTCTAGACCCCCCGCCCAAGTCAGGGTCTAGGGACCAACAATGTACATAAACTCCAGCAAGGATTATGCAAGACAGATCAAGTGTTGAGAATAATGAAACATATTACCTATCCTCTTTTAGGGCAGACAACTAATAAATATTTTTCAGAATCTATAGTCTGGGAGGATCTATCTGATGTAAACCCACCATGGTAAATGTGCTGTTTGGTCAGAGAGATCTGACCTGTCTGTATGATGTGGTTGTTGTGTCAGTGTTGTGTCCAGACGTGGGTAGAGAATAGATTTTGACACATGGCCCATACTTTGATTGCAGAGCTGTGAGTTTCTGTTGTCAACCAAGCAGTGTCTATTCAGTTGGTGACTTTACTCGAGTGTATCTGTGCAGTACTTGTGACAGAGACCACCATTATTGCCCGCCAGCACGGAGAGGTGGGACCACAAGATTTCAGCACCAGAGCTACAACTACAAGATGAGTGAGCCTCTGGTCTGCTGGACATTCACCAACACCGTTTAGTTACTAATAACCCCATAAAAATTCCCACCATTTTCTGGACACTGTGTAGTCAATATAGACAGGTGTGATGAGGCCACCCCAACAGCACAAACATTAACTATCCTCCCAAGTAGATGACTACTAGAACATTTTAATAAAACTAACTAGTATAGTACATATATATATGTACACTATTGCGTTTATGATATAATATTCCATGCATTTCTTTCATAATTTCTAAATCCTTTTAAGTTCTGGTGTCATGAAATATTCTAATCCACATATATAAATTATTAGGTAAATATGAAGCCTAACAAATAAAATTAATAAAGAGAAGAGCAATGGTAAAATGACAGTGCTGTCCCAAAGAATGTACTCGAAATCCCCCTTGTTTTCTGCTTCGTCTGCAAATTGTAACGCTTTCACGTTGATAGTAAAGCTTACTGTATTATTACCCGCCTTCTTCAATGAAACGTGTGCTGTATTTCTTGGAAAAGCATTGAGACGTACTGCGTAATGACCTAAATTAACCCTAACATTAATTATACTGCGTTACCAAAACGAACGAACAGATGGACTAAAGGGATAAAAAGAGAAGGGAGAGGCAGAAAGCCGAACACTAAACCCGCTTCGCGCGATACACAATTACTACCATCACGCGTGTAAGTCTACATGCACTAATTTTTTTTCAGACGGACAGTGATAAAATACACTACCCTTTCCCAGAGTTAGGTTTATAAATCATAACAGACTCTTATTAGAAAAGACAACATTATATGGGTTTACGTTTGAACACATAACAGTACCCAGACAGCACATCTTCTAAACAGGAGATAGAAGAAATTGCATATTTTGAATGCAGCCACGTAGCTCCTTTAAATTAGTATTTTTGGGTTCCTTAGGGTTTGCTGACAAATAATATGTAAAACGTTACGCAAATAGTCCAGGAATTAATAAATTATACCCAAAATAAAATATTGGGGGTGCCTGACAGCATAAAATCATTTCTGCTCATAAAATTTTTTTTTATAACGTGTTTGAAAAAACCTTACGTTACATAAATAGCCTACCATGTAAACTCCAAATTGATTGGAGCGCAACAAATGAAAGCCTAACCACGATTGGTCGGGCTATAAATACTATCTTGGTTGTTGGGGGAGACGGGAAAAGATAACATTTTTTCAAACACTTGTCGAAACGTGGCTCATTGGCCAGTCTCGCTGATATACACACTTGGGAGCGTTAGTTCGAGACCACTAATTCAAATAAGCTTGATAAAGCGACAGTACGTTGAAGCCAGCTCACATTTTTGCTAAAATAAAAGCCTGGAACATAGGCAGAACGGAATTTGTGCCAGTTTGTGCCAGAATTCATTGCTAATCAACGTATCTGTGTTTATTTCCATGAAATTGTGGTAAGCTTGAACCATTCAGTATCTTTTAATGAAAAATTGAATGTGAATTGTTGATTTATGCCTGTATATATATGTGTAGTTCAGTGGCAAACGTGAGGTAAAGCCTATAATGCTCCAGCCTGAACAGAGGGTGTCGGAGAGAAGTAAAACGGCATGGAATGGCCAAGTAGTACACTGACACCTGGATGATGGACTAGAAAGAAATAATGCTGGAAGTGCAGAGGCGTAGTAACCATTAAGAAGGGTAATACTGGAATAAAGTATTTCAAATGAAGCTGACTGTTGGCCTAACGCTCTGAACGCAATGTTTGTGCTGTATTGTGATCAGTGTAAAAGAGAATATAAATTAGTTATGAAGTAGAAGGTACATCCTTCTTGATTTCAGGGACAGTGGTCTGGATGGTAGTGAGCAGCACCTGGTCAGAGATTTGCTGAATCCAGAGTCGGACAGCATACTCCTTGGTCTTTTTAGCTATCAGTGAGGTGTCTCCTGAGCCCAGAGGAGAATTCGAGCAGAGGAGTCCTTTCCTGCCGCCATCACTAAAGATAAGCAGAGTTGGCCAGCTGAGCTCAACATTATGTCCCCTCATCTTGAACTGATTTTTTAAAAATTAACATTAAGAGGGGAATTTACTTGTCTTAAAATCAGGAACTGTGAACATCTACAATAATGGTCCCTAAAGACAAACTATTGAAGTCATGATGACAAATACCAACAGAGCTTGAACAAAACAAAACCAGTATTACCTCATTTTACCACTACACAATTGACACACATAGAACATTGGTAATAATATATGTCACTACAATATTCATATTAAATACATTCTGTACATAACTTGTAATTTAAATTGATTGTGATTCCTGGTTCCCTTGTAGTTGAATCAGGACACATATTCATTCATGCCAGTAATGAATACATATTGTTATTTGAAACGTTACTAGTGACTTCTTTAAGATATTCTCATAGAGTGTTATATGTATGTGAGTGTCACAGTGTTGTTAAGAGTAGTGGATTAAATTAAATTGTTTATCTGTCTGTTGTTGTGACTTACACTTCACCATACACATACCCTAGACACATAACGTAGCATCACACTATTCCAGAATAATTCTGACTGAGATATATAGATATGTGGTAGCAAGTAAGTTTATATATATAATATACTACTCTTATTAGATATATATATATACCTTCACAGCTGATCTCAGTCAGTACACTAAGTCCCTTATAAGTATTTATAACTTCCCACTTCACCACATATATTGGGGTCTCGCTCTTGGGATTTTGAATCTTTAACTATTAAAAATATTGGGGATAATTCACTTCAGGGAATATAAGAATTAAAAGGTATCCTTGGGTGGAATTAAATAAGGTTGAGCTCACGGTGCCTGTGTTGTCCATTAGAGATTGAATTGTTGGTTAGACATTGTATTAAGTTACCTGATAGACAATGGCGGACCTGGCCAAATTTCGATCTGCTGCGGTTCAGACTGCAAAAGAGTTAGGATTAGATGGGCAAGTTATGGTTGCCTATGTTACTACGGAATGTGACAAATTTATTGAACGCGAAGAAAGAAGGTTTGAAGCCGAAAGAAGGTTAGAGGCTGAAAGGGAAATTAAGAGGTTGCAGATTGAGGCTGAGGCTAAGAAATTGGAAGCAGAAAGAGAAGACAAAAGATTCGCAGCAGAAGAGAAGAAATTAGCTGCAGAAAGGGAAGCCGAGGAAAGAAGACAAGCTGCAGAAGAAAGAAGATTGACTGCAGAGAGGGAAGCAGAAAAGGAGGAGAAAAGATTACAAAGGGAACATGAATTACGACTAAGGGAGTTTGAGTTTCAAGGCCATGCTCCTGAAAATGGTGCCAGTCCCTTTGCCTCTGATGCTACGGTTACTCAAGGAGCCTCAATCTCAGCTATGAATTTTCATTTAGATCATTTTGTTGAGAAAGACGATGATATTGAGAGCTATATAAATAGGTACGAACTATTAGCTACCACGTATGGGTTGGAGAGAGAAAGGTGGAGCTTAAAGTTATCTCAGGGACTTCGTGGGGCAGCTTATGAAGTTTTTGCAAAAATGAGCAGAGGTGATCAGGAAAATTATGACATGCTAAAGCAGGCTCTTTTGTTAAGGTATGAAAAGAATGCAGAGTTTTACAGGAAAAAATTTAGGAATGCTAAACTACTGTCAGGTGAAACCTATCACCAGTTCTCTGCACGAATAGAGACATACTTGGAGAAATGGACTTCTCTGGGGAAAACCCAAGATCTTAAGGAAATGGTCCTTATAGAGCAACTAAGAGAGTCCATGGCTCCAGACCTGAGAAAGTTTCTCATGGAACAAGGTGCAGAGAGGCTGGGTGAGTTGCTAAATGTTGCTGAAAGGTATCAAGCAGCTCAAGCAGAGGTAACAGGTAATAAAAAGAAACAGGTGGACAACTTTAGGGCACCACAGAACTTTAATAAATTTGATCCTAGGGATCAAAATAAAGGTAAGCACCAATTTGATAGGCCACGGTATGACAATAAAAATAAATTCCCACAATTCGATGAAAGGAAATATGATGAAAGAAAATCTTTCAACCAAGGAAAAAGGTGGTGTAAAAATTGTAAGATGAACAATCATGACACTGACCATTGTAGAAGGAAACCTCCTCATTTTGCTGCTATGACATCGGGGAAAAAGGAAAAGAAGGGCAAACCTGAAGAATTACAGGAACCATACCACCCCCCAGTGTGTGAAGATGTCATTTGTAATGGTGTCACTATAAGATGTTTATATGATACCGGTTTAGATTACGATTCCGTTGTGAGTTCTCACCTGGTGCAGGCCGATCAATACACCACAGAAACAGTGGAGATTCAAACTGCAACCAAGGATGTAGCTACCATGACACTTCCCGTCGCCCGAATAAAAGTGAAAACGCGATATGTGGAAGGAATCATAAAAGCAGCAGTGATAAATGAGCCAATCTACCCTCTAATATTGGGGTGTAGATATGTCTTCTTGGGGAATCCCAAGAGACCTGTGATATTGGCAACAGTGCAGACCAGATCACAGACAAAGAAGGAGGAGGATAATCCAATAAATACTCACCCAGATGAGATGAGGAAGGCACAGGCTGAGGACAAAACACTCAAGCCATGTTTCAAGAAGTTGCCCAAATCTCATACACCTCCAGGCAAGGGAGAGTTTTATATGAAGAACAAATTGATATATAGGAAGGCTGGATCTGAATCCAATGGTCACGGACAGCTGGTCCTTCCCACTTCATATAGGACTAAAGTGTTGGAACTAGGGCATGCGATTCCCTTCAGTGGTCATATGGGAATCAGCGCAACAGGACAGCGAATAGCTTGTCACTATTTCTGGCCAGGAATAACTGAAGATATCAAACGATATGTAAAATCCTGTCCAGAGTGCCAACGAGTAGCACCTAAACATTGGACTGCACCAGCAACTCTGGGGGAAATGCCCATAGTGGGAACACCCTTTGAGAGAGTTGCCGTGGATCTTGTGGGACCTCTCACCCGAACCAAGAGAAGGAACAGCTACATTCTGACTCTGGTGGACACTTGTTCTATGTGGGGAGAGGCAGTAGCCCTGTCATCGATTGATTCAAAACATGTGGCAGGGGCATTGCTCACAATTTTCACAAGGTTAGGCTTTCCCAATCAAATCTTGACTGATAATGGCTCTCAGTTCAAGGGGAAACTAACTGAAGAAGTTTTCAGGATCTTCCAGGCCAAACACTTCCATTGTAGTGTGTATCATCCCCAAGGGAACGGCCAAGTGGAAAGATTTAACGGCACATTAATGTCGATCCTGAGAAAGTTGGCACACGAAAAACCAGATACATGGGACCAGTACCTGCACGCCGCCCTCTTTGCTTATCGGGAGGTACCCCATAGTTCAACCGGTATGGCCCCGGCAACATTATTGTTTGGAAGGCCAATAAAAGGTCCACTTGAAGCTTTGTTAAGAACGTGGACTGATGAAAAGGCAGAGGAAAACATTACATCTTCATACCAATATGTGAATGAGCTGACCACTCGGTTAAAAACTGGCTGGAAACTTGCCAATGAAAATTTGAAACAAGCCAGGAAGAAACATGCTGCCTATTATAACAGGAAGGCGAAAGACAGAAATTTGGCTGTGGGAGAGAAAGTACTGCTTCTTTTGCCTGGGAGTCAGAATAAGTTACAAATTGGATGGCAGGGTCCATATACAGTTCTAGAGAAGGTGTCTAGAACAAATTATAAGATAGATAAGAAGGGGAAAGAAAAAATCTATCATGTGAATCTCCTGAAGAAATATTTGGAAAGAGAACATCAGGAAGAGACACACTTGTTGACCTTGTCCATCGCCATGGAGATGAAAAAGGAACCACTTTCATCATTTGAATATCCATTACACCCCTGTGAGACAGCAGCACAGGTGAAAATCAGTACACATTTAACGAAAACTCAGAAAGAGAGAGTGCAACAGGTTCTAAATAATCATGCAGAGGTGTTAACAGACCGACCAGGGCATACAAACCTATTGGAATATGATATGAAACTCATAGACTCCACACCTGTCTGTATGAAACCATATTCGATTCCGTTTGCTAAGGAAAAAGCTTTGAAGGAAGAGATAGACTATCTGTTGAAGGAAGGAATTATTTCGCACAGTGAGTCTTCGTATAGTTCCGGTGTTGTACTTTTAAGGAAGCCCTCTGGAGAACATAGACTCTGTATAGATTACAGGAGACTGAATGCTATTACAGAAGGACAGGTGGATCCATTGCCGGATACAAATCAGCTGTTTGCCAGACTAAATAAAGCTAAATATTTCTCAAAAGTGGATCTGAGTAAAGGATACTATCAGATTCCAGTAAAGCCTGAGGTTAGACCATACCTAGCTTTTAGTACCTCAGAAGGACACTATGAGTTTAATAGATTGCCATTTGGATTGAAGAATGCGCCTAGTGTCTTCTCTAGAATGATGAGAAAATTATTGGATCCTCGGAATAATCCCTGTATAACAAATTTTATGGATGATATCCTTATAGCAACAGAAACATTTGAGGAACACATTGACTCTCTGAACATGCTGTTTGATCGACTTAGGGAGGCAAATTTAACAGCCCGACCAACCAAATGTTGCGTTGGATGTAAAGAATTGGAATTTTTGGGACACACAGTTTATCAGGGAAACATGACCCCTGACCCAAAGAATTTAGAGAAACTACAGAAAGCCCCGAGACCACAAACCAAGAAGGACGTGAGATCCTTTGTCTCATTATGTGGTTTCTACCAGAAGTATATCAAAAAACTTTAATTCCATATGTGCACCTTTAACGGAATTGACACGTAAAGGACTTCCAGATCGCATTACATGGACACCACAATGTGAAATGACTTACCAAGAATTGAAGGAAAAGCTCACAAGTAAACCCATTTTGAAATTACCTGACTTAAGTCAAGAATTCATAGTAAGGACGGATGCAAGTAATATTGGGCTAGGTGCAACTTTACTACAGAAATCAGATGCATTGGATGGGGAATTAAGCCCAGTGGCATATGCTAGCAGAAAGTTGAATAAAGCTGAAATCAACTACTCAACTAGCGAAAAAGAATGTCTTGCAGTAATATGGGCAATAAAGAAATTCAATATTTATCTATATGGGAAGGCATTTAAGTTGCAAACTGACCACAAACCTTTATCGTTTTTAGCACAGGCTAAGCATGAGAACTCTAGGTTACTCCGATGGTCTTTGCTTCTGGCTCCATATAATTTTATCATTGAATATATATCTGGAAAAACAAATCTGGGAGCGGATTTTTTAAGCCGCCATCCGTGTGATGAGAATCACCGTAAACCCCAGAAATAATAATAAATTTCTCAATGTGTATATAGAATAAAGGACTGACATATAATGTCTGTTTTAAGAGGGGAAGTGTCATGAAATATTCTAATCCACATATATAAATTATTAGGTAAATATGAAGCCTAACAAATAAAATTAATAAAGAGAAGAGCAATGGTAAAATGACAGTGCTGTCCCAAAGAATGTACTCGAAATCCCCCTTGTTTTCTGCTTCGTCTGCAAATTGTAACGCTTTCACGTTGATAGTAAAGCTTACTGTATTATTACCCGCCTTCTTCAATGAAACGTGTGCTGTATTTCTTGGAAAAGCATTGAGACGTACTGCGTAATGACCTAAATTAACCCTAACATTAATTATACTGCGTTACCAAAACGAACGAACAGATGGACTAAAGGGATAAAAAGAGAAGGGAGAGGCAGAAAGCCGAACACTAAACCCGCTTCGCGCGATACACAATTACTACCATCACGCGTGTAAGTCTACATGCACTAATTTTTTTTCAGACGGACAGTGATAAAATACACTACCCTTTCCCAGAGTTAGGTTTATAAATCATAACAGACTCTTATTAGAAAAGACAACATTATATGGGTTTACGTTTGAACACATAACAGTACCCAGACAGCACATCTTCTAAACAGGAGATAGAAGAAATTGCATATTTTGAACGCAGCCACGTAGCTCCTTTAAATTAGTATTTTTTGGGTTCCTTAGGGTTTGCTGACAAATAATATGTAAAACGTTACGCAAATAGTCCAGGAATTAATAAATTATACCCAAAATAAAATATTGGGGGTGCCTGACAGCATAAAATCATTTCTGCTCATAAAAATTTTTTTATAACGTGTTTGAAAAAACCTTACGTTACATAAATAGCCTACCATGTAAACTCCAAATTGATTGGAGCGCAACAAATGAAAGCCTAACCACGATTGGTCGGGCTATAAATACTATCTTGGTTGTTGGGGGAGACGGGAAAAGATAACATTTTTTCAAACACTTGTCGAAACGTGGCTCATTGGCCAGTCTCGCTGATATACACACTTGGGAGCGTTAGTTCGAGACCACTAATTCAAATAAGCTTGATAAAGCGACAGTACGTTGAAGCCAGCTCACATTTTTGCTAAAATAAAAGCCTGGAACATAGGCAGAACGGAATTTGTGCCAGTTTGTGCCAGAATTCATTGCTAATCAACGTATCTGTGTTTATTTCCATGAAATTGTGGTAAGCTTGAACCATTCAGTATCTTTTAATGAAAAATTGAATGTGAATTGTTGATTTATGCCTGTATATATATGTGTAGTTCAGTGGCAAACGTGAGGTAAAGCCTATAATGCTCCAGCCTGAACAGAGGGTGTCGGAGAGAAGTAAAACGGCATGGAATGGCCAAGTAGTACACTGACACCTGGATGATGGACTAGAAAGAAATAATGCTGGAAGTGCAGAGGCGTAGTAACCATTAAGAAGGGTAATACTGGAATAAAGTATTTCAAATGAAGCTGACTGTTGGCCTAACGCTCTGAACGCAATGTTTGTGCTGTATTGTGATCAGTGTAAAAGAGAATATAAATTAGTTATGAAGTAGAAGGTACATCCTTCTTGATTTCAGGGACAGTGGTCTTGATGGTAGTGAGCAGCACCTGGTCAGAGATTTGCTGAATCCAGAGTCGGACAGCATACTCCTTGGTCTTTTTAGCTATCAGTGAGGTGTCTCCTGAGCCCAGAGGAGAATTCGAGCAGAGGAGTCCTTTCCTGCCGCCATCACTAAAGATAAGCAGAGTTGGCCAGCTGAGCTCAACATTATGTCCCCTCATCTTGAACTGATTTTTAAAAAAATTAACATTAAGAGGGGAATTTACTTGTCTTAAAATCAGGAACTGTGAACATCTACAATAATGGTCCCTAAAGACAAACTATTGAAGTCATGATGACAAATACCAACAGAGCTTGAACAAAACAAAACCAGTATTACCTCATTTTACCACTACACAATTGACACACATAGAACATTGGTAATAATATATGTCACTACAATATTCATATTAAATACATTCTGTACATAACTTGTAATTTAAATTGATTGTGATTCCTGGTTCCCTTGTAGTTGAATCAGGACACATATTCATTCATGCCAGTAATGAATACATATTGTTATTTGAAACGTTACTAGTGACTTCTTTAAGATATTCTCATAGAGTGTTATATGTATGTGAGTGTCACAGTGTTGTTAAGAGTAGTGGATTAAATTAAATTGTTTATCTGTCTGTTGTTGTGACTTACACTTCACCATACACATACCCTAGACACATAACGTAGCATCACACTATTCCAGAATAATTCTGACTGAGATATATAGATATGTGGTAGCAAGTAAGGTTATATATATAATATACTACTCTTATTAGATATATATATATACCTTCACAGCTGATCTCAGTCAGTACACTAAGTCCCTTATAAGTATTTATAACTTCCCACTTCACCAACCTTCACAGCTGATCTCAGTCAGTACACTAAGTCCCTTATAAGTATTTATAACTTCCCACTTCACCACATCTGGTCAACCTAAAAAATTGATCCAGAACAAAATAAATGTAATTCTATCAAAAAATTTTACACACGTGAGTTAGTTCAGTGTATTTTAACATTTATTAATATTATTAGTCTTGTTAAATATCTGTGGGTATATCTATAACCTATTACACCACACTACATATCATAACCCTAGACACTTTACGTAGCCACATTCATTAAAAAAAAATTAAGTGTGAGGTCGTAGTGGTAGCAAGAAAGGCCTTCTGACAATTCTCAACTACATTTTATCTCAGGAGCCTTCACAGCTGGCCTCATACAATTACATTTAGTAATATCAACATCATACAACACCATCAAACACCACTACATAAATTGGGGTCTTGTCCAGGGATAATTAGCCCAACAGTAATATTAGGATCTCCTGGTGGGAGAAATAAAAGTAGGGAAATAAATTGTAAAATTCCCTTTAACATTAAAAGTGTCCCTGCAGATAAAAGTTGGTGAATCTTCACAGCCAGTAATAATTAATTAGTTAACTGGTTAGTTAGAATTGGTTAGACTATAGTCATAAGAAGTACTTAGTGTATTTACTGGTTAGAGATTTATCTTGTATATTATTATATTGTCTAAAAAGTATGGCGGAGCTGGCAAAATTTAGATCAGCTGCTGTGCTCACCGCGAAGGAGATGGGAATGGATGGTCAAATTTTAATTCAATACGTAACGGCTGAATGTGATAAATATATTGAACGGGAAGAAAGGAGATTAGAAAAAGAGGCTGAAAGAAAATTGGAGTCTGACAGGTTGGTTGAAGAGAAGAAGTTAGAGGCTGAGACTAAGAGGCTGCAGATTGAGGCAGAAGAAAAACGACAGCAAAGGGAGGCAGAAGAAAAAAGGTTGACTGCCGAAAGGGAGGCAGAAGATAGAAGGTTGCAAAGGGAGCACGAATTACGACTAAGGGAGCTGGAATTACAAGGCCAGGCTCCTGAAAATGGTGCCAGCCCTTTTGCCTCAGATGCTACGCCCAGTCAGGGAGCCTCAAACTCAGCTATGGGGTTTCATTTAGACCATTTTGTTGAGAAAGACGATGACATAGAAGGGTACCTAGGACGTTTTGAGTTATTAGCTACTACATATGGGTTAGAGAGAGAGAGGTGGAGCTTAAAGCTATCACAGGGATTGAGAGGTACTTCTTATGAGGTATTTGCCAAAATGAACAGGGAAGACCAAGACAATTATGACATGTTAAAGCAGGCTTTGTTATTAAGGTACGAGAAGAATGGTGAATTTTATCGTAAGAAATTTAGAAATGCCAAACTGTTGTCTGGGGAGACATACCACCAATTCTCTGCTAGACTAGAAACCTATTTGGAGAAATGGACGGCTCTGGGGAAGACCCAAGATCTTAAAGAAATGATCATGATTGAGCAATTGAGAGAGTCCATGGCTCCAGACATGAGAAAATTTCTCATGGAACAAGGTGCAGAGAAGTTGGGGGAAATTTTAAATGTTGCTGAGAGGTATCAGGCAGCCCAGGCAGAGGTAAGTGGTACTAAAAAGAAGCACATAGACAATTTTAAAGCTCCACAGCAATTTAATAAATTTGATAATAGAGAGCAGGGAAATAAAGGTAGGACAAACTTTGAGCGGCCAAGAAATGACTATCGCGACAGAAACTCACAGTTCAATGACCAAAAGTTCAATGAAAGAAAACCGTTTAACCAAGGAAAAAGATGGTGTAAATGGTGCAAGAAGGATAACCATAACACCGAATTTTGTAGAAGGAAACCTTCAAACATTGCTGCAATGAAGTCGGGGGACGCGAAGATTAAAGGTTAATCCTAATGGACAACAGGAACCTTATCACCCCCCAGTTTGTGAGGATGTTATTTGTAATGGGGTCACCATAAGGTGCCTTTATGATACAGGTTTGGATTATGATTCAGTTGTGAAGTCTAGCCTAGTGGACCCAAGTCAGTATACCACAGAAACAGTGGAAATACAAGGAGCGACTAAGGACATACCACTCATGACACTTCCCATCGCAAGGATAACGGTGAAAACTCGCTATGTGGAAGGAGAAATCAGAGCAGCAGTGATAGATGAACCAATCTACCCTCTGATATTGGGGTGTAGATACGTCTTCTTGGGGAACCCCGAGAAACCTGTGGTCATGGCGACAGTGCAGACCAGGTCACAGAAGAAGGAGGAAGAAGGTGAACCTATAAATGCTCATCCAGAGGAGATGAGGAAGGCGCAGGCTGAGGATAGGACACTCAAGCCATGTTTTAAAAAATTGCCCAAATGCCACACACCTCCGAGCAAGGGGGAATATTTCATGAAGAACAAACTCTTATACAGGAAGGCCGGAACTGGAACAAATGGTCACAACCAGCTGGTTCTTCCCACTTCATATAGAGATAAAGTGATGGAACTCGGGCATGCGATTCCCTTCAGTGGTCACATGGGGATCAGCGCCACAGGACAGCGTATAGCTTGTCATTACTTCTGGCCAGGGATAACGGAGGATATAAAAAGATATGTCAAATCCTGCCCAGAATGTCAAAGGGTAGCTCCAAAGCACTGGACTGCTCCTGCAACTCTAGGGGAAATGCCCATAGTGGGAACACCTTTTGAGAGGGTTGCAGTGGATATTGTAGGACCTCTCACTCGGACCAAGAGGAGGAACAGTTACATCCTTACTCTGGTGGACACTTGTTCTATGTGGGGAGAGGCGGTAGCCCTGCCATCAATTGATTCAAAACATGTAGCAGAGGCACTACTTACAATATTTACCCGATTAGGATTCCCGCATCAAATCTTGACGGATAATGGTTCTCAGTTCAAGGGGAAACTAACGGAAGAAGTTTTTAAGCTATTTCAAGCCAGACACTTTCATTGTAGTCCGTACCATCCACAAGGGAACGGCCAGGTAGAGAGGTTCAACGGGACTCTCATTTCTATCCTGAGAAAGCTGGCACACGAAAAACCGGATCTGTGGGATCAATTCCTGCCCGCCGCATTGTTTGCTTACCGGGAGGTACCACATAGTTCAACCGGGATGGCTCCCGCAACTCTGCTATTTGGGAGACCAATAAAAGGTCCTTTAGAAGCTTTATTAAGGACCTGGACAGATGAGAAGGCGGAAGAGACTGTTACCTCATCGTATCAATATGTGAACGAACTGACCACTCGTTTGAAAGCTGGATGGAAACTGGCAAATGATAATTTGAAACAAGCCAGGAAGAAACATGCAGCATATTTTAATAGGAAGGCAAAGGACAGGGAACTGGCAGTCGGAGAGAAGGTGCTGCTTCTACTACCCGGAAGCCAGAATAAATTACAAATTGGTTGGCAAGGTCCATATACGGTTCTAGAGAAGGTGTCTAGAACAAACTATAAAATTGACAAAAAGGGGAAGGAAAAAGTTTATCATGTAAACCTGTTAAAGAAGTATCTGGACAGACCACTCCAGGAAAGCACCCCCTTATTGACCTTGGCTATTGCAACCCAGATGCAAAAAGAACCACTCACCTCACATGAATACCCATTACATCCTTGTGAAACAGCAGCACAGGTAAAAGTCAGTAAGCACCTGACTAAAAACCAGAGGGAGAGAGTTCAAAAGGTTCTGGAGGAACATACAGATGTATTAACAGATAAACCAGGCCATACAAATTTGCTACAGTATGACATGAAACTGGTAGACTCAAACCCAATCTGTATGAGAGCCTATTCTATTCCGTTCGCGAAGGAGAAGGCATTGAAGGAAGAAATAGAGTATTTGTTGAAGGAGGGGATTATTTCGCACAGTGAATCATCTTTTAGTTCTAGTGTCGTTTTGTTGAGAAAACCGTCTGGGGAACACAGATTGTGCATAGATTACAGGAAACTGAATGCTGTCACAGAAGGACAAGTGGATCCATTACCAGACACAAAACAGTTATTTGCCAGACTGAACAAGGCAAAATACTTTTCAAAGGTGGATCTTAGTAAAGGCTATTACCAGATCCCAGTGAAGCCTGAAGTGAGACCTTATTTGGCTTTTAGCACTTCGGATGGACATTATGAATTCAATATGCTACCATTCGGACTGAAAAATGCTCCGAGTGTGTTTTCAAGGATGATGCGCAAATTGTTGGATCCCCTGAATAACCCATGTATCACGAATTTCATGGATGATATTCTCGTCGCCACAGAGACATTTGAAGAACACATTGAAGCTCTGGAGATGTTGTTTGATAGACTTCGGGGGGCGAACTTAACTGCTAGGCCAACAAAATGTTGTATTGGATGCAAAGAGTTGGAATTCTTGGGACACACTGTATATCAGGGTAATATGACCCCTGATCCTAAGAACTTGGAAAAACTGCAGAGAGCACCTAGGCCACAAACAAAAAAGGACGTGCGATCATTCGTGTCGTTATGCGGATTTTATCAGAAATACATCAAAAATTTTAACGCTATATGTGCTCCTCTGACTGATTTGACTCGCAAGGGACTTCCAGATAAAATTATTTGGACTGCACAATGTGAACTAGCGTTCCAAGAGTTAAAGGAAAAACTCACTAGCAAGCCTATTCTCAAACTGCCTGATTTGACACAGGACTTTGTCTTAAGAACCGATGCAAGTAATGTAGGACTCGGAGGGGCTTTGTTGCAAAGATCATCTTCACCTGATGGGGAACTTAAACCAGTCGCTTATGCAAGCCGCAAATTGAATAAGGCGGAACAAGGATACTCCACAAGCGAAAAAGAATGTTTAGCATTAATCTGGGCAATAAAGAAGTTTCAAATCTATCTGTATGGTAGGACTTTTGTGGTGGAGACGGACCATCAGCCTCTCGTATTTTTATCTCAGGCTAAGCATGAAAACGCAAGATTGCTGAGGTGGTCTTTATTGCTTCAACCTTATCAGTTCAGTATCCAATATATCCCAGGCAAATTGAATGTCGGTGCAGATTTCCTCAGTCGGCACCCCTGTGATCAAAATTAGAGTAGTGGCAGACGTGAGGAGTAATTTTACCTATGTGTATCGCTGGTTTTGGAACTTGCCATAGGCATGTTTTCAAGTGGGGAGATGTGTAGTGAAATTGACAGAGATACAACGGTAAAATACCTCCAAGGATAACATTTAAGGATAAAAACATAATGCGTAGGCTGCGAATAGTACATGATCGCCTAGACCGCGGGTCATCACCCTCCATAAAAATTGACTCGCTAGACAGGAGGGGAACGGCGGATAAAAAGAAAAAAATATGACTGGAAAGATTGCGTGAGACTAGAAAGGCTAAGGAGACGCAATTGGGGGGGGTGGGGGGGGGGGGGGGGGGGGGTGGGGGGGAACGGAGAAAAGTCACGTTTCCCAAGTTGACATAAAAAGTAAGCAACTCGACAGAAGGGACCATAGATATGTTACGCCACAGTCATTTATTGGACGCTTTTGCGCGATACCAAGGCCTTGATTTGAATTCAGCGGCTAAACGCAGATGTTTGGAATATTACAAAATTTAAAAAGTACTTTTTTCTTAATATTAATGTTAGGAATATAAAAATTAGCTGGCCGGATGGCCCATTCTGAGCAGTGAACTAATATGGTCTTAATTTTACAGACGGATAGATAATATTGAAGATAATGACAAAAGACAGTGTTGTTCACATCATCGACAGACTGTATTGAATCTAAAAGTGTCGCTATTTTGCACAAAAAAAACACGACCTCGAGACGCAGGTGTTCAAATTTACTTAGTATGGAGGAGAGGGTTTTTGGGTGGTAGCTGTGTCTAAAAATAACTTTTAACGACAAAATTTTGGAGGGGAGAGAAAGGTTGGTTCAAAAATCAAGTACATTTTGTAGAAACACAAGTAGAGACGGACAGACTAACAGATAACCATCCATACTTGACTGAAGCATGACTGAAATGACTTTATGGTAGGAAATTTGAAATTCAAATAAACCTAGGCAGTGATTGGCCACAGACAATCATATCATTAGCGCTCAGACGCGAAAGTGGGGCCATTCTTCAATAGTTGTTCAGTGATAGACACAGATTTTAAAGTGTGGTGATTTCCATATGAAAGAAAGTGTAAGAAGTTTAAGGACGCCATACTATAGCCAGCAGCTCAGCTGAGTTTTGCTAGCAATTCTGTGTTATTTATTCATAATCTGGTAAGATTGAAATTATTTCCTTATATATATTTTGAATATTGTTTCATGTTCGAGTGATTTGATACTGCCATATCGAAATCTAGCCTTACAAACAAGTAGGGATTTGCTCTAGACCCCCCGCCCAAGTCAGGGTCTAGGGACCAACAATGTACATAAACTCCAGCAAGGATTATGCAAGACAGATCAAGTGTTGAGAATAATGAAACATATTACCTATCCTCTTTTAGGGCAGACAACTAATAAATATTTTTCAGAATCTATAGTCTGGGAGGATCTATCTGATGTAAACCCACCATGGTAAATGTGCTGTTTGGTCAGAGAGATCTGACCTGTCTGTATGATGTGGTTGTTGTGTCAGTGTTGTGTCCAGACGTGGGTAGAGAATAGATTTTGACACATGGCCCATACTTTGATTGCAGAGCTGTGAGTTTCTGTTGTCAACCAAGCAGTGTCTATTCAGTTGGTGACTTTACTCGAGTGTATCTGTGCAGTACTTGTGACAGAGACCACCATTATTGCCCGCCAGCACGGAGAGGTGGGACCACAAGATTTCAGCACCAGAGCTACAACTACAAGATGAGTGAGCCTCTGGTCTGCTGGACATTCACCAACACCGTTTAGTTACTAATAACCCCATAAAAAATTCCCACCATTTTCTGGACACTGTGTAGTCAATATAGACAGGTGTGATGAGGCCACCCCAACAGCACAAACATTAACTATCCTCCCAAGTAGATGACTACTAGAACATTTTAATAAAACTAACTAGTATAGTACATATATATATGTACACTATTGCATTTATGATATAATATTCCATGCATTTCTTTCATAATTTCTAAATCCTTTTAAGTTCTGGTCAACCTAAAAAATTGATCCAGAACAAAATAAATGTAATTCTATCAAAAAATTTTACACACGTGAGTTAGTTCAGTGTATTTTAACATTTATTAATATTATTAGTCTTGTTAAATATCTGTGGGTATATCTATAACCTATTACACCACACTACATATCATAACCCTAGACACTTTACGTAGCCACATTCATTAAAAAAAAATTAAGTGTGAGGTCGTAGTGGTAGCAAGAAAGGCCTTCTGACAATTCTCAACTACATTTTATCTCAGGAGCCTTCACAGCTGGCCTCATACAATTACATTTAGTAATATCAACATCATACAACACCATCAAACACCACTACATAGAGTAGGCACGAAAACACAGGTGCTATGAGATAATAGCTTCCGCTTAGACCATCCCTGTGTGTGATTATCGCAGATAATCTGTCTGGCGAGTCAATATTGGTAGGAAAGCATCTGCGCAGGAAATTAGTGCACAGATTTCTTTGTGAGTAATCGACTTATTAGACATAGGTCACGCGTTGGAATATTAAACGTAATATTTTAAAACACGCGGGGGAGATTATGAATTTAAACACCCCTACCCACATAGTGCAAAAGAGCTTACGATTGGATAGAAGTGAGAGCCGGAATATGTTTTGGTTCTCATTGGCAAAATTGCCGGGAAGTACAATCTTTGATTTGAACTGAGAGTGAGAATTATAATCTAGCAAACTCAGAGACACAGCAGAGACTGCAACGCATCGTCAAATGAGCAAACTCTCAGAAGCCAGTGAGACATCGGACTTAGAATTCCATAATTATAAGTGACAGATCGATTATTTGGCAAACTTTGGAACTTACAAGTAAACCCGCCTATTTAAATACACAGACTGTAAACTTAAGGGATCAGGACTTAAAATACCAAGACTGGAAACCTAAGGAATTGGATCACCCGTCATAAGAGAAACTTTCCCAGACCAAGTGTTTCGCAGATTCACCCATCATAAGAGAAACTTTCCCAGACCAAGTGTTTCGCAGATTCATCGTCATAAGAGGGATTCAAAATTTCCATGCCAAGTGATTCGAGAGCATATAACCTAAATTGCTCGTGTCCATTCTAACCTGTGTGAGGAGATTGTGTATTCCCAAAACTTTGGGGTAAGTGTAACAATTATTTTACAAATGTGAATGTGACCTGTTTCTTGCTAAGTGGTTATATATGTGGCTCATAACTTCAACATGTGAAACTAGTATATTAGTAAACCACTACAGCAAACGCTGGTGATTGTTTTTTGCTAGTCGTGCGGAAAACCGACAGCAGAGGTGACCCCAAACTCTGACTGGAGCAGTGTTGGGTGATGATTACATCACATGTGCCTCAAGTGTATCATACCATTCTGTGAGAAATATGTAATTTGTTAATGTTAGTTCAGGCACAAATCATTATTTGCGCTGTCCAGACACATTTTCCCAGTTTAATACCCAGAAGAGTACTGGTGATTTTTAATCATCTTCCTTGAGCTACGCTGTGTACTCAAGAATTTAATTCTTCTAAGAGATTAACATTGGTGGGTGCACAGCAAGAGGATGCGCCTGTTAAGCTTAAAACCAAGTGTACTTAGCAGAGGCATTTGTCCTTTCTATTTTTTCAAATAAAGTTCGTGGTTACAAGCTATCAGACTGTTTGAAGTACTGAAGTTTCTACGCCGCTAGTGTAAGAGAAGAGCATCAACACTGACCGCCTACGTTGGACGAGTTATGTGGAGAAGTGCACTCATCACCAAAAAGAAGTGACGGAAACCACGGCGACAGGACTCACCTAGAGTTAAGTTCTTGTAAAAAGGCATAAGCAAAACAGACTTTTAGCACTCCCCTATTACGTCTCTTGAAGATGCTTTCATCTAAAATTTCACCAACCTTTCCTTATTTATTTTAACCTGTCAAAGACTAATTCACTATTAAATTTGTTACATGTTATTTTAAAATTAAACAAACATAGTTGATTAAGTTATTACATGTATGAAAGCAAACGTAAGAGCACGACTATTTATATATATATATATATATATATATTTACCTCTAAACAAAGCTATACTATTTTAAGAGGAAATTCGCTGAATTAACTCAGCTGGGGGCTTGAACGGGCTAAAAACCAGTGCTTAAATCCTTCACAAAAGGCGACGGATCAGATACAAGTTAACAATTGTTCAGCCCAATGCAACATTGTTCTTGACTTCTGAAAATATCTTGTGATCCTCCCTAGGGATAAAAGCGTCTTTACCCTTCTATCTACAACTCTGCCTAGAGTAATCTTGTGCGAAGGTAAACACCTTTGACGACCCATTTTAGATACTCTGGAGTTTTGGCCATTGTTGGACCCCTACTGCACAGCAGGGGAGGCAATCCGTGACAAACGATGATGTGCAGATTAACCCAACGTTTTTCTTCAAACAGCTAGGTCAGCTAGTTTTTTTTTTGTTTTTTTTTTTTGAACAGCTGACCAACTTTCTTGTGAGTTTTACTTTAGGTGTTTAAACTTATCAAAGTATATTTTATTCAAAGACGAATGTTACTGAGCAGAAGTGACAACCGTTCCGAACAACTACCATTCAATTATGACTTAAAATGATGAAAGTAAAGAACAAGGTATATTTTATGGATTCACTTTTATTAATGTTATCAAATACACCTCATAACAGAAAATAAATGTTTCATTCATTCTATAATGACTTCAAGGTCTTTTATATTTGGAAATGCGCCCTAATATAACTGACGGACCTTGTGTCTATGTTCAGCAGTGTGCGCCTCGCCAAAACGAGGCCACATTTCATAAAACTAAATGGATGGTCAGTTATCATTAATCGGTTATTCGTCATAGGAATTTTTTTTAATGATGAATCACTAATTAATGATAACAAAACAACCACCTTATTCTATGCAGTAGAGCAGGGGTCGGCAACCAGTCGATCCGATCTACCGGTAGATCCCAGTGGTTGATTTAGGTAGATCTGTAGACGACTGTTTGCACTACTCGCACATACACATCAACACATCCAAGAAAAAGACCGATAGACTGAATAAGTATGACCAGCAGGTTGGTCTGAACATCAACTTGAAGAAGACAGAGGTCATGACACTCAATGTTGGCAATCCTGAGCCAATAACAATAAGGAACCAGAAGTTTGAACAGACAGATACATTTACTTACCTAGGATGCATAGTAACACCTGATTGCGGAACAAGCAAGGACATTAACAACCGAATGAATAAAGCGAGAACAGCCTTTGCTAGTCTCAACAACATTTGGAAGTCTTCCCAGTACAGCACAAACACCAAATTAAGACTGCATGAGAGCTGTGTACTTTCTGTGCTTCTCTATGGTGCGGAATGCTGGAGAGTAACAGATAAGGGAATGTCGAAACTGTTCTCCTTCCACACAATCTGCCTAAGGAAAATTCTCCGAATCTTTTTGGCCGAATACCATCAGCTACCAAGAATTACTTATTCAGAGTAACCAGGATGACATGCACACCATCATTGTTGGCAGACGCTGGGGTTGGGTTGTCCACGACCTCAGAAGGGACCCTGATACCATTATCTTTGTACGATTCGGCATCTCCCGTCCTCTCGCTCTGCTTAACATCACACACACACACACACACACACACACACTCACACACACATATATATATATATATATATATATATATATATATATATATATATATATATATATATATATATATATATATATATATATATATATATATATTTATGGTAGATCTGTAGAGGGCTCAGTGTTACTGTAGTAGATCCCAAAAGCTCCTGGGTTGCCGACCCCTGCAGTAGCAACAATCAATATACTTTAGCTCCCCAGACACCAGAGACCTTCAACAAAGACATCCCAAGTCCTCCTGTCACGTGACATTAGCTCAAGTTATTTCCACGTTTTCCTTATCTTCGCTTCTGTCTCCAGCTCTCTTCTACGTGTGTTTCTTGTGTCTACCTCTACCTGTACCTCTCTACCTCTACCTGTACCTCTACTTGTACCTCTACCTGTACCTGTACCTCTACCTCTCTACCTGTACCTCTACCTGTACCTCTACTTGTACCTGCACCTCTACCTGTACCTCTACCTGCACCTCTACCTGTACCTCTACCTGTACCTCTACCTGTACCTCTACTTGTACCTCTACCTGTACCTCTACCTCTCTACCTGTACCTCTACCTGTACCTCTACATGTACCTCTTCCTGTACCTGTACGTGTACCTCTACTTCTATCTCTACCTCTCTTTCCCTGTGTGTTCTATACATCGCCAGCGTCATCTTCTCATATCTTGTTCCACTGACACTTGTCTCGTTCTTGTCATCAACTCCACCTTGGTGACTTTGTCATGCCATTTCAATCCTTCTATTCTACGCAAACACCTATTTATGAAAATCTGTAATTTTATTAATTAATTACTTTATTTATTTTGTTACAATAGAATGTATGGGACAGTTATTTTCTATATTTCAGGCATTTGACGACAATAATTAAAGTGGATTACTAAAGCTTGTTTTTTTATTTTATTTTTTTTGTCCTTCATTTGTTTTCAACCAGTTTCGCCTATTGTCACAGTTTTATTTTCTCAAACACGTAATTTTTTTTATTTAAAGAAGCAATGAGCGTTTGCGATAAAGTTTTACTTCGTACCATAAGTGTGTATTTTACATAGTACTGAAGATATATTAACCTCTTCTGAATGTATGAACCGCAAGTAATTCAAGACAGTTTTCTGTCAAAGCTTTCTTCTTGCAAAAACTCGACATCATTATTTAACCATAAAACAAAACAAAACAAGCAAACAAACTCTCAGGAACATTATAGAGCAGTGCTCAGAATGGCAAAGACAGCTTTACATTAATTTCGTTGATTTTGAAAAGGCTTTTGACAGCATACATAGGGACAGTTTATGGAAAATACTGAGGGCTTATGGAATTCCAAGCTGCATAGTGTCAATCATAAAAAGCCTCTATGCCAACTTTACGTGTAGTGTTGGGCAGAGCAACCTAACCTTTGAGGTGAAGACAGGAGTACGACAGGGATGCCCCTTGTCAACCACTCTATTTTTAACATTCATAGACTGGGTGATGCGCCAGACAACAGAGGGCAGTCCAAGAGGAATAAGATGGACTACATTTTCTACACTGGAAGATCTGGAATATGCAGATGACATTGCACTACTAGCACATTCACATCAACACATCCAGGAAAAAACGGATAGACTTAACAAGTTTAGCCAGCAGGTGGGCTTGAACATCAATTTAAAGAAGTCTGAGGTCATGACGCTCAATGTGAGCAACCCTGAGCCCATATCAGTAAGGAATCAGCAATTGGTACAGACAGATACCTTCACATACCTAGGAAGCATAGTAACACCAGACGGCGGGGCAGGCAAAGACATCAACATCAGAATGAATAAGGCAAGAACAGCCTTCTTTAGCCTAAACAACATCTGGAAGTCCTCCCAATACAGCACAAGCACAAAATTAAGATTATATCAGAGCTGTGTGCTATCTGTGCTTCTCTATGGTGCGGAATGCTGGAGAGTTACAGAGAAGGAAATGTCGAAATTGTCCTCCTTTCACACAACATGCCTAAGAAAAATTCACCGAATCTTTTGGCCGAATACCATCACTAACCAAGATCTGCTTACTCGTAGCAAGCAAGAGGACATGCACACCATCATAGCTGGCAGACGCTGGAGCTGGGTTGGTCATGTCCTCAGAAGAGACCCCGATGCCATCACAAGAACAGCTATGCTTTGGACCCCTGAAGGAAAACGAAAGAGAGGCCGACCAAAAACAACCTGGTGGTTGACTGGAGGCTGAGATGCAGGGAATGAACCAGAGTTGGGGCACTGTACGAAGGATGGCTACCGACCGAGCAAAGTGGAATCAATTTGTTGTTGCTGTGGTGAAGTGGGATGTTATAAATATTTATAGGGGACTTAGTGTACTGACTGAGATCAGCTGTGAAGGTATCTATATCTATTAAGAGTAGTGTATTATAGATAACCTTACATGCTACCACATATCTATATATCTCAGTCAGAATTATTCTGGAATAGTGTGATGACTACGTTATGTGTCTAGGGTATGTGTATGATGAAGTGTAAGTCACAACAACAGACAGATAAACAATTTAATTTAATCCACTACTCTTGACAACACTGTGACACTCACATACATATAACACTCTATGAGAATATTTTAAGGAGTCACTGATAACTTTTCAAATAACAATATGTATTCATTTTTTGTCATAAAGGTATATGTGTCCTGATTCAAATACAAAGGAACCAGGAATCACAATCAATTTTAATTACAAGTATATGTACAGACTTTATCAATATGAATATTGTAGTGACATATATTATTAAAAATATCCTATGTGTGTCAGTTGTGTAGTTGTAATATGAGGTAATACTGGTTTTGTTTTGTTCAAGCTCTGTTGGTATTTGTCATCATGACTTCAATAGTTTGTCTTAGGGACTAGTATTGGAGATGTTCTCAGTTCCTGATATTAAGACAATTAAATTCCCCTCTGAATGTTATTTTTACAAAGTTATTTCAAGATAAGGGGACATAATGTTGAGCTCAGCTGGCCAAATCAGCTTATCTTGCGTGATGGCGGCAGGAAGGGACTCCTCTGCTAGAATTCTCCCCTGGGCTCTGGAGACACCTCACTGATAGCTAAAAAGACCAAGGAGTATGCTGTCCGACTCTGGATTCAGCAAAGCTCTGACCAGGTGCTGCTCAGTACCATCAAGACCACGGTCCCTGAAATCAAGAAGGATGTACCTTCTACTTCATAACTAACTTATACTCTCTTTTACACTGATCACAACACATCACAAACATTGAGTTCAGAGCGTTAGGCCAACTGTCAGCTTCATCTGAAATACTTTATACCAGCATTACCCTCCTTAATGGTCACTACGCCTCTGCACTTCCAGCATTATTTCTGTCTAATCAATAATCTAGGTGTCAGTGTACTGTTTGGCCATTCCATGCAGTTTTACTTTCCTCCGACACCTTCTGTTCAGGCTGGAGCATTATAGGCTTTACCTCACGTTTGCCACTGAACTACACATATATATACAGGCATAAATTAACAATTCACATTCAATTTTCATTAAAAGATACTGAATGTTTCAAGCTTACCACAATTTCATGGAAATAAACACAGATACGTTGATTAGCAATGAATTCTGGCACAATTACTGGCACAAATTCCCATCTGCTTATGTTCCAGGCTTTTATTTAGCAAAAATATGAGCTGGCTTCAACGCACTGATGCTTTATCAAGCTTATTTAAACAAGTGGTTTCGAACTAACGCTCCTAAGTGATTATATCAGCGAGTCTAGCCAATGAGGCCCCGTTTCGACAAGTGTTTGAAAAAATGTTACCTTTTCACGTCTCCCCTAACAACGAAAGATAGTATTTATAGCCCGACCAATCGTGGTTAGTCTTTCATTTGTTGCGCTCCAATCAAATTGGAGTTTACATGGTAGGCTATTTCTGTAACGTAAGGTTTTTTCAAACACGTTATAAAAAAAATTTTATGAGCAGAAATGATTCCATGTTGTCAGGCATCCCCACTATTTTATTTTGGTTATAATTTATTAATTCCTGGACTATTTGCGTAACGTTTTACATATTCTTTGTCAGCAAGCCCTAAGGAACCCAAATATCCAAATTTAAAAGAGCTACGTGGCTGCGTTCAAAATATGCAATTTCTTCTACCTCCTGTTTCGAAGATGTGCTGTCTGGGTACTGTAATGTTTTCAAACGTAAACCCATCTATTGTTATCTTTCCTAATAAGCGTTTTTTTTATGATTTTAAAACCTAACTCTGGGAAGGGTAGTGAATTTATCACTGTCCGTCTGAAAAAAAAGTTAGTGCATGTAGTCTTACACGCGTGATGGCAGCATTTGTGTATCGCGCGACGCGTGTTGCATGCGTTCCTGATTTTCAGCCCTCCCTCTCTCTTTATCCTTTAGTCCATCTGTTCGTTCGTTCCGCCGTGTATAAAATGGAATGAATGAAATATTTAAATTAGGTCATTGATCCGCTGGGTATCTCAATGTTTTTTCCAAGAAATACAGCACACGTTTCATTGAAGAACGCGGGTAATAATATAGTAGGCTTTTATATCAACGTGAAAGCGTTACAATTTGCAGACGTAGCAGAAAACAAGGGGGATTTCGAGTACATTCTGTGTGACAGCACTGTTATTTTTCCATTGCTCTTCTCTTTATTAATTTTATTTGTTAGGCTTCATATTTACCTAATAATTTATATATGTGGATTAGAATATTCCACGACACCTCCCCTCTTAAAACAGACATTATATGTCAGTCCTTTATTCTATATACACATAGAGAAATTTATTATTATTTCTGGGGTTTACGGTGATTCTCATCACACGGATGGCGGCTTAAAAAAATCAGCTCCCAAATTGGTTTTTCCAGATATATACTCGATGCTAAAATTATAGGGAGCCAGAAGTAAAGACCATCGGAGTAACCTAGAGTTCTCATGCTTAGCCTGTGCTAGAAACGATAAAGGTTTGTGATCTGTTTGCAACTTAAATGCCTTCCCATATAGATAAATATTGAATTTCTTTATCGCCCATATTACTGCAAGACATTCTTTTTCGCTAGTTGAGTAGTTGATTTCAGCTTTATTCAACTTTCTGCTAGCATATGCCACTGGGCTTAATTCCCCATCCAATGCATCTGATTTCTGTAGTAGAGTTGCACCTAACCCAAATAATTACTTGCATCCGTCCTTACTATGAATTCTTGACTTAAGTCAGGTAATTTCAAAATGGGTTTACTTGTGAGCTTTTCCTTCAATTCTTGGTAAGTCATTTCACATTGTGGTGTCCATGTAATGCGATCTGGATGTCCTTTACGTGTCAATTCAGTTAACGGTGCACATATGGAATTAAAGTTTTTGATATACTTCTGGTAGAAACCACATAATGAGACAAAGGATCTCACGTCCTTCTTGGTTTGTGGTCTCGGGGCTTTCTGTAGTTTCTCTAAATTCTTTGGGTCAGGGGTCATGTTTCCCTGATAAACTGTGTGTCCCAAAATTCCAATTCTTTACATCCAACGCAACATTTGGTTGGTCGGGCTGTTAAATTTGCCTCCCTAAGTCGATCAAACAGCATGTTCAGAGAGTCAATGTGTTCCTCAAATGTTTCTGTTGCTATAAGGATATCATCCATAAAATTTGTTATACAGGGATTATTCCGAGGATCCAATAATTTTCTCATCATTCTAGAGAAGACACTAGGCGCATTCTTCAATCCAAATGGCAATCTATTAAACTCATAGTGTCCTTCTGAGGTACTAAAAGCTAGGTATGGTCTAACCTCAGGCTTTACTGGAATCTGATAGTATCCTTTACTCAGATCCACTTTGGAGAAATATTTAGCTTTATTTAGTCTGGCAAACAGCTGATTTGTATCCGGCAATGGATCCACCTGTCCTTCTGTAATAGCATTCAGTCTCCTGTAATCTATACAGAGTCTATGTTCTCCAGAGGGCTTCCTTAAGAGTACAACACCGGAACTATACGAAGACTCACTGTGCGAAATAATTCCTTCCTTCAATAGATAGTCTATCTCTTCCTTCAAAGCTTTCTCCTTAGCAAACGGAATCGAATATGGTTTCATACAGACAGGTGTGGAGTCTATTAGTTTCATATCATATTCCAATAGGTTTGTATGCCCTGGTCGGTCTGTTAACACCTCTGCATGATTATTTAGAAGCTGTTGCACTCTCTCTCTCTGAGTTTTCGTTAAATATGTACTGATTTTCACCTGTGCTGCTGTCTCACAGGGGTGTAATGGATATTCAAATGATGAAAGTGGTTTCTTTTTCATCTCCATGGCGATGGACAAGGTCAACAAGTGTGTCTCTTCCTGATGTTCTCTTTCCAAATATTTCTTCAGGAGATTCACATGATAGATTTTTTCTTTCCCCTTCTTATCTATCTTATAATTTGTTCTAGACACCTTCTCTAGAACTGTATATGGACCCTGCCATCCACTTTGTAACTTATTCTGACTCCCAGGCAAAAGAAGCAGTACTTTCTCTCCCACAGCCACATTTCTGTCCTTCGCCTTCCTGTTATAATAGGCAGCATGTTTCTTCCTGGCTTGTTTCAAATTTTCATTGGCAAGTTTCCAGCCAGTTTTTAACCGAGTGGTCAGCTCATTCACATATTGGTATGAAGATGTAATGTTTTCCTCTGCCTTTTCATCAGTCCACGTTCTTAACATAGCTTCGAGTGGACCTTTAATTGTGTGGACCTATTTGTCCATGCACCGGTATGGTCTCTTCCACTCGAAGCTTTATAGTGATGATTTTTCCTCCCAGAATTATCATTCACAAAACGACCGCTACCAATTTTTCTCTTGGGGCTGTCTCCCCTCTTAAAATTCTTGATGAGAGATTTCCTCTCTACATCTTCTTCCTCCAGTTTGTTTAAGTCCGATTGAGGGATTGTCGGCTTATCCTGGGGTAAGACATCCTTTGCACTCTCCGCATAGTGGCCATTGTAAAACAGTTAAGTGAAGCTTGTCCGTGAAAAGGGGCTTCCCATTCCATTTGGTCCACTTTATCAAATCTATTTTTCTTTTTTATTATCAGGCCTAATTTTGCCCCGTGGCGTGTCCAGGTCCTGATCCATGTTCCCACTTGTGGGTGTTCCCTCATGTGCTATGCTACACCTTTCTACAAAATTCTCAATGTCCCATCTTGCTTTGGGCCAATAATAATTGTGAGCCACCTTTTGAATGATGGTACCTATCTTCTCATGGTCCCCATCTGGTTTCACATGTAAGCTCCTTATTAAGTCTGCCCTATATCTTTTTGGAAGAACCAGCTGTCCGTGACCTTTGGATCTAGCTCCAGTCTTCCTATACATCAACTTGTTTTTCATGTAAAAATCTCCCTTGCCTGGAGTTGTATGACAAGTTGACAATTTTCTGAAACAAGGCTTGAGTGTTTTATCCCCAGCCTGTGCCTTCCTCATCTCTTCTGGAGTGGTATCCAACATAATATCCTCCTCCTGTCTTGAGGTCGACCTGACCTGAAGGGTTGCCATATACACAGGTTTCCTTCTACAATGGTCAGTGTCATGATTGTTCATCTTACAATTTTTACACCACCTTTTTCCTTGGTTGAAAGATTTTCTTTCATCATATTTCCTTTCATCGAATTGTGGGAATTTATTTTTATTGTCATACCGTGGCCTATCAAATTGGTGCTTACCTTTATTTTGATCCTTAGGATCAAATTTATTAAAGTTCTGTGGTGCCCTAAAGTTATCCACTTGTTTCTTTTTATTACCTGTTACCTCTGCTTGAGCTGCTTGATACCTTTCAGCAACATTTAGCAACTCACCCAGCCTCTCTGCACCTTGTTCCATGAGAAACTTTCTCAGGTCTGGAGCCATGGACTCTCTTAATTGCTCTATAAGGACCATTTCCTTAAGATCTTGGGTTTTCCCCAGAGAAGTCCATTTCTCCAAGTATGTCTCTATTCGTGCAGAGAACTGGTGATAGGTTTCACCTGACAGTAGTTTAGCATTCCTAAATTTTTTCCTATAAAATTCAGCATTCTTTTCATATCTTAACAAAAGAGCCTGCTTTAGCATATCATAATTTTCCTGATCACCTCTGCTCATTTTAGCAAAAAACTTCATAAGCTGCCCCACGAAGTCCCTGAGATAACTTTAAGCTCCACCTTTCTCTCTCTAACCCATACGTGGTAGCTAATAGTTCATACCTATTTAGGTAGCTCTCTATATCATCGTCTTTCTCAACAAAATGATCTAAATGAAAATTCATAGCTGAGGTTGAGGCTCCCTGAGTAACCGTAGCATCAGAGGCAAAGGGACTGGCACCATTTTCAGGAGCATGGCCTTGAAACTCAAACTCCCTTAGTCGTAACTCATGTTCCCTTTGTAATCTTTTATCTTCTGCTTCCCTTTCTGCAGCTAATTTCCTCTCTTCCCTTTCTGCAGCTAATTTCTTCTCTTCCCTTTCTGCAGCTAATTTCTTCTCTTCCCTTTCTGCAGCCAATCTTCTGTCTTCTCTTTCTGCCTCCAATTTCTTAGCCTCCGCCTCAATCTGCAACCTCTTAGTCTCAGCCTCAGCCTCAAACTGTAACTTCTTAATTTCCCTTTCAGCCTCTAACCTTCTTTCGGCTTCTTTTTCTAATCTTCTTTCTTCGCGTTCAATAAATTTGTCACATTCCGTCGTGACATAGGCAACCATAACTTGCCCATCTAATCCTAACTCTTTTGCAGTCTGTACAGCAGCAGATCGAAACTTGGCCAGGTCCGCCATTGTCTATCAGGTAAATTTCTACAATGTCTAACCAACAATTTAATCTCTAAATATATCTAATGGACAACACAGGCACCGTGAGCTCAACCTTATTTAATTCCACCCAAGGATACCTTTTAATTCTTATATTCCCTGAAGTGAATTACCCCCAATATTTTTAATAGGGAAAGATTCAAAATCCCAAGAGCGAGACCCCAATATATGTGGTGAAGTGGGATGTTATAAATATTTATAGGGGACTTAGTGTACTGACTGAGATCAGCTGTGAAGGTATCTATATCTTATTAAGAGTAGTGTATTATAGATAACCTTACTTGCTACCACATATCTATATATCTCAGTCAGAATTATTCTGGAATAGTGTGATGACTACGTTATGTGTCTAGGGTATGTGTATGATGAAGTGTAAGTCACAACAACAGACAGATAAACAATTTAATTTAATCCACTACTCTTGACAACACTGTGACACTCACATACATATAACACTCTATGAGAATATCTTAAGGAGTCACTGATAACTTTTCAAAATAACAATATGTATTCATTTTTGTCATAAAGGTATATGTGTCCTGATTCAAATACAAAGGAACCAGGAATCACAATCAATTTTAATTACAAGTATATGTACAGACTTTATCAATATGAATATTGTAGTGACATATATTATTAAAAATATCCTATGTGTGTCAGTTGTGTAGTTGTAATATGAGGTAATACTGGTTTTGTTTTGTTCAAGCTCTGTTGGTATTTGTCATCATGACTTCAATAGTTTGTCTTAGGGACTAGTATTGGAGATGTTCTCAGTTCCTGATATTAAGACAATTAAATTCCCCTCTGAATGTTATTTTTACAAAGTTATTTCAAGATGAGGGGACATAATGTTGAGCTCAGCTGGCCAAATCAGCTTATCTTGAGTGATGGCGGCAGGAAGGGACTCCTCTGCTCGAATTCTCCCCTGGGCTCTGGAGACACCTCACTGATAGCTAAATGGACCAAGGAGTATGCTGTCCGACTCTGGATTCAGCAAAGCTCTGACCAGGTGCTGCTCAGTACCATCAAGACCACGGTCCCTGAAATCAAGAAGGATGTACCTTCTACTTCATAACTAACTTATACTCTCTTTTACACTGATCACAACACAACACAAACATTGAGTTCAGAGCGTTAGGCCAACTGTCAGCTTCATCTGAAATACTTTATACCAGTATTTACCTCCTTAATGGTCACTACGCCTCTGCACTTCCAGCATTATTTCTGTCTAATCAATCATCCAGGTGTCAGTGTACTATTTGGCCATTCCATGCCGTTTTACTTTCCTCCGACACCCTCTGTTCAGGCTGGAGCATTATAGGCTTTATCTCCTGTTTGCCACTGAACTACACATATATATACAGGCATAAATTAACAATTCACATTCAATTTTCATTAAAAGATACTGAATGGTTCAAGCTTACCACAATTTCATGGAAATAAACACAGATACGTTGATTAGCAATGAATTCTGGCACAATTACTGGCACAAATTCCCATCTGCTTATGTTCCAGGCTTTCATTTAGCAAAAATATGAGCTGGCTTCAACGCACTGTTGCTTTATCAAGCTTATTTGACTAGTGGTCTCGAACTAACGCTCCTAAGTGAGTATATCAGCGAGTCTAGCCAATGAGGCCCCGTTTCGACAAGTGTTTGAAAAAATGTTACCTTTTCACGTCTCCCCTAACAACGAAAGATAGTATTTATAGCCCGACCAATCGTGGTTAGTCTTTCATTTGTTGCGCTCCAATCAATTTGGAGTTTACATGGTAGGCTAATTCTGTAACGTAAGATTTTTTTTCAAACACGTTATAAAAAAATTTTATGAGCAGAAATGATTCCATGCTGTCAGGCATCCCCACTATTTTATTTTGGTTATAATTTATTAATTCCTGGACTATTTGCGTAACGTTTTACATATTCTTTGTCAGCAAGCCCTAAGGAACCCAAATATCCAAATTTAAAAGAGCTACGTGGCTGCGTTCAAAATATGCAATTTCTTCTACCTCCTGTTTCGAAGATGTGCTGTCTGGGTACTGTAATGTTTTCAAACGTAAACCCATCTATTGTTATCTTTCCTAATAAGCGTTTTTTATGATTTTAAAACCTAACTCTGGGAAGGGTAGTGAATTTATCACTGTCCGTCTGAAAAAAAAAGTTAGTGCATGTAGTCTTACACGCGTGATGGCAGCATTTGTGTATCGCGCGACGCGTGTTGCATGCGTTCCTGATTTTCAGCCCTCCCTCTCTCTTTATCCTTTAGTCCATCTGTTCGTTCGTTCCGCCGTGTATAAAATGGAATGAATGAAATATTTAAATTAGGTCATTGATCCGCTGGGTATCTCAATGTTTTTCCAAGAAATACAGCACACGTTTCATTGAAGAACGCGGGTAATAATATAGTAGGCTTTTATATCAACGTGAAAGCGTTACAATTTGCAGACGTAGCAGAAAACAAGGGGGATTTCGAGTACATTCTGTGTGACAGCACTGTTATTTTTCCATTGCTCTTCTCTTTATTAATTTTATTTGTTAGGCTTCATATTTACCTAATAATTTATATATGTGGATTAGAATATTCCACGACAGTTGCCCTACAAGACGCCACTAGGCGTGGTGGCCACTGACTGCTTTGACGGTCGGCGGCTAAGGATCAAAGAAGAAGAAGACTAAAGCTTGTTTTTTTTTTTTTTTTTCCTTCATTTGTTTTCAACCAGTTTCGCCTATTGTCACAGTTTTATTTTCTCAAACACGTAATTTTTTTTATTTAAAGAAGCAATGAGCATGTGCGATAAAGTTTTACTTCGTACCATAAGTGTGTATTTTACATAGTACTGAAGATATATTAACCTCTTCTGAATGTATGAACCGCAAGTAATTCAAGACAGTTTTCTGTCAAAGCTTTCTTCTTGCAAAAACTCGACATCATTTATTTAACCATAAAACAAAACAAAACAAGCAAACAAAAACAAAGCATAAGATGTGCTTGGCATTGCAATTTTGAATCCAATAAATAACATAACAACGAGCAAACATAAACAACAACAAAACCTTAAGCTACATCACACATTGAATTACGAGTATGTCATGCTTTTTTAACTGTGAACATAACTTATAAATACAGTAAATTCTTCAAAACGTGAAATGTCTGTTGGACTGATAGGTGGCGCTAACAGCAAATGAAATTAACATGTCTGGCTTTGACAATCCCAGAAATTAAACATTCTTTTGCTCACTGGTAATTCTCTGCTTGGTAACGTAACTCTGAACTTAACGGGAATCTGGAAATATGTTTGTTTTTTTCTATAAAAAACGGAACACTAAATATTAAGTGTTATGTTTGTCGAGGGGAAAAACGCAACAGAAAAATATAAATATATATATAGATCGTGGGAGAAGATCGAGATAAAATCGGGACCACTGGTCACTCTGTCATAAAGTACAATGAATGTAACAGACCAGGAGAGCGCTCAAAATAAATAAATAAATAAAATAAAATAAAAAGTAAAGTGAAAGGGTGAACATGAAAAGAAAAGTTTTGATAGATTTGTACATTAGAAATTTATAGATTATCAAATATAACAGGTAATACCGCAAAGACATTAAGAGCTCGAATAGAAGAACAAGCAGAAGGTGGAGCAGTAGTTTTGAAAGCTGCCAGTTCCAGTCTTATCAAAACATGTCGGTTATAGTGTGGACATTGAACACTTTATTTTGTCTCAGCTAACTGACCGCAATATTTTCATATTCTGTTTCAAAAATACCAGCAAGGAAAACAAAAGAAGAAAAAAGAAGTTGTTCACGATTTAATGGTGAACAACTAAGAGAATTTGAACTTTTACGCAAAAAAAAAAAAAAAAAAAAAAAGATTATAACATAAGGTATATTTATAGCGAGAGTGGCAGATCGAATATGTATCAGGAGTTTATAGATGTTGTGGCTGTGGAAAATGTTAGAGGGAACTTTACATGTGAAATGTTAGTCTTTTGAAAATGTTCATGAATTCATGAGAAGAGAAGATGACGCATAGTACATAAAACAGAAAGGAACGGAAGAGGCTAGAAGAGGTGGTGAATGAGAACGAGAAGATAAGAAGATGTTGCAATTTTGACGACGAGGTAGAGTTAGAAGTCAGGCCGAAAACAAATATTGATAACGGCAAAATCTAGAATCGATGTATGAAATGTGGGTCGCTGAACGAAATCGAAAAATGGCTCAAGTGGCTAGGAAAACCCGACGCTGCAACATTGAACTATTGGGACTGGCTGTGTTCTATGGGCAGCAAATGGCGAGGTATACAACTTCTGGCAATGGCCAGCTTAATTCTAACCAGCGATGCTAAATTGTGTGGGGAAAAAACGCCCTAGATCAGGAACAAGCGGGATTCAGAACTGGAGGATCATGCACAGATCAAACAGTTACACCCAGAGCAGTCACTGTGGATGAGACTTTAAGAAAGCGGCTGAAAGTACGGAGAAATTATGACATCAGAAAAGTTGTACATCCTGCATGGAATACATATGTATATATATATATATAGAGAGAGAGAGAGAGACAGACAGAAAATTAAGTGGTTTGGCCATCTCATGAGAATGGAGCCTGAAAAATTACCACTACGAGCCTCCAACAATAGATCTGGTTTCAAAGCACGGGAAGACAAACAGGCAGATAGATAGACATTAACATAGAAATTCTACCACAACGCGGGTTCACATCAGCAAATGTGACACATTTAGATCAAGGACGCCAACTTCAGCTCCTCTCTACGCAATGGTGGACCGAAATACGTAAGCAAAGTTGATAGTACAGACCGCAAAGTCATAAAGAAAATATTGAGACACTACGGAATCCCTGAGAAATTCATTACAACTCATTCAACATTTTTATCAAGATGATACATGCAGGATTTTCCACAAAGAAATTCTCTCAAAGCCTTTACAGTAAACAACGGTTTAAGATAAGGATATCTGCTATAACCATATCGATAAACAAGATTATCTGTACGAGTCTTTGACAGAGAGTGGTTGTTGACAGCACATTGACATTCATGTACGAACTGTGATAGCTAGGAACAAGTCTATGAATTACTCGACTCTAGCTCACTTTGAAACAAAGAAGGAATCAACATGTATGTACTGACGAGAAGATGGCGTGAATGTTGTGAGGATGGTGATGATAAAGAAAAGTATGACTTTAGACAAGTTCATCATCATCATCCCCCTTCAGCTCCCTAAGGAGCATACGCCTTCAACAAACTCATGCCAAGCCTTCCTGTCCTGTACCATCTGTACAAAACTTTTCAATGGCTTCTTTATTACTTTTATGTATGTCTTCAATTTATACAAATAAAATTGTAAAAATATCCAGTTCAAACAAATTTAAACAAAAAACAAATAATAACGCCTATCTGAGAAACCTTCTTTCTCTTCATTGATACTTGATACAACAAATAATATTCTTTCATCCGTTCTGGCACTATCTGATCACTTCACTTTGTACTTAGTGGTCAATCTAAGCCAGCGGTAGGCAGCTCAAGAGAACTATCTGATCACTTCACTTTGTACTTGGTGGTCAATCTGAGACAGCGGTAGGCAACTCAAGAGAACTATCTGATCACTTCACTTTGTACTTAGTGGTCAATCTAAGACAGCGGTAGGTAACCCAGGAGATGTGGGAATCTACTTTAGAAATACTGAGCTCTCTACAGTTCAACCGTGATAAAATGAAGCCCGTGTTTAGGTTCCAGAGTACGTTGAATTAATCGGTGGCGTGCGACAGTTACTCTCCCAGGCTCCATGTGGCACAAAAATGAGTGAAACGGAGAGAGAAAGAGAGCGGGGGGAAGAGAAAGAGAGGGAGAGAGAGAGTAATCCTTTAGTTTTAGACATAAACAAATTAACATGCAGACATGTGGGCAGTTTCTAATTTTTTTAATTTTGCCACGGCAGCGGCCTTCCAGATAGGCCTACTCTTTACGATTTCCAACTACCGTGGGATTTTTAACTTGCGCAACTTGCACACGGTGTGACGAAATGGACGACATCTTCGTGATCTCGGTTTCACTCCGACAGGATCAGAGACATATTTTGTACTGATTTTTATTTGTGTACTTTTAAAAGTAACAATTTCTTCTCATTATCGGCTAAGGAGCAAGTAGTTTATATGTTCAAACATTTGTGACATTTCTTGCAGATAATGTATATCCCAGCCTGCGAGAAGCAACTAGATAAGATGAGCGCCGGCGTGTTTAGATTAGCGACTCGTTTGTTAACAAGCTGGGCAAACACGGAGTTTTGCGTACTCATACGACAGATAACGAGATTACTGTCTATGTGACACATGTGGGCAGACAAGTGTGACATAAGCGCTTCCGGGTCATCCTTGATCCACCAACATTACTTGTTAATAAAGTAATAAATATTACAGCTTACCCATTTTGTCATGTGTGTCTACCGATCTGCCTGTGAGAGTGTATGCAAGGCATCAGATATCCATATATGGTAATACGTGACCTTTGCAGGCACGCACCTTATTTCACGTGGGACTATTTTGAAAATATCCCACCCACCTGGCATGATTTTAAATGATTGGATCTTTCTGATTTGTTTCATAACAACATTGCGGGAGAATATAACCTGGCGTTTGTTCAAACCCACTTCACTGTGCAAAAACTGCTGTGAGACACGTTCGCCAGAAGAGCCCAGACTTGCCAAGTTAAAATTCAAGAATTTCTTTTATCGGATTGGACCTTTTATTAGAGTATTCCAAAATGACTTACAAAAAAAAAAAAACAGCCCAGGAGATCTCTAGCATTGTAACAAGGAAAACTAGGACTAAGGAAAACTGACACACATGGAGTCAAAGAGGGAATATATTGTCAAATTAAAGACACCCCACACGCGTGTAAGAGACCGACTCGTCTCTTTTATTCCTCTGAGCAACAAGTCTGTAGCCAAGATTGGCGTAAGTAGTGCATTTTTCATTAATAGCCCCTTCAGTCATAACTGACTATGGGAATGCGCCGCTGACGTGGCAGCCCTCAGCTGCTTATTTTCCTGGTGCTCCTTTCGACGTTTTCTCCTCACCTCTGCTTCTTGCGTGAGCCTCTCTTCACCCAATCTGAGTTGGTGCCGTAAATAGCATCGCCACTTAGTGCGATCGGCAGCTTCATCCTCCCACGTTGCTGGATCCATGCCCAGTGCCCTCATATCTCTCTTGCACACATCTTTGAACCTCAGCTGTGGTCGCCCAACTGTTCTCTTGCCATCTGCTAATTGTCCGTAGAAGATATCTTTTGGGATGCGACCATCTTCCATGCGGCGAACATGGCCAAGCCAGCGAAGTCTGCGCTGTCTAATCAGCGTATACATACTTTGAAGGCCAGCACGTGACAACACCTCGACATTTGTCACTTTATCTTTCCACGAGATGCCGAGGATGTGGCGTAGACACCGCAAATGGAAGGTTTTGAGCCTTCTTTCTTGCTTAGCATAGGTCGTCCAGGTCTCGCTGCCATATAGGAGTGTGCTGGTGACGCAGGCATTATATACCGCAGCTTTGGTCTTCATTGTGAGTTTAGAGTTTCCCCAAATACGCGATGTGAGGCGGGCAAAGGTAGCTGCAGCTTTGCCAATGCGGCTGTCGATTTCTGTATCCAGTGAGAGTTTGTCATTGATGGTAGACCCTAGGTATGTGAAGTGGTGCACCACTGCCAATTCATAGTTATCGATAGTGATAACTGGTGCAGCACCCACATCCTGACTCAGCACATTCGTTTTCTTTAGACTTATTGTGAGGCCAAAGTCCTTGCATGCTTTAGTGAAGCGATTCATCAAGCTCTGAAGCTCCTGTTGGCTTTGAGTGACGACTGCAGCATCATCAGCGAACAACAAGTCTCTTATAGTGGCCCTTCTGATTTTTGTTTTTGCCTTCAGCCTTGAAAGATTAAACAGACGGCCATCTGACCTAGTGTGAAGGATATATATATATATATATATATATATATATATATATATATATATATATATATATATATATATATATATATATATATATAATATATATATATATATTATATATAATATATATATATATATATATATTTTTTTTTTTTTTTTTTTTTTTTTTTCCTTAACCAGCGGCACTTGGGCTTTCAGCCCTTCGGCCCAATGACAGTCATTGCGAGGCTGGGGAACCTGAGGACTTTCCTTCCAACCCGGTCAGGAGCTTCGCTCCTTCCCATCCACAGAGGGTTTATCACAGGAGCCGTTCAGGCTATTCAGTCAAATTTCCGGCCGTAAACATTTCTTCAAACGCCGACGCCCGGGTTTGAACCATGAACACCTGGTCGCCAGTACAACGCCGAAGCCATTACACCAGCGCGGCTCCCATATATATATATATATATATATATATATATATATATATATATATATATATATATAATATATATATATATATATATATATATATATATATATATATATATATATATATATATATATATAAATATAAATATATATATATATATATATATATATATATATATATATATATATATATTTATTTATTTATTTATTTATTTATTTATTTATTTATTTATTTATTTATTTATTTATTTATTTATTTATTTTTATTTATATTTATATATATTTATATATTTATATTTATATATTTATATTTATATATATATATATATATTTATATATTTATATTTATATATTTATTTATATATATATATTTATATATATTTATATATTCCCATGTAAATTTTAATGTGTGAAAATTGCTACAGGACGCCAAAGTCATTTTAGGCTGGCAACCTCAGTATCTAGAATGATGATTCATGAACCACCACTGCACGGGCTGGTGATTGCTTTACTGCTAGTTTCGTAAAGAGAACTAAAAGCATAACGTAGTTCCAGGTTCCCTATGGAGCAGGGAGGGAAAGATGAAAGAAATGGTGTACATTCTAAGTATAATACTTACATTTTTAAAGCAGTGTAAATGGCCCTATAAACATAGTCACTTTAAAATTAATGTAAGTTTTCAAGCTTTAAACCAGTGTAAATGTCTATGTGAAAATATTTATTTTAAAGTAATGGAATCAGTTTAAAACATAAATAAAAACATATTCAATTTATATTGTGAACACTTTTCAATCAATGGCGATGTTTATGTAAACAGACTCTATCTGCATTATTCCCCTTTTCATTTGAAGATAAAGTAACTATGAAAGCTATTCTATTTAAATGTAAAGAAAGTTTATCCCGAGGGATTAAATTTAATTCTCATCGAGGGTAAAGTCTGAGTAATTGGGATTGTGGTATGGGAAGATAGGAACCCATAACTATGGGGTGGAAAACGCCATACTCAGAAGAGCGTTTCGTTCTATTCTTTACCATAGTTATTAGTGGTACCAGCAGAAAGTACTATCTCTGGAACAAGAAGGGAACCGTGGCCTACGCTTTGAGACGAAGGACCCACGTGGTAGACTTTCCTTGACGTTTCTGGGAAACGAGCTACCCCGCAACCTTGATCAGAGACGAGCGGGAGCAGAGTGAAAAGAACCAACCCTTAAGAAGGAGCAGAACCATCATTGTCAGCTAAGTTCAAATCTATGCTGCCACTTGAACTTCTTGTAATAACTCACATTCCCTAAAGACTGTGATGATAACTTTTCTTGATCCATAACTATTCAAATTATTTCCAACTGTTAAAACCTAAAGTGATTATTAAATTGTGTTATTTGTAATGTTACAAATTTAACTTCGATTTAATCATTTTAAAGTTACTGCATGTTTGTCTCAGTCAAATTACTACTCACACTTTAAACAGAGCTATACTAGAATAATAGAATTCCACTGACTGAGTAAATCAGGGTTGGGGGCTTAAACGAGCTGAAAGTAATGTGCTTAAATCCTTCACAAAAGCATCGGCAGAATTACAGAGTTAACATACTCAGCCAAAGCAGTATTGTTCTCGCTTATTCTGAATATCCTGTGAAGAGTCCCTTTGTAATAGAAGTGTCATCATCCTTCTGTCTACATCTCTGCCAAGAGTAATCTTGTGCGAAGGTAGATACGAGGTACCTGTGAAGCCCATATTAGATACTCTTGAGTTTTGGCCCCTGTTGGACCACTACTGCAAAGCAGGGAAGGCAATACCGTCCTCCTATTTCTTATCTAAAAAGGATAGGCATCCGATCTCACTACCCAGGAGACCAGGGGGGAGTATGACATCATTAGGGCCACTGATTCTGAAAATAAATTTCCATAAATTATATTCCCTCAACTGGGAATCGAACCCGGTTCCTCTAGAATTCGAGGCGGACATCATACCTCTTAGCCACTCCGACCCCCTAATGATGTCGCATCCCTAAAGATATCTTCTGCGGCAAACTGACAGATGGTAAAAGAACAGTTGGGCGACCGAAGATGAGGTTCAAAGATGTGTGTAAGAGAGACATGAAGGCACTTGGTATAAATCCTGCAACATGGGAGAAAGAAGCTGCTGACTGCACCAAATGGCAATGTTCCCTACGGCACAACTTCAGATTGTCGAAAAGAAGCTCTCACAACAAGCAGAAGAGAAAATAAAACGTTCGAAAGAAACACCAGGAACAAAGCAGCTGAGGGCTGTCACCTCATGGGTGCATTCAGTCATGACTGAAGGGGCTACTATATACAGGGGGTCCTCGATATACGTTGCAGTTACGTTCCTAAAAAGCACGACATAACGAAAAGACGGATATCGGACATTGATTTCCTATTAAACTAATGTATTATGTGGGAGATCGTTCCAGAACAACTAAAAAAACGTTATGGAAGCGCTTAGGCATATGATTTGGAAACACTTATTTTATTGTACACTAAAGTGTAACACGGTATGATTTATTGCAATTGCTAAATAATAATTAGAAAATATGCTAATAAAGTATAAAAATAAAATTTCTGTTATTACTTTTCCTATTACAATTGCTCATCCTCAAAACTTGAATATGTAATTAATGAATTTAAATACAGAATGAGAAAGAGAAGATTCGAGGGAAATATACATGTACTTCCTGTTCAAACGACGTAAGAGCGAACATATCCGACGTTTATCGGGTTTACGGTCTCTAACTAATCTATATATATATATATATATCGATTTACTGATTTGATGAGAATTGGCCATCCATCCACTTTTATCCTATGAAACAGAATGTAGGGAACATTGATTTTATGTTTTAGTGCACTGGGAACGATGATTGGAATCCTAAAAGAAAATTATTTTCCCTCCCTTAACTTGCTTTTTTTTTTTTTCTTTACTTTGCCTTACGTTTCGGGAGAAGGCTTACTTCTATCTGGTGACAGATATATTAGAGAACTCTAATTGTAAAAAAATATATCTATATTAATGCTACAAAAACATAAGAAAATACAAGAAAATAGTAGGACAGTATGGATTAGGGACAAGAAATGATAGAGGAGACAGACTTATCCAGTTCTGTGAAGAAAACCAGCTGGTCATATGTAACACCTTTTTTGAACACCACCCTAGAAAATTATACACATGGAAAAGCCCAGGAGATGTAACACGAAATCAAATCCACTATATCATGATAAAACATAGATTTAAGAACAGTGTCACAAGTGCAAAGACACATCCTGGCGCTGACATAAATTCAGATCACAATCCAGTCGTCATCAAAGTAAATATAAAGCTGAAAAGAGCAGGAAACAGAAGACAGGAGGAACCCCAGATAGAAATATCAGCGCTGAAACAACCAGATATAAAACAGAAATATTTAATCGATGTCAAAAATAAATATCAACAGTTATTGACAGAAAGCATGGAGCAGTATAGAAGAGAAAACCCAGAAGAAAAAGCAACCGCAAAATGGGAATGCTTAAAAACAAGCATACAATCAGCAAATGCAAATTTACCTAAAAAGGAGTCTAAGAAAAATCAAATTTGGATGACAGATGACATCTTGAATAAAATGGCAGAAAGAAAGAAAGCAAAAAACACTCCAGAATATAAAACAATAGACAATGACATACGTACTATGTGTAGAGAAGCAAAAGAACGGTGGATAGAAACAAAATGCAAGGAAATAGAAGACTTGGAAGCAAAGCACATGACAAGAGATATGCATGAAGAAATAAAGAAATTATCAAATCGGTCGCGGTTTGCACAAGGAGGAAGCTGTATCAAGAACAAAAATGGTGTAATATTACTTGATGAGAAAGACATATCAAACAGATGGACAGAATACGTAAAAGAACTATTCGAGGACAACAGAGGTAAAAAAAACCATCACCAGATTCTAATGAAGGCCCAAACATTCTCACATCAGAAGTAGAGAATGCCATTCATATGATACAAAAAGGAAAATCAGCAGGCATGGATAACATAAAAATTGAAATGATAGAAGCTCTAGAGAGCTTTGGTATAGATACAATCACAGAAATATGCAACGATATATACAATACAGGATATATACCACACGACATGAAGACATCAGTTTTCATAACATTGCCCAAAAAACCAAATGCAACAAAATGTTCAGACTTCAGAACAATCAGCCTGATGAGTCATGCAATTAAGATACTGCTCAAAATCATACAGGAAAGAATAAAAAGTAAAGTAGACAGCGAAATCCAAGAAGAACAGTTTGGTTTTAGACGGAACAGTGGAACAAGAGAGGCAATATTTTGCCTAAGAATATTAGCAGAAAAATATACAGAGGTCCAAAAAAGTATGTATATGTGCTTCATTGACTATAAGAAGGCTTTTGACAGAGTCCATCATGAGAAAATAATTGAATGCCTCGAAGACATAGGTATTGATGGAAAGGATATAAGAATACTCAGTAACCTTTACTGGGAGCAAACTGCCACAGTAAGATCAGGAAAGGAATTATTCACCATACATAGACATAAAAAGAGGTGTCAGACAAGGTAGTGTGCTGTCCCCCTGCCTATTTAATTTATACACCGAAAAAATTTTCAAACAGATACAGGAAATACCAGGACTGAACATCAGTGGAAGGTCAATAAACAACCTTAGATATGCAGATGATACCGTGTTGTTAGCTGAAAGCGAACAGGAGTTACAAGAACTAGTGAAGCAAGTGAACAGTATAAGTCATGAATATGAACTCGACATTAATATTGAGAAAACAAAAACTATGATAATTAGCAAAACAGACGATAAACCCACATTAAAGATAAGCGTAAATGGGAAAATCCTGGAACAAGTCAAGAGCTACGTATATCTTGGTCATATAATAACAGAAGATGGCAGATGTGAAACAGAAATCAAGAAGAGAATAGGAATGGCCAAAGCTACATTCAACAACATGAAACATATACTGACATCCAAACAGTTATCTCACAAATTAAAAATGAGAATCATAAAGTGTTATATATATTCTGCATTTCTGTATGGTGCAGAAACATGGACGATGAATAAGCATTTGGAAGAAAGAATTGAGGCTCTTGAAATGTGGATATATAGAAGAATGGGGCGTATCTCATGGACAGAGATGAAAACAAATAAGGAGGTCCTAGAAAATCTAGGTATGAAAAGAGAACTAATGAGGGAGGTCAAAGTTCGGCAGCTAAAATACTTTGGCCACATAAAAAGGCATAACAACTTTCAGAAGACCATAACAGAAGGGAGAGTTGAAGGCAAACGTGCAAGGGGAAGACAGCGCTATAAGTGGGAAGATAACATCAAAAGATGGACAGGAAAGAGTCTATCAGAGTGCACCACCAAGACAAGAGACAGAAGACGTTGGAGATCCATTACAGCCAACCTTCGTTGTGGAGATGGCAACTGATGATGATGATGACAAAAACAACAGGAACACTTTGTGCAGTTCCTTTATGTTGTGACTATGACTGTCATGTTGCATGTTAGCTACAACATTTTATTAAAATTCTCACATTAAAAACTCTTATTCTTCTCTTCTATGTTATTTGACAACAACATAATGAATAATCTGCAGTGATAGCAATGTGTCATTAAAATGTAAAGAATATTATACTTTTATTAACATCTGTTGAAAGAATGCTTGATTCTGTGACTCCATGTTTGTAGTTAATACAAATTCTGTCATTTCAACAAAAAGACATTTTGATTTAATTAAAATGTCTGTTATAAGCTATTAAAATGTATGTATACGAGTGCTTTATATACTACAATGAGGTTGTTGTTTTTTTAATAGGAGATTTGCCTCATTTTGGCGAGGCACTCGCTGTTCAGCTTACATGTGATATCCGTCAGTTATATTAGAGCGCATATCTAAATATAAAAGATATTGCAGTCTGTAATGTTATTTCATTTTATATTATCAGGTGTTCCATGGTTGAAACCCGAAATTATCGATAAAACATTATAACGTTTTAATATTGACAGGAAAAAGAAGTAGAACCCTGATAATTATAAAGAATTTGTATTTGTAACAAAAAACAGTGACAAGAACTAGCAATAGCCCCAGAATTCTCCAACAAATAACACAGGGTGTTAGGCAACAATATTTAAGAACCTTCAACTCAAGTGGCAAATCAGTCGTATTGATTCCACAAATAAAGGCATTAGCCTGAACACCCAGAAGAATAATATATAGAATGTAAAAAATTAAGGCATCAGCCTAAATAAAAAGAAGAACAGATGTATTGGTCATCTCCAAGAAGGAGAAATCTCCAGGCTGCCTCATCGAAGCAAACTGGACAAATGCATACTTATTTAAATATTTGGTTACACATATAACATTTTATGTAAAACGCAGCGAGAGAATTAACAAATGAAGTAACCAAAGCACAGCAGGATTTCAGCAGATATTTGTCAGTGGAAGTGCAAAAGAAAGTGTTTCTTAATGTTACATGGACTCTCAAACTGCTAGATGGAGAGAATCATGGACAATCAGTAAACGAACAAGAAGATCCGTGGCAGCACGGATGTGGCTTAACAAGTGAATTTAAAAGGCGAATGTTGATGTCCTGACAAAAGAAGCTTATTGCACACAACAGAAGGAAGCAGTCCCTGATTATTGTATTGTATTGTATCGTACTATATTGTATCGTATCGTATTGTATTGTATTGTATCGTACTGTGACAGGGGTGCTAGGGGTACCTCACACCCAAGACCCGTGCACCAAGAAAATTTATAAAGGATCGTTTGACAGGGGTTGCAATTATTGGTTGCTTGCAACCCTCTCAGCAGCAGACTTAACAATTCAAGCAACCCAAAGCCTTATGCAGATCAACATTTAATTCTACCGAACAGAACCGAACACCAAACAAACAATCCAACAAACAATCCAACGAACACCCAGTCAGTGTTCATAGACTGTCTGAAAAACAATAAATAAAACCATGTCTAAGTGAACATCAATAGCATGGATAATAACACTTACCATACAGAAAACATGCGCCCATCCTGATATCATCAACTATCTCACACACTCATGCGTGTCGTCCAATGCGACTAGTATGGTGTTGTGCATGAGGCTGGCAATCGCACCGGGTAACATAGGTTGCTACCGAAACCACTACTGCAAGAGCATCGGAATGCTTCATGCTGAGACAAACCACACCGGTGGCCCCATGCTCCCTCAGGAGCGGAGGAGAGAAATATACAACTCCAAGTACGCCCACGTGCTCTCACAAACCATGTTCACATAACAATAATAATCAACTGGACATAAAATCATATTCTTCAATACATGTACAACAAATAATCTCAATAATGAGAATTAACTACTACCTCTCAACCGACCCACATCAATACTCGTTCTCGCATTCTGAACATGTCGTAAGTGACGACTGGTGCGCCTGGCCACAAACGTGTCATATGTGACCCCTGACGAGATTGGGAACTCATCACATGAAACACATTATTACAGGAACAACCACTGTAACAGCATAAAAATGCTTCTGTTGACTTGTGGTGGACACCAGCCGCATTGGTGTTTCCATGCTCCACCGGGAGCAAACAGAGAAACACCTGTCTCAACTTGCCTTACGCACCAGAAATCTAAATGACTATTCTCCCTTCTAAGTAACCACTAAAGATAAACAGTAGAATAATCATTAATCGTGAAATACACTTAATTACTTTTACATTAAAGGATAATATTCTTGGCTTTAACCAAAAACTGGAACTAAATACACCGCGTGTCGCTCGGCATAACATATTATGGGTTTAACACGCGGAGCGTGTTTAATCAGACTCGCTATCGCCGCCTTTTATCACCACGAGGCTACTATCTTGCGATCGTTAATCTTATCTAAATTTCCAGTGGAATAGCCTTTCTGAAGAATGAAATAATCGCTCTTAAACTTTCACATCTATCTATCTATCTCATTAAACATTAAAATAGCCACATCGATATAATTTCAGAATCCTAGAAAACTAATGCTAATTTAAATTAACTCACGTGCTCAAGGCATTTACAGCTTGACTCTTGTGTGTCTTCTTAGTATGTTCTCACTGGGCGGCTCTCTCAAACATAGACCGGTTTCGCCGCTTGCTACCCCTTTTTATAAGCCCTGGCCTAACCAATCAATTTACTGCGCGCTACGCGTCTTAATCTGCGCCACACAGATAACACCCGCGATTATTGCTCCAGAATGCATGAAAACACAGATTTACACAACTAGAGCAAAAACACAGCTAATTCGTAGGCTTATTATGGCCTTGTAATAAATCTGCTTGAAGATAACGTGACCAAAAGGCACTAAACCACATAGACAACATGACTGCCCAGATGGGGCCAGCGCCGAGAACGACAGACCTCAAGATGGCGCTGTCACATATTCCCCGCCTGATTTTGTTGTCGTCCCGACAACTGCACTAAATCAGGCGCTTCAGTCGTATTCTCCAAATCTGGAGGATCATCTTTTCCTTCACTTCGTCTCAGGTCATTGCTGGTTACTCTAATGCTCGGACTCGCTCTGTCCATTCGTTGGATGATATATGGACCCCCTGTCATTGTGGGAGCACGAACTACAACGTACTCGTCTTCTGACCACATATCACGAATCTCGGATCTCTCAGCGTCGTGCATTCTCTTCTTCACCAATTCTCCGACCTGTAGTGGAGTAGAACACGACAGCTTGTCACATCTCTCTTTCCGGACTGCTGCAAAACTCTGCAACGGTGGCTCTGCTCTTACGTGCGCCCCTCGTAGCCTGGAAACGTGTCCTTCAACGAGTTTTAGATGAGTCTCCTCCTCTAAATGCCGACCACTTTTCCCGGCGCCCTTATGGTGACAGTTGCCACGGCCATCTCTTGGCTTGCACTGTGACGGCAATGTAGATGTGTTGGTACGCTTAGAGGGGCGCTCTTTGATGGGCAAACCGATATCAAATGGTCCGGGGACCTACAATGGAAACATCGCTTAGGAAGCGGGCCCTGGGGACACTTGGCTGCCATGTGGTTCGAAAGGTCTCCACAGTTGAAGCATCTTATTTTCCTAGGCTTCCTTGGTGCCCTGGGTCGCCTCCTGCTACCCTTACATCCCTGGCCGCCTTTGACTTTCTTCCCTGCAATAAGCGCCTCACACTCCGGTCGACCACCAACCATCTTTATCTTTGAGCCATTCTGCTCCCCTTCTGTAACCTGACTCCCAGCCGCAGAGGGGTCTAGTTTAACGCCTGTGGACATCGATTTTGTACGTGGCCTAGTTCTCTGCATCTAAAACAACGAACTGTCCTGGTACGTCTCCCCTGCTCCTGAGACATCGCATCAATTTTAGCCTCTAATTGAGCCACCTGTGCTCTCAGCCGCTCTACTTCTGCGTTTAATGCATGCGTATCTGACACAGTCTCTGTTCTTGCCACTTCAACACTGGCAACACAAGCCCCCAAAGCTGCTTCGACACTGGCAACACCAGCCCCAGAAGTGGGTTCAGTCTCCAAAAACCGTAGGGCATAGTCCCTCACCGACGTGAACGATGCTGTAGGCTCCTTGATGATCATTTCCTTTGCAAGCTTTCTTACTAGGTCATCTCTCAGGCAAGCAGCAAACTGGTCACGAAGAAAGGATGGCGCCAAAGGAGTGACGTTGTTCTGCTTTTGTGCCCTTACAACACTTTCAAACACCTCGTGAACGCGATGGGAGAATTCCCAAAGAGACTCCCTTGCACCTTGCCGGGTAGAGTAGAACGCGGCCATTACTTCTGGGATGCTCCGACGCTCCCCATACACCCTAAGAATGGAATGTAGCATCGATTCTGGGTCATCATCATCAGCCTGAATCCTCAGCTCCCTGCGGACACTTGGGGTCACACTGTCAAGAATAACATCTGCCTGGTCCTCTTTACTCATCATCCCTACTCTCCAGGCAGCTCTCACCTCTCTGACATATTCCTCAGCCGTAGGACCCGTGCGCTCCCCAAAGCACCGCACTCTCTTGTGAGTAGGTACCACGATGTACTGCACTCGTTCTGGTTGACGATTTAGCCCTACTACAGGGTCATCCACCTCAGCCACATCTTCGTTATCAGTTCTACTAGCAGCGCGTGTGTTGCGTGCCGCCATCTTGTTGCCAGTAGAGTTGACTAGAAATCTTGACAAACTGGATGATCCCGTCCCTTGCCTTGCACTGAACTGGGTGTTCTACTGTTTCGGCTGTTGCTGCTCTGATTGCTGAAGAGTTGCTTCACTGCGTGCTGTCTGTCAATCCTGCCGACGACGCCACTTGTGACAGGGGCGCTAGGTGGTACCTCACACCCAAGGCCCGTGCACCAAGAAAATTTATAAAGGATCGTTTGACAGGGGTTGCAATTATTGGTTGCTTGCAACCCTCTCAGCAGCAGACTTAACAATTCAAGCAACCCAAAGCCTTATGCAGATCAACATTTAATTCTACCGAACAGAACCGAACACCAAACAAACAATCCAACAAACAATCCAACGAACACCCAGTCAGTGTTCATAGACTGTCTGAAAAACAATAAATAAAACCATGTCTAAGTGAACATCAATAGCATGGATAATAACACTTACCATACAGAAAACATGCGCCCATCCTGATATCATCAACTATCTCACACACTCATGCGTGTCGTCCAATGCGACTAGTATGGTGTTGTGCATGAGGCTGGCAATCGCACCGGGTAACATAGGTTGCTACCGAAACCACTACTGCAAGAGCATCGGAATGCTTCATGCTGAGACAAACCACACCGGTGGCCCCATGCTCCCTCAGGAGCGGAGGAGAGAAATATACAACTCCAAGTACGCCCACGTGCTCTCACAAACCATGTTCACATAACAATAATAATCAACTGGACATAAAATCATATTCTTCAATACATGTACAACAAATAATCTCAATAATGAGAATTAACTACTACCTCTCAACCGACCCACATCAATACTCGTTCTCGCACTCTGAACATGTCGTAAGTGACGACTGGTGCGCCTGGCCACAAACGTGTCATATGTGACCCCTGACGAGATTGGGAACTCATCACATGAAACACATTATTACAGGAACAACCACTGTAACAGCATAAAAATGCTTCTGTTGACTTGTGGTGGACACCAGCCGCATTGGTGTTTCCATGCTCCACCGGGAGCAAACAGAGAAACACCTGTCTCAACTTGCCTTACGCACCAGAAATCTAAATGACTATTCTCCCTTCTAAGTAACCACTAAAGATAAACAGTAGAATAATCATTAATCGTGAAATACACTTAATTACTTTTACATTAAAGGATAATATTCTTGGCTTTAACCAAAAACTGGAACTAAATACACCGCGTGTCGCTCGGCATAACATATTATGGGTTTAACACGCGGAGCGTGTTTAATCAGACTCGCTATCGCCGCCTTTTATCACCACGAAGCTACTATCTTGCGATCGTTAATCTTATCTAAATTTCCAGTGGAATAGCCTTTCTGAAGAATGAAATAATCGCTCTTAAACTTTCACATCTATCTATCTATCTCATTAAACATTAAAATAGCCACATCGATATAATTTCAGAATCCTAGAAAACTAATGCTAATTTAAATTAACTCACGTGCTCAAGGCATTTACAGCTTGACTCTTGTGTGTCTTCTTAGTCTGTTCTCACTGGGCGGCTCTCTCAAACATAGACCGGTTTCGCCGCTTGCTACCCCTTTTTATAAGCCCTGGCCTAACCACTCAATTTACTGCGCGCTACGCGTCTTAATCTGCGCCACACAGATAACACCCGCGATTATTGCTCCAGAATGCATGAAAACACAGATTTACACAACTAGAGCAAAAACACAGCTAATTCGTAGGCTTAATATGGCCTTGTAATAAATCTGCTTGAAGATAACGTGACCAAAAGGCACTAAACCACATAGACAACATGACTGCCCAGATGGGGCCAGCGCCGAGAACGACAGACCTCAAGATGGCGCTGTCACAGTACTATATTGTATCGTATCGTATTGTATTGTATAGTGCGTTGTATTATATTGTATTGTAGTGTATTGTATTGCGTTGTAGTATATTATATTAAATTATTTTGCATTGTTTTGTATTGTATTGTACTGTAGTGTATTGTAGTGTATTATATTGTATTGAAGCGCATATGGCCAACACCAATAGCATACGTGGAAAAGCTATACGGAGATTCAAATAGCCTCACACTAACTACTGCTTTCTTTGAAAACATTCCTGTAGTCTGAGAGTGTACGAAGAAGAAGAAAGAAGAAGTATTGTATTGTATTGCAGTGTATTGTAGTGTATTGTAGTGTATTGTATTGTAGTCTGTTGTAATGTATTGTAATGTATTGTACTGTATTGTATGTAGTGTACTGTAGTTGGGGATGGGGCAGGAACGTCATAAGAAGAGGAAAACTAGAATACATTGTGCCATAACGAAATGAGTGGGAAATGAAAGATGATGAAAAACGAGAGTTAATAGCATTCAAGACAGGAAGTTGTGGAGATGCGTAATCACCTTCGCCAGTCGGTATTACACCAGAATAAAATGTTTCTCGGTAAAGCAGTAAGACGCTGCCCAATCGATTTGATTGGCTAATTAGCTAGGCCTGTTGAACCATTTGAGTGACTTTACCGGCTCTTCATTAAGATGTATGACCAACTGAGAAGTTGCTACATTCAGAACTGGCGTAGATTCTTTGCTATTAAATTAATGGTAAGTTGCTAACCGCCTAACTCAGGGGTCGGGAACCGCGGCTCGCGAGCCGCATGCGGCTCTTTGAGCCATCTCGTGCGGCTCTCGGTTCTCTACTTCTTAACTCTTAGTGCATGAGGGATACCGTGTGATTTTTGTTTTTCATGCGGCTCTTCAATTTGTTAAAATGGAGACAAAATTAAATATTTGGTTCTTTGTGACGGAAAGATTCCCGACCCCTGGCCTAACTGGTTGGTGGTCCGTAGAGCCACGAATCGTTGTACTGGTTATAAGACCGCCTGATAGATTGACTGACATGTCGTACAAGGCTAATGTGAGGTTGTGCATGGGGGGCTGGCAACCTCATGAAGTAAAACTAATTGCCACATAAACCAACAGTGCACAAGCACGTGACGCAGGTTTACTGCAATGGTACCAGCTGCAGTGGTGGTTCCATGCTCAGTAAGGAGCGCAAAGGAAAATGATGATGATGAATTGACCCGTAGATCCAGAGATTGAGGGGCACACAGTTTACTCGCTTACATCTTCAATAAAAAATCGCCTGGTCCAATTAGTGACTAGTTGACTGAGCAATGGACATATTAGATCGACCAGTGTATCGATACCAGGCTCCTGCTAAATATTCGAAGACATTTAACATGGTAGTATTCATCCTCACTATCTTCTTTTTTCTGCTCCTAATGGAGCACGGAACCTGACCCCCCTTCACAGAAAGCCTACGTCAATGCACATGATCATGCACCGGTGGTTTGTGTATCAGTTTATATTACATCATAAAGCTGACAGTCTCATCATGTACCGGTGGTTTGTGTATCAGTTTATATTACATCATAAAGCTGACAGTCTCATCATGCACCGGTGGTTTGTGTATCAGTTTATATTACAGCATAAAGCTGACAGTCTCATCATGTACCGGTGATTTGTGTATCAGTTTTATATTACATCATAAAGCTGACAGTCCCATCATGCACCGGTGGTTTCTGTATCAGTTTATATTACATCATAAAGCTGACAGTCTCATCATGTACCGGTGGTTTGTGTATCAGTTTATATTACATCGTAAAGCTGACAGTCTCATCATGTACCGGTGGTTTGTGTATCAGTTTATATTACATCATAAAGCTGACAGTCTCATCATGTACCGGTGGTTTGTGTATCAGTTTATATTACATCATAAAGCTGACAGTCTCATCATGCACCGGTGGTTTGTGTATCAGTTTATATTACATCGTAAAGCTGACAGTCTCATCATGCACCGGTGGTTTGTGTATCAGTTTATATTACATCATAAAGCTGACAGTCTCATCATGCACCGGTGATTTGTGTATCAGTTTATATTACATCATAAAGCTGACAGTCTCATCATGCACCGGTGATTTGTGTATCAGTTTATATTACATCATAAAGCTGACAGTCTCATCATGCACCGGTGGCTTGTGTATCAGTTTATATTACATCATAAAGCTGACAGTCTCATCATGCACCGGTGGTTTGTGTATCAGTTTATATTACATCATAAAGCTGACAGTCTCATCATGTACCGGTGATTTGTATATCAGTTTATATTACATCATAAAGCTGACAGTCTCATCTTGCACCAGTGGTTTGTGTATCAGTTTATATTACATCATAAAGCTGACAGTCTCATCATGTACCGGTGGTTTGTGTATCAGTTTATATTACATCATAAAGCTGGCAGTCTCATCATGCATCGGTGGTTTGTGTATCAGTTTATATTACATCATAAAGCTGACAGTCTCATCATGTACTGGTGGTTTGTGTATCAGTTTATATTACATCATAAAGCTGACAGTCTCATCATGCACCGGTGGTTTGTGTATCAGTTTATATTACAGCATAAAGCTGACAGTCTTATTATGCACCGGTGGTTTGTGTATCAGTTTATATTACATCATAAAGCTGACAGTCTCATCATGCACCGGTGGTTTGTGTATCAGTTTATATTACATCATAAAGCTGACAGTCTCATCATGCACCGGTTGTTTGTGTATAAGTTTATATTACATCATAAAGCTGACAGTCTCATCATGCACAGGTGGTTTGTGTATCAGTTTATATTACATCATAAAGCTGACAGTCCCATCATGCACCGGTGGTTTGTGTATCAGTTTATATTACATCATAAAGCTGACAGTCCCATCATGCACCGGTGGTTTGTGTATCAGTTTATATTACATCATAAAGCTGACAGTCCCATCATGCACCGGTGATTTGTGTATCAGTTTATATTACATCATAAAGCTGACAGTCCCATCATGCACCGGTGGTTTGTGTATCAGTTTATATTACATCATAAAGCTGACAGTCCCATCATGCACCGGTGGTTTGTGTATCAGTTTATATTACATCATAAAGCTGACAGTCCCATCATGCACCGGTGGTTTGTGTATCAGTTTATATTACATCATAAAGCTGACAGTCTCATGCACAACCTTATATTAGTCGGCTTTTACGATAAGCACGAGGGAACAGTTTCCATATTTTGTCTTTGACCACAGGGAACATACACAGGGAACATACAGAGGGATGTAAAGGTGACACCACTGACAGCTGTTGTGGACTTATTGCCTGATAGTCTGTGTTTAATCCCATATTCTCAAATATAAATAATGAAGGACACCTGAGTCCTGGCGATAGTCTGTGTTTAATCCCATATTCTCAAATATAAATAATGAAGGACACCTGAGTCCTGTCAATAGTAAATAAATAAGTAAATAAATAAAGGTGTAACTAACAGACACTCGTTGACCTTTAAATGAGGACACCAGACAACAGAAATGAAATTTAAGTGATAGCCTTACCGGAAATCAAACCGAGGACTACCCAAACGACGTCATCGCCTTGCTGTAAAGGTAAATCGTGAAAGGATGCACAGCCAATCTTGCACCCCAAAAGTATGTGTCCAGCGAGTGCCTGTTAATTACCTATATTAATTTATTTCATTACTTAGTTACTTACAATTCTCATATATAAGAAGTCGAGGCCTCTGTCCTTGTTTTTTTTTTTTTTTTAACTTGCCTGGCAATGTAAGAACGAATGGATATTCCTTTTTTGCTCCCAAGAATAATTAAACCACCTACTATATTTGCCCACTATGTTCATTTTTTGCTCCCAATGATAACTGAGCTACCTACTCCATTTGCCCACCATGTTAATTTTTGCTCCAAGGATAACTTAACCACCTACTGCATTTGCACACTATGTTCATTTTTTGCTCCCAAGGATAATTGAGCCACCTACTGTATTTGCACACTATGTTCATTTTTGGCTCCCAATGATAATTGAGCCACCTACTGTATTTGCGTCATAGACTGGGTGATGCGCCAGACAACAGAGGGCAATCCAAGAGGAATAAGATGGACTACATTTTCTACATTGGAAGATCTGGAATATGCAGATGACATTGCACTGCTAGCACATTCACATCAACACATCCAGGGAAAAACTGATAGACTTAATAAGTATAGCCAGCAGGTGGGCTTGAACATCAACCTAAAGAAGACAGAGGTCATGACGCTCAATGTGAGCAACCCTGAGCCCATATCAGTAAGGAATCAGCAACTGGAACAGACAGATGCCTTCACATACCTAGGATGCATTGTAACACCAGACGGCGGAGCAAGCAAAGACATCAACAACAGAATGAACAAAGCAAGAACAGCCTTTTTTAGTCTAAACAACATCTGGAAGTCCTCTCAGTACAGCACAAGCACAAAATTAGGATTATATCAGAGCTGTGTGCTTTCTGTGCTTCTCTATGGCGTGGAGAGCTGGAGAGTTACAGAGAAGGAAATGTCAAAATTGTCCTCTTTTCAAACAACATGCCTAAGAAAAATTCTCCGAATCTTTTGGCCAAATACCATCACCAACCAAGATCTGCTTACTCGGAGCAAGCAAGAGGACATGCACACCATCATAGCTGGCAGACGCTGGAGCTGGGTTGGCCATGTCCTCAGAAGAGACCCCGATGCCATCACAAGAACAGCTATGCTATGGACCCCTGAAGGAAAACGAAAGAGAGGCCGACCAAAAACAACTTGGCGGAGGACTGTGGGGGCTGAGATGCAAAGAATGAACCAGAGTTGGGGCACTGTACGAAGGATGGCCGCGTAATAGCCACTGACTGCTTTGACGGTCGGCGGCTAAGGATCAAAGAAGAAGAAGAAGACTGTATTTGCACAATATGTTAATTATTTGCTCTCAATTGGGCCAGCTACTGTATTTGCCCACTATGTTCATTTTTGGCTCCCAAGGATAATTGAGCCACCTACTGTATGTGCGCACTATGTTAATTGTTTGCTCCCAAGGATAACTTAGCCACCCACTGTATTTGCCCACTATGTTAATTGTTTGCTCCCAAGGATAACTAAGCCACCCACTGTATTTGCCCACTATGTTAATTGTTTGCTCCCAAGGATAATTTAGCCACCCACTGTATTTGCCCACTATGTTAATTGTTTGCTCCCAAGGATAACTTAGCCACCCACTGTATTTGCCCACTATGTTAATTGTTTGCTCCCAAGGATAACTTAGCCACCCACTGTATTTGCCCACTATGATAATTGTTTGCTCCCAAGGATAACTTAGCCACCCACTGTATTTGCCCACTATGTTAATTGTTTGCTCCCAAGGATAATTTAGCCACCCACTGTATTTGCCCACTATGTTAATTGTTTGCTATCAAGGATAACTTAGCCACCCACTGTATTTGCCCACTATGTTAATTGTTTGCTCCCAAGGATAACTTAGCCACCCACTGTATTTGCCCACTATGTTAATTGTTTGCTCCCAAGGATAATTTAGCCACCCACTGTATTTGCCCACTATGTTAATTGTTTGCTCCCAAGGATAACTTAGCCACCTACTGTATGTGCGCACTATGTTAATTGTTTGCTCCCAAGGATAACTTAGCCACCCACTGTATTTGCCCACTATGCAGTAAGTCTGCACCAAAGCAGTTCACGTGCACTTGCAACAGTGTTTTCTACAGCGATTTGTTTAACATGTTGACGTTGTTATCAGCATGGACAATATCATCTTGGTCGCCCATCACGACTTGCATAGTAGGGGAAACACCCAGAGTATTCGTCTTAGAGTAGTGACTGTTTAACTGGTCCAAACGTTCTGGTGTCGGGTATCATTTATTAAAGCCCAGTGAACGTACGGGGGGGGGGGGGGGGGGGGGGGGGGGGGTGGGGGGGGGGTCGGGGGGGGGGGGGGGGGGGGGGGTGGGGGGGGGGGGGGGGGGGAAAGGTGGGGGGGGGTGTCTGTGGTCGGATCAAGAAAGATTAGAACGATTGCTTCCTCATGCATGTCGTAGCAGGCGACTAAGAGGCGTCTCATGCATGTAAAAACCGAACAAGATACACAGATGGCATGTTCATGGGGGCTCGTGGTCTCATCATGAAAAACAAATTGCTACATAAACCATTGCTACATGAGGCACGAGGGGTTTTACGCAGGCTTCCTGCACATGGGTCAGCTGTAGTATTGGTTCCATTCTCCATAAAGAGTAACATGTAAAAAAAGTAGGAATAAAATGAATTCTTTATGTTGGCGAGATTTAAACTGCATCGGTAACCTAATGCATGCAATATTTTATGAAAAATGTAAAACACCAGTATTATATAGAATCCTTAAAAAGAACAAATCAAGAAATCGTCGCGACTTAAAAGAAATCGTTTACAAGTATCAATTGAATTACGTGAAATTTATTTTTACCTGTAACAATAAAGCGTCCCTGTAGTGCCCGCGGGCCTCTGAGGAAACAAAGAAAGAATTGGGACTACTGATCCCTCAGACATATTTACAGGGCAACTAATATGAGGATGTGCATGAGGCTGACAACCTCATCTTATCAAACAAGTTGCCACAGAAACCACGAGTGCTAGAGTATGCTACTGCTTGATGCTGGCTTCCTGCAGGACCAGCTTCGGTGGTGGCTCCATCTTCCACAAGGAGCCCAAAGAAAATGATGATTACGATGGTTAATTTAAAACAAACAAACAAACAAACAAAACCTAATAAATAAAAGCATAATCTCTGAAGAGAATACAGGTGAAGCGTCTTACTTGTCTCGAATGAAATTACTAAGAGTTGTGTCCATCAATGTGTACATTCACTAACAAAAGTAAAGCTACTCTCAGATAACATGAGCTCACTTATTAGGTGACAAGTTATACATGTGGGGTACAATCCTTACATTCTGTCAGACAGCTATATATGGCACACTGGCAAAGTAACTGACACTGCACAGCCAGGGTTCCATCCAGCCGACTGCTGTGATAAGCCAAACGGGGACCCAACAGTCAAACTCCCAAGTTCCTGCCACCAGTGTCGTGACGTGTTGATGTAGATAGCGCCGCCATGTTTGTCCCTCCCTACCGTTTCTCACGTAAAGCGGCAATTATCGTGTCGAGCCGGCTTTATTGTCATAAACAATTAATAACAGTTATGAAAACCATTTTGGTTAATGCCCTGAACTATTTGTCAGAGGCCCGGTGTTCAGACACGCTGGCGCTGGGAAAACTACACGCGAGAACTGGGGAGGCATGCCGGGCTGTACACTCAAGCAATTCCGCTTGTCAAGGCCCACACAAGGTGAACGGATGGCACTTTTTGTCTGGGTGACAGAGGGAGGGACCTATCTTCTCGGGGGGTCTACTGGGTACTCCTGCCTGTAGGAAAGCTATAAGTGCTTGCAGGAAAGCGATGAGAATAGACGACAAGGTTAGCAGTTGAGATAAGCGTCAATTGCCGACTATCTTAGATGCGCATGCGATCTAAAGAGAGTTGACCGTCGCAATGCACGCACGATAAAGTAGACATTGATAGTGGAATATTGACCGCCATTAAGTGGGTGGACGGTGGCCAGTTAAGGTTTCCATAAGATGGCAGGGTCAAGCGCAGCTGAATAGTTGTCTGAGAGCTCTCCCGCTTCCTTCTGTCCTTTTGTGAGTTATGAAAATGACACATCTCTGGCGGAAAATAGCGTCCGTTTGGTATCTGAAAAATGTGTCGTCGATTTTGAATAATGTATGGCGAGTGCAGACAAGACAGATGAGCAGGCGTCTCGTGTATTTAAAAACCGAACAAGGTAGTCCTACACAGTAGACACATAACAAGAGAGAATTGATAACAAGAACAAAACTTTTTCAGCTACATTGTGTGTGATAACATGACAAGAATAACGGCTGAGAGTTACCAAGTAATAACTTTATAAATTTTAGCGTTTACATTATTCACAACTAGCACCTTCATGCCATTATCAGTAACAACACTCATAAAACTATCGTAACAAAAGTTGCTTCTGTTATTGATGTGTCTGTCGTTATTGGAATTTTGATGTTTCAATCGATTTAAGGGTTATATTGTTGCCGTAATGTTAGACGAAAGGCATAAAAAAAAAACAGACAATAACTGTTTACGTTTCGTTGCTGGTGTTTTCTTGTTGTGGAATAATTATGTCGAGATTGGTATTCTGTGTCACCGTCCCCAAGATACTGCGTCTAAAATAAACCTTGTCGCAGAGGGAGGAGAAAGACACTTTCCAAAGCTAATTCTGTTCGTGCTCGGCTGTCCGCATCATCAACGTGATTGGTCCAATGCCGTGGCCTTTGAATTATTAATCGACGCAGCCTCTTCATTTGAGGGGTGAGCTCTCGCCCCATGTGTCCGTACGGCTATTGTTGTTGGGACACCCCGGCGAGTCTGCGCATTTTAAGACCGGGAATCAAATGGAATTTTGAAAAGGGATTAAATTTTTTTGTCAAAAAAACTTGAAAGCGATTGTCACAATACTCCCACCCTGCTCCCTGATTGGACGAACAGACGGGCCTGTTAATGGTATCGATGTAAACCGAGTTATTCACCAAACTCCTGGCAAGGCAGCCGACCTTGGGTTTCAATTATGACCTCGCATTGATTCTCCAGACGCTAGTCGAAAGTAAGACAAACATACAAAATGATTTTCGACTCGGGTTTAAATTCGCGCCCGAGTGAAACAAAACACGGAACACTCTGGCTAAGGGTTGTCGATCCAACCACGTGAAATAGCTATTCTTTTCAGGATGTTTGCAGACGTTACACAGAGACCATCCTGGTATGTGGGCTTTGTCAAATGACGTCAACTTTCTCACTATCATCCGTAACTGACAAAATCTCAATTTGCTCTTCCAAAAAAAATTTTAAATGGTTGTTGAGTGACACACATATCTATAGTGTTTTCGATACCGAGATGTTGAGGGAGCGACACAAAACTTTATAATGGTTTTTTTATGTTTTATTTTTTTTTAATACTGACGACACTGAGTGACGTACATCTCTGTACTGTTTGTTGTTGTTGTTTTCAACGACGACGCGCAGTGATTCAATTTTATGTTTTCTTATTAAAATTGTTGAGTGACAACTCTATTTTATTAAATTATCAATGACTCTTGGTGATATACATCTTTATGTTTTCAACAAGGAGGTGTCGATAAACACACATCACTACAATGTATTATTTTATACCGCGAGTGACAACATTCTCTATATTTTCCATACCGAGATGTTAAGTGACAAAAATCTCTAAAAAATTATTTTTTTAAATTTATTTTTATTTTCAAATAACGATGACACTGAGTGTCAAGTGTCTCTAGTGTGCTTTCGATACTGATGATAGTGAGAGACACAGAGCTGATGATAGTGAGAGAGACAAAGCTGATGATAGTGAGAGACACAGAGCTGATGATAGTGAGAGACACAGAGCTGATGATAGTGAGAGACACAGAGCTGATGATAGTGAGAGACACAGAGCTGATGATAGTGAGAGACACAGAGCTGATGATAGTGAGAGACACAGAGCTGATGATAGTGAGAGACACAGAGCTGATGATAGTGAGAGACACAGAGCTGATGATAGTGAGAGACACAGAGCTGATAAAACCTTTTCAATACCGATAATGTAAAGTGACAAACTTTATATCGTACGAAATGAAATGCTACAGAAGGATGTTGAGAATACCCTGGACAGAAAAAATGACCAACAGAGAAGTAATGCACTCACTAAACGTAGAGGAAACTTGACTCCTAAATACCATCGCAATAAGAAAGCTGAAATTTTTTGGTCATATAAAAAGACATAATAAAATGGAAAAATTTGTGATGGGAGTCATGGTCCCTGGAAAAAGAGGAAGGGGTCGACCTAGACGACGGTGGACCCAGGACATCACAGAGAGTCTGAACTTGTCTTTGGTTGATGCAGGTCGACTTGCCCAGAATCGTGATGCGTTCAGAGCAGCTGTAATGGAGACAACGTTCTGGGGAGAATACGTCACATGATGAAAGTGACAAACATCTCTGTATTATTGTCCACGCCGATTGTTGAGCGACACACATCTTAGCAATGGTTTCCATTCCGGCAATTAAAATTTCTCTAAGCTCTTGATACTGACGTTGCTGAGAGCCACACACCCAATTGGTTTTTGGTCCATGCACAGTAAAATTGGTGTTTGTCTTATACATGGGATACCAGGTTCACCCGTATGTACGAGGGGCGTTCAGAAAGTAATGCACCACATCGTTTTTCTCAGCTAGTAATGAAGATAGAAGCATGAAATTTTGCACACTTCAAATATGGCATGTGCCAATTGTGTGCACCAAATTGCACCGCAACCGGCAAAATAATACGGCTGCCGTAAACCGTTGAAATGGAGCGTGTTAGCAACTGGCGTTATAAACAGCGAATTGTGATAGAATTTCTCGTTGCAGAGAAGGAAACTGTTGTGAATATTGACAAGCGTCTATGTGATGTGTATGGAAGTTTTGCAGTCGACAGGAGTACAGTCAGTCGCTGGGTTCAGAGAATCAAAGAATCAGGAAGTGGAGATACGGAGCTGCTTGATCGGCCGCGCTGTGAACGTCCTGCCACAGCCACCAACGCAGAAATGTTGAAATGCGCTGAGGGCATTATTCTTACTGATAGGCGAATCACTACTCAACAATTGGCCTTACAGCTGTCAGTCAGCATTGGTAGTGCAAATGCAGTTATAAAAACTCCCGGATTTTCTAAGGTTTGCGCAAGATGGGTTCCTCGAAGTCTCACAAATGACCACCGATTGCAAAGGAAAGCAATTTCTTCTGAATTGTTGAAGCGTTTCAATGCTGATGGAGAGAACTTTTTGGCTAAGATCGTTACAGGTGACGAAACCTGGGCACATGATTTTGAACTTGAGACAAAAAGACAGTCAATGGAGTGGCATCATCCGCAATCATCAAGAAGAAAGAAATTCAAGACAATTCCTTCAGCTGGAAAGGTCATGATCACTGTCTTTTGGGACATTGAAGGTGTGATTCTTGTGGACGTTATGCCAAGAGGAGAGACAACCAATTCGCAAGCTTACATTAAGACATTGAAAAAACTCAATCAACGTTTTCGCAGAGTTCGGCCGCACAAGAATCCAGCAGACCTGCGAACTGTACTAACCCCATCCACCTATAGTTTCCGATTTGGCACCGCTCATATTTTCATCTATTTGGTCCACATAGAACATGCACTATCCGTGGAACAAGGTATGAAAGATGACTGAAGGAGTGATTCATCTCATCGAAGAAATGTGCAACAGT